>KQ965802.1:197906-257932 GCA_001574975.1 Gonapodya prolifera JEL478
ATGCCTCACACCCCGATCGATCCGACCACAGCATCTTCTTTCTTCCAACAACACGCGTGAAATCGGCACGCGGGCTCAGACGTGGGACGAACGTGGAAATCGCACCGAGAAAAAAGCGGACTGCGTCATGTTCGCCGCGTGCCTCCGTGCCGTCGCGCGGGCTCCTCTCCCCACTCCAACTGCCATTCCCTCCCTCCTCCACGGGCACGCACACTCAACCCACCGCGCATTCCACACCACCACTCCCACCCTCGCTGGCCACAACAAATGGTCCAAGATCCGGCACAAGAAGGGCGAAAACGATTTGCTGAGGGGCCGCCTTGTCGGAAAGATATCCACCCAAATCACCTCCTCTGCCCGGCGTGGTGGGAAAGACCCCGCGACCAACATGGAACTCGCCGGGTTACTCAAAAAGGCCAAAGCAGAGGCGATTCCCAAGTCCTCCGTCGAGGCGGCGCTCAAGAAGGCCGAGGGTGGGGAGAAACTCGATTTGGAACTTGTCACGTACGAGGTCCTGGGACCCGGTGGAGTCGCGTTGATGGTGGATGCCCTGACGGATAATAAGAAAAGGGTGCTCTTGCACGTGCGGAATGCAGTCACGAATGCGGGCGGGTCCTTGGCGGCGGTGGCGTTTCAGTTTGAGAAGAAAGGTGCGTGGTCGCGAGCCGTCGAGCGAAGCGAGACCCGAGGCCTAGGCACGAAGTGCCGACCGACTATCGAGGCTGTCCGCCGGAGGCGAGAGCCCCGCGAAGCGGAAGCAGGCGTGGGCTGGCGGTTAGCGGGAGAAGGACGAGGACCGAGGACCGGGGACCAGGGAGGAGAACGAATGACGAGTACTGACCCATACCCCACACATTCCACACATGTAGGAGTCATCCGCGTCTCGCCCGGCACATCAGGGCACGACTTATCCGTGAGTACATCTCTGCACGTCTTCTCTTGCCCTTTCCCCCTTCCTTTCCCTGTTTCGCGTGTGCCCGAGCTGACCTCACTGCTCCACTGCTCCACTGCTCCACCGCGCCGGCGCGCCAGACCATGACAGACACATGCATCGACCTGGGCGTGGAGGACATCGAAGACGTCGAAGACCCCGAATTGACCGTGCCGCAGGTACGTCGCCCGCCCCACGTCCAAAACCTGCTTCTTACTCCCTCACCCTTTATATTTTTTCTACCCTTCCCAGCTCCATCTCACAACCCCCCCCTCAACCATCCGCGCCCTCTCCCTCGCCCTCGAATCCCTCTCCTACGACATCATCTCACTCGACCCCGCCGCGTACGTACCCCTCGAGACCGTGGACCTGGGCGAAAATGAGCAGGCGTGGGAGGAATTGGAGAGGTTGGTGAGGGCGGTAGAGGATGTGGATGAGGTTGTGAGAGTGGCGCATAATGCTGTGTGATTAGGGGGGGGAGGGGGGGGGGATTGACGATGGTGGACCGGAATGGCGGACGGACGGGTCGTTGAGCGACCGGCTGGTGACGTACGCAGGTGGAATATAGGAAGGGACAATATGTATGCGCACATATACCAAACATACTCAAATCAACGATCACTTCTGCCAACCCCCGAAAGCACCGAATCTGAATTGCAAAGGAAGGCAGGAATCTGTTGACGCGTGCGTGTTGATGGTGGAAAGCTTGCCTACCTCTGCCGTGTATTCATCTTCCCCCATGTCGCAAAGACTTTATTGCGAGAACGAACCACCACCTCCTCCAAATGCTCCGCTGGCACCACCCGCCACGGATCCTCTTTTTCCTACGCGATCCGTCCTTTTTCATCGCGGTTCGACTCCTCTCATCCTCGCCCGCCACGTCACACATTCAACCAAATGGACCCCTTCCCAACTCCATTACCACGCTGCATCAGTACTCCGCCGTTCCGTCATCACTCATTTTTTCGCGACCTCTAAATGAAAACTACCGCTGGGGATCCTTCCAGCCCTCCCCTTCCTCTCACCCAACCTTCAGCGATGGAAGACACTTCACAACGTCCCGCCCCTCGTATCAACGACCCCCCGTCGTACCACAACCTGTCAAGACGGCGCTAGCGATCGGAGGCGGTGTTGTGGTGTTTTACTACGCGGTAAGCGTCTCGCGTCGCCTTCCCAATCATTCATCGTTGGAAGTTGACAACGCTCCCTCTCCAACCGACGCCACAGCAACCCATCCTCTACACCCTCATCAGCGCTCTCCTCGGATACACTTCATACCGCTTTCTTCGCTCCCGCCTGGACACATGGTTCCCGTCCCCTCCCTCGCCATTCGGACCATTTCCATTCGGGACCGGTTCCACCTTGACACGTAGTGCCCCAGGTCCGTTCGGCACCACGATCCCGTTCCCGTTCTCCATCCCATTCCAAGGCATTTTCCGGGCTGCCGAGTCCCAGGCCAGGATCGCGAACGACGTCGTGGAAGTGTCGAAAGACGTGATAAGGGAGTGGCTCCGCTCACCCGCAGCACCGCGGGAGATCAAGCAGGGTCTTTTGGCGAGCTCCATGGATGATATTGTCACTCTCCCGCCACATGCGGTCGCCATCTCGACCACGCAGTCGTCGGCCGGTGATCCCACCACGTCGACCCACGTGGAGGTCTCGTATATCCTCAAAACGGAACATCCGGGACTTGGACCTCACGGTGTTGTGTCTGTAGTTGCGGATGTGGTCGGCGGTCAGGACGTGACCCTGAGGAAGTTAAGGCTGGTGTGGGGCGGGAGAGCGTGGGACGTGCCCACGAGGGGTGGGAGGGCACGACGGGGCGGTGTGGTTGATGTTGATTTTGAAGAGGTTGGGAGGTGAATATTTTGTATGTATTTGTGATGAAGCGTTTGTGTACCGTAAACTGACAAAGAAGAGGCCTTCAAAACATCACGAAACGGCGCCGATTGGCGATCGCTCGGATACCAAACCTCTGGTCATGGGACATACTTCCAGGATGCCTGTCGAGGCGACGATGCGGTCGGATGATGGCAAACCGACACATGCATCACACCAGCAGTTTGGGACACACGGGACGCGATCAGGCCGCGTCGAACTATCCCCGATCTGTCACCGATCCAAGGCACGGCGCCAATCCTCCTGGGGTGGAGTTACTGGCGATGTTGGTTGGCTCCTCCGTATCAATACAAGGATCGTGGAGCTTGGAAGTGTTGCTCTTGATCCTGTAGCGCCATCCGCTGCTGACATGAGCATCATGAAGGTTGACTCGGCTGCAGGCGCTGAGGTCCAACCCAAAAGACACCCCCCTGCGCAGGCACCTCACACCTCTGTTGTAAACGCGACTGCTGTTCACTTGAGATGGGATTAGCGCATTCGCACTTGAACCTGGACAATCTTTTCTGTTGTGTAAATATTCCCCGATGCCTGGAAACGTGGAACCCCGTGATTCTCGCCATTAGTGCCACGATCGGCTCGCAGGCATCTCATACCACAATTCATTGGCGATTCCAGTGCCGCTGTCCACCGTATCCATCCGAGGGCTTCATCTTTCCTAAAACCCTGGTCGTTCAACGACTCCACGGTGGGCTCTGCAATCGTCTGGCAGGGGATCGCGTGATACCGTGAGTGCTATGCGAGGGCCACCGATACTTGCTCGGGTTTCACTGAAGATTCCTTTCCATCCAATGAAACGGTACCTAATATTATGCGAATCCTTTCAGTCTCTTCTGCACCGCGAGACTATTACGCTTCTACCCTTGTTCCGACTTCATTGTGGTGTATCCTCCCCAAAAATGCTGCTTTAATCGTATATCGCCCAACAGGGGAATCCCCACGCCTGGAACCAGTGTACAACCGTATTCTGCACCGATACAGGCACCGGCGTACTCGCTCTCATCTCAAGTTCAACCAACCTATTCAGTGCCTCAACCGTATACCACGCCGACAAGCGAATTCAGAATGCGATGCGCGGCACTCTGGGCGATGGGACCTATGAATGTCTCGACCTCCTCTGTGCACTTTCTTGCGCGACCTTTCTTCTTCCACGGTCCCGTCTTTGGTTCAGTCCACGAAAGCCACTTGTAAACCGTCCGTCGATGCACCCCGAAGATGTCTGATAATTCATCTACTGACAGACCGTGGGTGCGTAAGCGACTACAGGACCTGATCATTCGAGTCCTCGCGTCCATTTATGAATTGGTGAAAGTAAACGGAGAGATGAATCGTTTAGCCGGTGCACAGTCCAGCCAGTTTGTGGCTTAGCGAGAGTATTGGTTGACCGTACAGTGGCGTTATTATATTCTAATTTGTTCGAAAGAGTCGCTAGCCTCTCACAACCTGGATTGTTTCAGAGCGTACCCACCGACATCAGTGAGATTGCACTCTAGACGACATTCGCAGGAGACGCTGATTGCCTCACCAATACCCTCCTTCACAAAAGTGGATCCCCAACCCCCTCCGCCTGACTTTAGCAACGTTCGCTACTCGCTGAGCCACTACTTCGACCAATCCGGCGCACCCAGAAATGCTCTTGACTCAGGAGAGCCCATCGACCTTCCCATCGCCCAGGCTGCCGCGCATCGCATTCTGAATTCGCTTGTCGGCGTGTCAGGGACATTGTGAGATGTGGAGAGCCGCAAAGCCGATGCAGCTCTGGGTGGCGACTCGCAGAACTACCAGTTCCGGCTCTTGCTCTCGGGTGCTATGGTTGGGACTGTACCAGTGAATCACCTCTGAGTGGATGGGGCGTCTCAGCTCGAAAGGGTGAGAAGGGCCGGGATGGGATCGTTCGTGAAACTGCAGGGAATGGTTGCGACGTACAATGACAATAGTCTCGAGAGGTGGACAGTCGCCGAGCCTTATTACAATGTGCAGGTGTTTGAGCCAAACGACAGTAGACAAGGAAGCCACGGACTTTCGAGGCCCGAATCTGGCTTCTTCCCGGGATTTCATGCAACGTCGAGGAATGCTGCAGTTTTAAGGGAACCACGGAATACCCCGTCAAACTACAATATTTCGGGTGCAGCATCTTCCTCTGAATTGGCTTCTACAGCCTCACAACGTACCACGTTGCTTTCCGCCCCTTCAGAGCGTTCCTTACAAGTTAATAATGATGCCACAAATTACATGACTGGAGGCTTCCCGAGGAAACCGAAGAGCAGGAAGCTACGCCAAGGTGAATTATACTGCTGAATGCATTTGATGGTTATGGACGCAACGATGAGTTTTGCCTCATATGGAGCGGACTCCCCGTGAGGGATCTTGGTGACCCTCAAACGCAAAAACTCGAGGAAAGGACCCAAATTACTGGCGTATGGAACTCCTAGGAAACTTGGGTGGTGGTTCTTTACCTACAATCCAGAGCATGCACCCCGCGACAACTTCAAAATCTGGTGAGACTATCAGCGATTTTGGAGGAAGTTCTTATCGAGGAGAAGTCGCTGGATCTCACGACGAGAATCATTTTCAAATCAAGTGGGAACGCTGTACTGGCTCAGACGATGAGAGCGATGTCAAGATTGAGAGGGATCGTGCAGTGAGGTCAAGGATGAGATGTACTTTGAAAACCTCACCATTAAGCCCGAGTACCCAGAAGACATTACGGGCGATGGCATGATGGTAGCGCGGCTACAGTACCCTCACCATGTTCCAATCGGGACAACTAATCGCCATAAACCGCGCAGCATTAACGTGTTGCCAGGATCGATCTTGCGCTACAATCCCCGAACAAATTCAAAAAAGGATCAACGCAACTGGCGTATTCTCTTACGTGATGCTCAAGCTGGCTCCGCATCATTGGATCGCTTGTGGCTGAATGGATGCAATGCCATACAGCACCTGAGGACGGCAAGCCCTGGAGAAATTTTAGAGCTGGAGGGAGGAAGCTATGGCCTCTTTATTCTAGTTATACGCACCATAAAGAGGTAGAATTGATGTTTCCCTACGGGAGAGCAAGCATCCAGGGCATTATTTCTCGTAGGAGTGGTGGATCGTCGCAAACTCAACCCTAACTTATTGCATTCATAATATAATTCTCGATTCTTTTATCATGATCAAATAGGGTCTGCGCATTCGATAAGTGTCTCGTGAAGTGTATTATGACGGCATCATTTGCAAATGATTATTTTACTGGGCTCTCGAAAGAGCTTTCCCCCGTTGTGCGAGTTCCACGTCGTACCTGAGTTCGAGAGATTCATCACCTCGGTTGTAGCTGAAGCGTTGCTTCTATGGAGCTAGCAGAACTCACAGTGTCGCGTCCCTTTCCAGCAATTCCTTGAGTCTCGATTTCCGAACGTTCAGATTCTCCTTTTCTCTCTCCATCTCAATTGTCTGATCGACGAGCAGTTTCTGCTGCATGGCATGCCCTTTCACCGAGTGGGACAGGGGCGGTAGTAACGGCCTCTTCATACTTTCAATTATCGTGGACTTGATGAGTTGATGTTCTCACGCGCATCTTCGCGACGTCTTCCCTTTGCTCACCGCTTACGCTCCCCCATCAGAAGGTGTCTCTTTGAAAGACGCGTTACGTAACGCGCACTGCCCGATTCGTGACTGTGATCACTCTGCGTGACCACGGGCGGTTTTGGTTATGAAGAGTATTCTCGTCATTAGGCTTCGAAATTTCGAAAGGGACAATAGAGATATAAGATGCAAGAATTAATTTTTTCAAATATTGGGTTACAGTTCATCGTGATCGTGGTGGGGTTGCTCACGGGCTGGTGCCTCTTCATCGCTACTCTCTTCAATCGGAGGAACGATATCTTCAGGCACTTCCCCAAAAATATCCGAGACATCGGAGTCTTCATCGGTGGCCAGCGTCTTCTCCTTCTCGTCCTTCTTCTCCTCGTCAGATTTAGGCTTGGCGGGCGTAATTTCAACCTTCGCCTCCTCGGCTTCGTCAACTCCAAGGAACGCTCGCACAATACGGTCGATCCGGGACGAGAATTTCTCCATGTCAGGAAGGGGATATCCCGACCTCAACAGAGCAGTTTCGTAAACGGTTCGAGCAACATCGATGGTGTCTGGGTCTGGGTTCCCCGCCTCAATTTTCTTGAGAAGCCCCTCAATGACTGGGTGACGGTCATTGATCTCGAGATTTTTCTTCTGTGCGCGATAGATCTTCGCCATTTGATCATCCTTGTTCGCGAATGCCTGCGACGTCATGAGCTTCTCGGTGTGGGCTGTGAGAACGATTCAGTTAAAAACACATCTTCAGGAAACCCCACCAAGTAAATCAAGCATACCTGTCCATCCCCAAGAGCTGGCGACGATAGCGGCTGGAGACTTTGTGAGACGGTTGGAAATAACGACCTTCTCCACGAATTCGGACACTAAGAAGGTGAAGTAGCACATGGTAGTAGCAGTACTCCACTCCCAATACACAGTGCACAGTACTTACGTGTAGCCTGTAAGAACTCCGTCAACGGTTTGTACTTCTCTTCGGCGTCTTTGAGTTGCTTCGCTTCGTCTTCAGACTCGTCACCGAACTTTAGTCCGACCTTTGCAACGTTCTGGAATGGTTTTCCCTCATATTCGAAGATATTTTGGAAGAGATACTCATCGATGGGGTCTAATATGATTAAACGTGATGAGCATATTTAAAGTGCGGAAAACAGAAGTCGATGTTCCCTCACCTTCCGCAAGAAGAACTTCGTATCCTCGAGCTACGACCTTCTCCACAAAGGGACTTATCTTCATCTCGTCGATGCTCTCCCCAGTCATGACGTAGATTTGAGCTTGTTTACTCTTCATACGGTTGACGTAGGAGTCAAGGCTAAATGTGTCAGGCGTCAATGCGTTGGTTTGGTTGAATCGTTCGCAAACGGTGAGGGAACATACCTAGTAAAATTGTGAGCAGTCGATGCAAATCGCACCAGCTTCATAAGTTTCTTGGCGTGAGATCGGTCTTCGATGATACCAACCTAACCGGACAAAATGGTGATTCCAACAAATGAGTGAGCATGAATCAGATTTCACATACCTTCAGGTGGGTCCCATATTCTTTCAAGAAAGGCTTGTACTTTTCTTCGTCATACGAGAGGGTTTTGAACTGGGTTGCAACGATTGTGGTGTGGTTAATCTGACTGTAGCTAGAATGTGAGGTCGCAAAATACTCATACCATCTCCAATGCCTTCGAAATGATCTTGCCTTTAATGAACTTCAGAATATCTGAGTTCTGCAACGTCTCCCTCGACACATTGAGGGGGAAATCGTCCGAGTCCACCAAGCCCTTCAGGAACGTGAGCCATCGGGGCAAGAATCCTGGAAGCTCGTCCGTAATGAAGACTCGGCGTACATAGAGTTTAATGTTCCACACGTGGTCGATAGAGTTCAGGTTTCCGCCTTTGGCGGGGGCGTACAGGAGAGACCGGAACTCGTGCTCCCCCTCAGCTTTGAAGTGAATCCAGGCGGCGGGAGCCTCAAGACGACAGTGAGAACCATGGTGGAGGGTAAATGGCAGAGCTGCTTACTTCTTTGTCCTTGGTGAACGCGGTGTAGAAATCCTTGTACTCTTGCTCCGTGATTTCTTTACGTTTTCGGACCCAAACTGTGATATAATAGTGATCAATCAGATCAAGGAAAAGCTTCACATTTGCAAAAGCCCCTCACGTGGCTTGTTCTCGTTCATGACTTCGTAATCGCCAACTTCCTTCGCGATCGTTTTCAACTTGGGTGCTTCTTCTTCAATGACATCTTCAACTTCGAGATCGTCCTCAGAGGTTTCCGTTTTCTCTTTGGGTTCTATAGGAGTGGCATCCGAGTCGGGGACTTGTTCTGTCACGATTTCTTGAATTCACGAGTCACCACTGAGTACGGGATTGTGTGCTGATAGTGCCTCAAAACGATCACTCACTCGTTGTCCATAGATAAATAGGGAAGTTAATAAACTGTGAGTACTTGTGAACGAGAGTCTTCAATTTTTCATCCTCCAAGAACTCCATAGCGTTGTCCTTCAGGTACAGGGTGATCTCCGTTCCTCGTCCCAAAGTGTTTCCGCGAGGGTCCTCGACGACAGTGAACGAATTTTCAGCGGTGGACTCCCATATATGCTGCTTGTCGGCGTTGTTCTTCGACACAACCTTTGGGAGAAAGTTGGCTTTGCTTCAGGCCGGCGGGGGAGGATCGTTGACGCGCTTGTCGGGTTTCAACTCACGGAAACAGTATCCGCAACTAGGTAGATAGAGTAGAATCCGACACCGAACTGGCCAATCAGATTCATATCCGCAGTGTTGTTTTCGAGAGCGTGCAGGAAGTCAGAAGTTCCCGATTTTGCGATGGTTCCCAAATTCCGAATTAAATCGTTCTTAGTCATACCTATTAATCAATACATCACATGAGAGTCGGCTCATCGTTGTTGCGCGGGAGATTCTGGAAGAAGTAAGATGCGTACGCACCAATACCAGAATCACGAATCGTCAGGGTCTTCGCTTCCTTGTCCGCTCGAATGGTGATGTTCAGGTAGTCGTTGGAAGAGAGAGCCTCTTTATCGGTCAGCGAGATAAAACGGATCTTGTCGAGGGCTGGAAAACAACACAATGGGAATGTCACGACCGCCAAGGACATTGTACAAGGAGAAACTGGTACCATCCGCTCCGTTGCTGATCAGCTCTCGCAAAAAGATCTCCTTGCTCTTGTACAGGCTGTTGAATTGCGGTTGTAGGATTGCATCGATTTCAATGTAGTTCCGAATCAGAACACCCCCCGAAAGAGCGAGCAAACGGGGTGTTAGCCAAAAATCAAGGGGAAGCAGTCACACCAACTCACGAGTTGATGAGAATATTGAGCACCTTGGTCACCTCCGTCTGAAACTGGAACGTTTCGGCGGTCTTGTGAATCTGGGCAAGCTTTTCGTCCGGAATTCCCTCAAAGTGATGTTCGGGTACGGCATCTGATTCGGCAGAGACCAGAGGAGTCGCGGCAATTGCAAATGCGGCCGCGAAGAGGGCGAGGAGAAGGAACTGTCGTCGCATTCCAACAGGTCTCGTGATCGCTTTGGCAAGCACAAGAGCAGGTTCTCAGGACTGGCACAGGGTGTGGGTCGGTGTAGAAGAGTGCCTCGAGGGAGTTGGTGGACTGAAGTTTTATAATCCTCGAGTTTTGCGGGTCTGTTCGGTGCCGATGAGTTGGCAATTTACCGGATCTTCCACAAGAATCGGTGGCATTACCACGAGGAGACTCCTCGATGACGAGAATACCTACAGTATTGATATATTTAGATTTAGTACTTCAATTTCCATATTCTCAAAGCTCCATCTTGCCCTCCAGAAGCCACCGTCTCTTCGTCCAAGAACGTCACCCCATTGACAGCATCCAGATGGGCCCCTGTAGTGTGACAGGCGGTTACAAGGGTGACATGTATGAGAATTAAGTGGTGCACCTTACCTTTGATGGCGACGAACTTCATGGGCTCATCCACGCTCCAGACATGGACGTTCGTATCCAGCGACCCACTGACACATCGCTTCCCACTTGGGCTCCACGAGAGGGCGTTCACGCGTGCGGTGTGAAAGACCCACTCGTCGAGTTTCAGCTGCACGTTAGACAGGGGCATGAATCCCGATAAAGATTAATTGCACTGACCCCAATCACAAAGAAGACTCACCTTCCCCGACGCAGCCTCAAACACCAAAACCTTCCTCTGCGTGTCCGCCGCAGCCAGAAGACTTCCATCAGGCGAATACGCGAGCGCGGTCAGTGGGGCCTTGTTTGCGTCCATCGGCTGCCCTTGTTCTTTGAGCGACCCGCTCGCGTCAACAGCGTACGTGTGAATCTTCCCATCCTCTCCACCGACGGCGACCGTCGCTCCCGAGGGGTGAACGCCGACGGCGCTCCCCGAGTACGGGATGTCAAGTGACGACACCTTCCGACCGTCCCGCAGCACAGTCACCTCCCCGACACTTGCCACAACGGCGAGAGTGCCGGCCGACGAGATGGCTTTGGGTACCGTTTTGGTCGACACCACGGCCGAACTGAGAGCGAACAAGGAACAAGGGGATCGCACATGGGGCATTCTGCAGCCTTCACTTCAAGAGTGGAACTCACTCGAACCCTCCCTCCCCAATCACCCTCAACGTATCATCCATACCCGCCGTAACAACCTTCCCGCCGACGGAAACCATGTCGTTGACCTGGTTCGAGTGACCAGCACCCTGAACAGGTTGGGGAACCCCCGACGTGAGATCCCATCGGAGCACGAGGCCGTCGTACGACCCGGTGTAGAGATTGGTGGGGGATACTTTTGCGAGCGCGGTGATGCCTTTTTGGTGGCCCTAGTCATTGGATGGCGGGTGATTGGGGTGCTTGGTGGTTTGAAAGCGGCTGCATGCGCAGGTTTGAATATACCTTGATGACCCTGGTGGGTTTGGCACTTCCGACTTCGAGATAGTTGAGATCTCCTGAGAGAGACAGGGAGACAATGTACCCAGCAGCGGTCCACACGTTGCCGACTTGCTGGTCCAAGAAGGTAGACTTGTCACTGAATGTGACCGTTCTAGAGGCAACGAGTGAACGGGTGAAGAGTTCATTTCAAAAGGCTTCAATGACTGGACCACTCACTGAACGACCTTCCCCGCCGCAACATCCCAAATCTTGGCGGTGCAGTCCGCCGACGAGGTCACCACGTGTTTGCTGTCTGGTGACCACGAGACGGCCAAGATGGAGCCCTTGTGCGTGTCAGGGTCGACATTCAGGTCGCCTAGTTTCTCGGCGGTGTCGCCTTTGTACAGGAAGATCTTGGGGCGGGGGGTACCGACTTTGAGGGAGGTGTGGCAGATATAATGGTCGGGCGACCTTACCTTTCCGTCAGCACCAACGGTGACAAAGTGGCTACCGTCGGGAGAAAACTTGGCGGCGTGGACGAAACGAGTGTGGTCTTTGAGTGTCGTGGCGAGCTTAAAGGGTACTCTGGGAGCATAATTCATGTGAACGTGGCTGTTGTACACCACGACAGCTATATGACTCACCCATTGAAGAAGTTGACTGTCCCGTCCTCAGACGCCGTGACGGCCTTGAAAGGACGGACAGGACGGATCGAGACCCCGTTGATGGCTTTGGAATGGCCCCCGATTTCGCCGACGGACGATCCCGAGTCGTAGAGGAACGCGTGCCCGAATCTTCAATGGCGGGGAAGTATGTTGTGAAATCGCTGGAAAGTGTAAACAAATCTCCACTCACTTGTCGCGTCCATCTCCAACTGCAATGATGCGTTTGCTTTCGGAGTCCCACGCTAGGTCGTTGATCTTCCCCGAGATGGGACGGACCTCCAGCTTGGACAAGTGCTCGTCGTTGATTGTGTCCCAGATTCGCACGTTTCCGTTCACATCTACCAGATGGCTCGCTTAAAGAACACCTTGGACACAGGACGTTAAATTTTTGTCTACAAACCTGCGGACGCCACATAGAATCCACTCGGGGAGAATCGCGCGACCGTTGCTGTTGCTGAGTGTCCCGTATACTCCCACGATTGTTCCGGGTTCTAAAACCACGTCGGCGGTAGACAAAACAAGAATATGGCAAATCACGACAGGAAAGCGAGCGCAACGGGGGGAGACAGCTTACCTTCAGATTACGCACGAACACACTCCGCCCATTGGTATAGACGATGTTCTCGCCTTTCGGGTCCGAACTCAACTGGGTATACTGACCTCTGGTAACCATTTCAAAGCGTTTCAGTCATACTCGGCGAGGCCATAGTCAGTTCCTCGACTGATGTGAATCTTACCGATTGGTTCCAGGTGCTGGAGCAAAGTTGTGTGCTGCGATTCAATCACGAAGACATTGTGGGTAAACAGAGAGCGGGTGCAAAGAGGGTAGGCGCGCAGGAAAGAGCGTTGTTGATCGCTGTGAGTTTAATGCGAGACTGCTGTGTGCGCGACCGGTCACGTACTTCGTGTCGCCGACATGGATTGAACGAATGTTGGAAAGTGGGAGTTCGGTAGGACCACAGCCACACCTGCGCCACAACACCTCACCAATCCGTAACAAATACGGAATCGCTTTCAGAGCACAATTGCAATAATTCTAATACACAGCATGACAGAATTAAATGTTAACTCATAGTCTCTTGGGTACCTCGAAGAAGTTCGTCTCCTTCATGTCACCACCAGTCTTTCATATTCTGGTTGCATGCTTCCCTTGTTTCGAAGTCCAGCAATGTTGATCAAACCGTAGGTCTCGGGTGCACCCTCTCCAAACCGCTTCCGGTGCCATCTGAGAGTTCCCATTGTGTGAGTAATCGACGTCGCGCAGCGATTAACGTTGACCGTCGAACTCACTCTCTGTTGTACGGTCCGAAGAAAATCTCTCCCATGATCGCAAGGATCACAGCGAATCCGATGGAAGCTCCAAGGTATATGTAGAGAATGAGGTTATTTAGGTCGTATATTCTTTGGAACGCAACTATGCCCAGAGCGACGTTCTATTAAATACGAAGAAAGAAATAGATTGGTGAGTTGGTACAGAAAGCCGAAGAGAGAAGGAGAAGTACTCACCACAAGAGCAAGAGTTATGATGGAACGCTGCATCAAAGGAAACGAAAGTCGTCGAATATCGTGCTTTACGACGGAGCAATCAATCGACAGGACTCACTCCAAGCCACATATGAATCCAGTTGCGAACCGGTCTCGGGCCTTCGTACCCAATGGCGTGGATTACGATTCCAATGACCATTTGGACCACGACAAGGATTGTAACAACAAGGCCGATGATTTTGTGAGGTGTGTTAAAATGGAGACTGTCTTGCTGTTGCACTGCGTACACGGCGAGACCGAAGGCGGCGAGCGTGACGGCAACCACAAGGTACATCATCCACCACTAGAAGTTGAACAAAATACGTTCATGGTGGGGAAAGGAAGCAGTATGTGAATATTCAGACTAAACGTACGTGCGTTCGGAAGTATGACTTTCCCCTCGTGTTCGCGGCGAAAAAGTAGGCGAGGAGGGAGAAGAACTATGAAAACGATCCCATCAGCTCGAGCCTCGAGCCGACATGTTCCAAGACCACTCACACCCCACCCGATAACCATCATCAGCCCGTGAATAGGCATGTAGCGAGCGTACGGGTCCTGGCCCGACCTGTAGTCTGAAGAAGGAGGTGGTGCAGACACTATGCCCGTGGGCGTTGAAGCAGCTAAGCAGGCGAGTACCAAACCACGGTCACATGGTTCTTTTGCTGCAAGGTCTGGACTAACACCCACCAGTTCCAGTCAGCGTCGCGGCTCTAGATCTGGTGGAAGGTGTGAAGTCTACAAGAGGCGCGCTGAAAGTGTCCGTGAAGTCGTGCTTCGTAATGGTGGCGGTGGCATCAGCAGCAGGTGGAGTGCCTTGCTTGTACGCACTAGGATCAAAGCAAAAAGAAAACAATTTATTGGCATCATTGAACACGATTCTCTGCAAACGCCCACGTGTACGTAAACCACTCACAAAAGGTAATTCTGCGCACCCTGCGTCAGCGCAAAGTCCGCAGTATCTCCCGTGACAAAAGGTCTCGTAAACGTAACAGTGAAGACGCCCGTACTGGCCGTGTAGCTCCCCGACGTGACGACTGTGTTTTGGATCGCCTTCGGGGCCGGCATGACCCTCCCGGTGGCTTTCCGGTCTGAGATGACAACGCTGGAGCCAGACGGCCACGCGACCATGATGTTTGCGCCGGGCTGTACGTGGTTTTCGGGTTATTGTTGCAGAAAATCGTGATGTTGTGAGATGTCTGCGCACCATTTGGCCCGTGGGTGATATCCCAAACGCCACCCAGGCGAGATTCGTCTTGGTGATGGACAGTGTGATGGATGCCAGTCCGTTTCCGGCATCTTTCACATCGACGCACAGGGTGCTCTCAGAAGTCGAGCACGCTTTGCCGGCGTAACTGACGTGGGCTGTTAGTGAGAGGAGAAACAGGGCGAAGAGGCGAATTGGAGCCATGAGGGGCGAGGGATTCGAGCGATTCCAACGATTGGAGGCAATCCTCGGGGTTTTCCTTTGGAGCTGGGGTCGCATAAAAAACAAGTGCTCCCACTCGGCTGTGCCAATGAACCGCCACAGATCCCGATTCATATGGAAGTAGAAGCAAGCACTTCGGAATCATTTTGGAAAAAAGATGAAGAGATGAAGAAAGGTGTTGATTTTCCTTTTCCTACCTTTGAGATCTTCCCCCAGCGCCGTTTCTCCTCACGTGACACGTTGAGCTGATCATTTCGAAGGGAAGTCGACAGTTTCTAGTGGGGGCATTTTTCAAGGCAGCTCATTATTCTACAAATATCCTCGGACTAAATAAGCTCTTTGTCGAACCTGTCAAAAAGGTCGGTCAACTACTGCACGCACCGCCCGATATGAATCCCATTTGCGACCCACCTAACAATGCCACTTCTTCGGATGAAGTCCAAGTTACATTTGTGTCCGAGGAGGTCCCGAATGTTGGATATTCCGTAACGAATCATGGTCGGGCGCTCGAGTCCCAGACCCCACGCAATCACACGAACGTCCTCGGGGAGACCCATGGGGCGCAGCATTTCGGGGCGGAACATTCCGGAGTTGCCGATTTCGACCCACTTGTTAAGGCCTAGCGAGGGAGAGCACGTAAGGTTCTGGTCAAATCATAACTATTACAGTCCACAGACTCTCACCATTGTGGTACGCGAAAACCTCCATACTTGGTTCGGTGTAAGGATTGTACGCTGGTTTGAACTTGATCTTCTCGATCCCCATCTTCTTGAAGAACTGGTCCATGAAGCCAATCAAGTCGCCCAAGGTGAGGCCTCGGTCTGCGATCAGTCCCTCGATCTGATGAAACTCAGCCAAATGAGTTGCGTCAACCGTCTCGTTACGGAAAACGCGATCGACGGAGAAGTATTTCACGGGGCGGAACTCGGGCTGTGCGTCCAATAAGATTCGTGTTTTGAAAGGTTAGGCTATTTCGTTCTCCGGATCAAGGTGATGGAAAGACTGTAGAACGTACCTCCTGCGCCAGCTTCCACAGCATGTAAGTACTCCTGCTGGTGGTATGCGTCCTCAGAATGAGCTTCTCCGCCTCGTCCCTCTTCCAGTCATATTGATACCCTATGCTTCCGTACCCTCCCTCACTGTGCACCTTCTTCACTTTCTGCAAGTATTCTTCGGGAAGACTGGAAGACGAGGCCGGGTCTTTCAAGAAGAATGTGTCGTGGGCATCTCGGGCGGGGTGCTGCTGGGGCTGGAAGAGGGCGTCGAAGTTCCAGAAGGATGATTCGACAAAGTGGTTGGAAGGCATTTCTTGGAAACTGAGGTTAAAATGTGAATAGTCTCCGTTAAGAAGCTGTCCCCTACGACAACAGGAAATATTCTTACCCGAGCTCGAAGAAAATGCTTCGGAACTCTTCCCGCACTTTCATTAGCGGATGAAGTGCTCCGCCTTCAGGTGCAAGTCCAGCCGCCGCAAAGTTGTACTTCTTGAACGGTGCCGTGCGCCACGACCCGCTATCGTCCATCACATCGTCGAAATGAGTGAAACTATTGCCATATGGGAATAGAAAGAGAAGCTCACGATTGAATCATCTCAGCGGTCAAATCCGTTGCCAGGCGTTGGATGGTCGTGGAGAAGTTGGGTCCTTTGGTGACGTGGTAGGTGGTTGATTTTCTTCAAAGGTGGATCAGGAGAAGGTCAGACGTCGAACAGCATCAATGAGCGAACGTCATTAATATCCAAGGCACCCATGAAGTATATGCAAAAGAATTCGACTCACTTCTTAACGACAAGCTTCCTCTTAATGAGGTCCGCAACCTCCTTTCCCTCATTGAGCTCTCCCCTTTCCACCTTCTGAAGCTCCTCCCGAACCTTGTCGTGGATCGATTCCACTTCGCGCTTAAGCACCGCTCCGTCCTTCTTGATCCACTTGTTCTTGAAGGCTTGACCCTGTCCAATTTTGGCCGTTTCGGCACCCACAATGCCCGCCAAGTTAGCAAGTGCCAAAGTTCCACCAGAAGGGACGACATTGAAGACACGCGCTTCGTGCGACCCATGGAGGGAAATCTGCTCCCCCTCTGCAGTAAGGTGAAGGCGCTCGCGGTCCAGAGAGGTGTGGGAGACCATCTGTTGGAAGATTCCAACGAAATGGGTTGTTAATTACCGATAGGACCATCACGGCAATGAGATCAAAACAAGCTCAACAAAAATGGAACTGTTTTCACGTCCCTCAAAGGTCCGTGTAGATGATTGGTCCTCTTGTCGCCTTTCCGTGACTGATAGCTCACAGGACGACAATCATCCACAGCTTATTCGGTAGCGAACATCAAGTTAGGTACATGGCCTATGGAATTCGCCTCTCCCACTCCGCGATTGGCCAGCACTTCTGGAAGAAACTCACCTCTCGAACCCCCAACGAGTTCAGCGCGCCCAACACCTGCAGCTGATCCACTTCTTGGCCATCAAGCAGCAGCGCTCCTGTATCTGCGATTTCGCCATCCGTGTCCAGCGTCCTCAGAATGAGAAGTTGCAACTCCTCCGACATTTGTGCGAGTCTGACAGTGCGACAGAGAATTCACGGAGGGATCGAATGAGTATTTTTTGACGTTGAAGGAAAGGATGTGATGTTTACTTGGTCGAGGATGACACGGATTGGATAACAGTCGAACGAGAATCGTTTTCGGTATTTGCTGTGGTCCGCAGTGCCACTTCAATGAGAATCTCCCTTGCTATCGTGAATAAAATAATTATTCTAATGGTTGGAATAATTTCGAATGACGAGATTCTATATGCGTACCCTTACTTGCGCCACCCTGACATCGTCAGACCAGGAAGAACGACCTCATTATTCATAGTATCTTGCAGGGTGAAGCTTTGATCCTTCCCTTCCCCTGTGATGAGGAAAATTTGCGTTGCAGGTGCAGGTGCAGGAGATTGTTCGCACATCTTCCACGTCATAAACATTCGCCTGCACCATACGGGGAGGTCTAGGAGAGCAGAAGAGAGGTTTCAACTGTGCTCCTTGAGAAAAGGAAGTCTGACCTTGTCATAGAAGATGATAAAGCCCATTGAAAGATTTTGAGAAAACCCCAATAAGATGTCCGACTTGCAGCTCCAGGAGCCATCAAGACATCACTTGACAGTATCCCCGACCTTCGGTCAACAACATAGAATAGAATTGCATTCCACAGTTGCCTGACCTGAATTGCCAGACTCTCAACATCTGCAGATTGAAGAAACCAGTCTTCGTTCGAGCGATCCTCTTGGGTGCCACGGAGCCGACGTCAATCGTCGGAATGATGGAACTCATTCGTCACAAGTCCAGACGTTCTTGTATCCATTTATCTTCAGCAGTCGGGAACAGCAGCGCAATTGAACAGCCGCGTCGATGGACAGTCGTCGCCGAAGTTCTCCTTTCAGTCTCCAATTAAACCATAGGACGGTAGTCCACGATGAAGACCTTCCCTCCCGCTCCCGAAGCTGGCGAACGGCTCACTCGGTCTCGACACTGGGACCTTTCCAGAAGCCGTCGAATCCCAGTCGACCCATCCTGACACCCCACTACACCGTCTGCCTCGGGGAAAACACGACTATTTCCTTCCCCGCTCGCTGTGTTTTCGATTTTATCATTCAGAAAGAATACTGTGGACGGTACAATTAACCGGGGGTTTGATGCGGCAGAAATGCTCATTTCCCTGAAACCTTCAACTGTGCAGCGAATAATGGCGATGACGACATTTGATGCTCAAACCTTCCTTGAAGACTACGTTATTAGTAAGTGTGAATGAGTGTGCATCACCTGGAAGCTCTAGTTTCGTCCTTTCGACGCAATGTGCGAAATCTTGCTTTCCATCGGAACCGAGGCTGAACGAGTTGAAGGGGTCAGCCAGTAGACATGTTTAAATCTACTATCGACATTCTGCAACCTCGGAAGTGACTTTCTGTTTCTTTCGATTGGGTTCGGTTCAAGTCGCTGAGTTCATTTCGAGATGTTCTGACTCAGACACCAGTGGATGATATCAGAAAAACGCATAAAGAGTGTGGCGAATGCTTTGACTTACCGTTTCCTTTGCTTAATCTAGCCGTCGAGAATCTTCCCTCGGAAATCTCTCATCACTTCGCTGAGCTTCGAGCAACTGATGCCTCGTTTCAAGGTAATTCTGTGACGTCTAGTAGCCTTGCTATAGGGTGATTTTATAGTTTGGACGTTTATTTCTTGGACGACTCCTTCGGCAACTTTCCAATATTGCGTTTCTGTACCATCCATTTAGAACTACGGCACAAAATCGCGTATGAACAACGTAGTCTCCTCTTCAACGACATTTCCCCCGCTTCTGAAGGCTCTGAGTCCGCGGGTGGTCCGGAGAAACATAAAGAGTTGGAACTCGGGGCACTACCGGCACACATGAAAGATTTCTACAAAAGGGCCAAAGTTGTCGCGGACAGCAAAGTTGACATTGCTGACCAGACTTTGACGCTCGTGAGTTCAAAGATGGTGTTGCTGTCGACTTTCAGTAGAGTGAATTTCTGCATTCTGACACTCATTGCGACCATTCGCATTTATTTGCAGCTCGAAAGCCATCTCAGACGACTCGAGATGGAACTACTTCGATACCAGAATGACGACGGTGTTCCGATTGCCCGTGCTCTCAGCAATCATGGATCATCTGTTCTCCATCAAGAAAGCGACCACACTGCTTATGGTGGTGGTTACAGAGAGGAAACATACTACCGAAGTGAGTTGGACGAGCACGAGGACAAGGTTCTCGTATCTTCTGCTTTTGTCGGCATCAGTTTAACTGCTCCGCGTGCTTCTTTATCACAGAGAGGGATGAGACCACAAGCGCTCGCCGAAAGGCTTCGAGAAAGAAGCGGAAGAGATCCTACCATGAGACGTGCGTAAAGCGGAACTGCATTCTTCCTACGGAAGAAGCTTCCTGCAGAAGAAGGTCTAAACCTGCCGCTCTTTTTCTCACCAAGGTCGGACTCCGAAGTCGAAGATGACATCTCGGACCGGGCCAGCGTTCAAGGAGAAGAGGATGGAGCTCCCGCAGAAGAAGAGGCTGTTTATTGTACATGCGGCAAAGGGCAGTCTTATGGTGATATGGTCGGATGTGACGCAAAGGTGAGCTCACTTTCTCCTTCCTTCTGTTCCTGTTCTTCTATGTTTACGATCTCGCCCCCTGTAATTTTACGACAGGGGTGCCCAATCGAATGGTACCACTTGAAATGCGTGGGTCTCACAGTGGCACCCCAGGGGACGTGGTACTGCCAGCTCTGCACTGCTAAGAAGCAGCAAGCTCAAAAGCGAAACTAGATTCTCAACGACGGATACGCTCATGATAATTTCGACTAATTGGTATTTGTAGTTAACCTGAATCTCTGTATCACCACGCAATCTTCATATTATGATGGATTTTGTACTTGAGGAATTCAATGAGCACAGAGGTGAGGTAAGAAGACACACGCAATGTGGGTCACATGACTTTTTTGCTTGCAATTTATCCGGCATTGTCCCCACCAACACTTGCCCATTCGACTTGGAACCCGCGAAGCTCTACGCGGCGTGAACGTCCACTGCGCCCTGTAGCTGCTCGTTTTCGCCCTCTCGCCACTCGTGGCCGTTCTCTGCCTCCACCTAAGCCTCAGACCCTGAGCATGGCTGCAGTGGTGAACGTGTTGTCGGCGGTTTCGAAATGGGTGGATGCCATCAACCCATCCACGCTCACTGGCGCAATCGACGTCATTGTGGTCCAGTCCAAGGACGGCCAGGAGATGCGGTGCTCGCCTTTTCACGTTCGATTCGGGAAGCTCAAACTTCTGCTTCCGGCCGAGAAAGTGGTGAGTAGGATAGCGAGAGCCAAAAAAATATGACGACGAAGGAAGTTTCGCGGGATGGTACCATCGGAATCGACGCTCAAGGTCCTGGTCGCGTAACCTTACGGTTGAACCACGGCAACATCCACACCAGAGTTAAACGCGAACGCGTGGAGAATATAACGAAGTTTTCACATTTTGTTGTCAGTTTCGTCTTTTGTTTTGAGCGACGGTTGCTGTATTATGTTGGTTTCCAGGTTTCTATTGCTGTAAACGGGAACCCCACACCTTTGCAAATGAAAGTCGGGGAGGCAGGCGAAGCCTTTTTTGTTGTGGAGACAGAGGTATGTGAAAGGTGGAGTTGTAGCTGCTTTCCTTCACTAACAGACCTCCAGAATCCGGTCCCCTCCGAATACGTCACGTCACCACTCGCCTCAGCACAGCCAACTCCCGCCCAGCTGGACGAGATGGATCAACTTGAGCTTCCGATAACAGCATCGCGGCCCCAGTCCCCGTCAGCCATGGCATTGGAGATCGAAGGGCAGACGCTCACTTCGTCTCTCGAAAGTTCTCACGGGCATGATCTCGGGGCCTTACTGTCTTCGAGAGTACGCTATTCGACTGCGCCACAGATGCCGTCGATCGACGAAGACGGTTCCTCTCCTTTTGTCCGAATCCCCTCTCAACAGTCTTTCCCCCATCAATCCGAATCCTCATCCACATTACCGACACCCACCATGCCACCTAATCACCACCGCTCCTCATCTACGCCTGGGACTCACTACCCTTTCTCGATGTCTACCAGTACCAGCGTATCTTCTTTCCCTCCCCTCTGGGTCGACGCGAATCGTTCCACCTCAGATCCTTTCTTGACAGGGGTTGATGAAACAGGTGAAGTGACATCACCGGAGACGCCAATGCTTCTAGTGCCGGGTGGTGAGATGGAGGGCGTCGGTGGTGAATCACACTTTGGATGTAAGTCCACCTCAATTTCCCTACCTTTGGGATCGCTTAGCTCACGTGACTTGTTTTGCGCCATAATAATTATTATTTAGACGCTTATCGTCCTTCTGGTCCACGATCGCATACGGATGTTCTCTCTCCGACCCGGCCACTGAGTGACACAGAAGTTGACGCTGTGTTAGGACGTTTCGGGCGAGGCGGCTCACGCGGTGGACGTGGATCGCCCGACAATGATGACTTGGCAGAGGTAAGACGTATCTCAGGTCAAGTACAGCACAATAAAATCCATAACCTGAGCACCGGTTACAGCGCGACCCACTCCTCCAATCTCAACCATCTCCCGTCACCCTCAGTCTCTCCAATCATGGTCCTTCAATGCTCGTCACATCGCCGTCTAATCAGTACTCATGGCGTTGGGGGGCGCTCCCAACTCGAACAACTCCTGCTTCTCCACAGCTGGCAGGGCCCGTAGTTTCAATGGCGAGCGCAAGCACGTTACCGGCTGGCGCTGGAGCCGGTGTCGTGGATGGTAGTGCGGCATTGGAGTCCTCTCCTCTTCCAACACCTCCGGTGGGAGAAGTTGTGCGACCGGGTCTAACTGGTCGGAGTGCCACCGTTGTGGGTGTTGTACACAACACCCTTGACGGAACGGCCGAGGCGGAGAGAATGAAGGATCCTGTGGTGGATGAACAATTGCATGCTACTAGCTCTGATGAGCACAAGAGCAATCTGGTGGAGGGCACTTCGCCAAGTACACCTCCGAAATTGGAGGCGAAGCCTGAAGTGCCTCTGGCAGACCCCGCGCCCATCCGTTCCACGGTGGAAATTAGCATGTGCGGTCAACTCGAGGCACTCCTGTCGAAGGGGAGTGAGGTGCGTTACATTGAAGAGCTTGACCCCATCATGAATGCGAATGATTACGTTGGTCATCTCATCCAGGCGGCGTTAAACCAGTTCACCTCTCACCTCATTTCGTACGACATGCTCGCATCGAACCCATCTCTTCTTTCAAACCCGGAGCTGGTTCTTCGGATCGATGGTGTATATATGACCTGGGCTTCTGCCGCACCTCATGTGCTGTCCATTGTAGCTTTTGGGAAGCCGCTCAATGTGGCTGCCCCAGATCAAGGAAAAGTCGAATCGGCGAATGTCTCGGATCCGAAAAAGAAGAACGAGCAAACTTCGACGACATCGTCGGGGACTTGGTGGCCCTGGGGAGGCGGAACCACGAAGAACGCAGCGTCAGCTCCCAAGGTGGACACTAAGCTCATTGAGCCCAAAGCTTCATCAGAAGACAAAGCACCATTATCACCACCTGTTAGCCCCTCATTGAAACCTTCCGAAGAGGCCCCGAAGACTGAAACGGCGGATGCAGTGCCAGTTACACCACTCCCGCACAAGCCGAATTACGCAAAATCGTTGAGACTGACCTCAGACCAGTTGGTGAGTTCGTGCGACAATTGACCGCTACAGCACTTTATCTTCCCCATCTCATACACTCGCGCCACCGTTTAGAAATCCTTGAATCTTAAGAAAGGTATCAACTCAGTTGCTTTCTCTGTCCAGTCGGATTTGCTGGGAACGTCTACCACTTACGCTCGTATTTTCTTCTGGGATTGGGATGCTCGTATAATCATATCAGATGTTGATGGAACAATCACGAAATCAGATGCCCTCGGTCACTTGCTCAATGCTCTTGGCAGGGATTGGACGCATACTGGAATCGCGGAACTTTATAGTCGAATCGCGAACAATGGGTTCCATTTCCTTTATCTCACGGCGCGTGCTATAGGTCAAGCTAGCACAACACGAGACTATATTGCTGGGGTGAAACAGGGAAGTGCGGTTCTTCCAGTCGGACCTGTGGTCATGTCTCCCGATCGGCTGTTCCAAGCTCTTCACAGAGAAGTGGTTCGTCGGAAGCCCGAGGAGTTTAAGATAGCAGTTCTGAGAGATATGAGGAAATTGTTTCCGGAAGATCATAATCCATTTTTCGCTGGCTTCGGAAACAGGATGACGGTGAGCTCAAATAACTTCGCCGTATTGCGTTCGACTAAATACGAGTACTGTTTATGCCAGGATGCTTTCTCCTACCGATCCGTGAACGTGCCAGCTTCACGGATTTTTACCATTGATCCAAACGGCAAATTGAAGTTCGAACTGCTTCCCGAGTACAATTCTTCGTATCCCTCCTTATCGGACATTGTCGATCACATTTTCCCTCCAAGCCGCCCAGGTGCCGTGCAAGTGGATACAGAGTTCACAGATCTCGATTACTGGCGGCAACCTGTGGCGAAGATGGATTTCGAGGACCTGATAGCAGAGCTGAACGGGAAGCCGAAGAATCGTACTGACGTTTCTGTGTATGTTCCCGAGTTCGACCTCGCCGTTGATCCTTTGGAGGAGACATTTGTCGGTGACGATCATCTGCTGGAAACTGACGGGATGGTCCCGGAATACGAGGTTCAGATGGGTGGTGATGAGCACATTTTAGATGAGGGAGACGAAGCGGATGACGAGGAGCAAGACGAGGAAGACTACGAGGACGACATCAGTGAAAGGGATCCTGCATCGTACCCCTACCTATAATCGACTGCATTGGCACACATTAATGATTTGAATGTCGCTTTTAGACATATTTTAATTTTTATCGTTTTTGGTCCTTTTCTCTTTCTTCGAGATATAGAAACCCTCGCACATTGTAAAATAAAATTGAATGCATTCAGTCCCATTTTACCGCAGCAAAATTGCTGTGACCGTCGGGGTCGGTGTCCAGCGAAGGCTGCGGCCACTCACCAATCCATGGTTCAGCCGTCACCTCCCCCAACCCGGGCTGAGCCCCACCAATCCTCCAACTATATAATCACTTGACAATGGACAGAGAGTATCACATACTTTTCTCAAACAACACACGACGTAAACTCACCAATGGCCGACGAAGTAGCTGCAGTGAGTGACGGCCCTCCGAACGTACTCCCTCCCACACTTGCACTGTGCTGACCCCACTTATTTCACGTTACTTAGCTTGTTATCGACAATGGATCCGGCATGTGCAAGGCTGGATTCGCTGGAGACGACGCTCCCCGAACCGTGTTTCCTTCCATAATCGGCCGTCCCCGCATGAAGAACATCATGGCTGGCATGGGGCAGAAGGACACTTACGTTGGTGACGAAGCTCAAGCAAAGAGAGGCATCCTCACTCTTAAGTACCCTATAGAGCATGGGATCGTCACAAACTGGGACGACATGGAAAAAGTTTGGTGAGTTCTGATCGGGATGCTTGTCTTGGAAGTTTGCTTCAAAATCTTCGGCTTCCCACTCAGGCACCATACTTTCTACAATGAGCTCCGCGTGGCACCCGAAGAACATCCGGTTCTTTGCACGGAAGCACCCATGAACCCGAAGGCCAACCGAGAGAAGATGACGCAAATCATGTTTGAAACCTTCAACGTGAGTCAATTTGACATTTGTATTATATGCGAACCTTATTCGTGCCTCTTGCGTTCGCGTTCAACAGGTTCCGGCGTTTTATGTACAAATTCAAGCTGTCTTGTCACTCTACGCTTCAGGTCGCACCACGGGAATTGTTCTTGACGCGGGAGACGGTGTCAGTCACTGCGTGCCAATTTATGAGGGGTACGCCCTACCCCATGCAGTGAGTTTGAGTCTTTATTGTGTTAATATGTCCCGTTGATCGCTTGTCCTTCACAACAGATTGCGAGACTTGATCTTGCCGGTCGTGATCTTACGGATTACATGATGACCATATTGAAGGACAGAGGCTATAGCGTGAGTTCATTATCCCAAGCTGTCCAACTCATCACTAATGACGTGACTCCCACAGTTCAACACGACGGCCGAGAGGGAAATTGTCCGTGACATCAAAGAGAAACTCTGCTATGTCGCAATGGATTACGAACAAGAGATGACGGTCTCCGCGCAGTCTTCCGCCCTCGAAAAGTCCTACGAGCTCCCTGATGGACAAATGGTGACAATCGGCAACGAGCGGTTCCGTGGCCCCGAAGCACTTTTCCAGCCGTCTCTCGTTGGCTTGGAATCCGGGGGTATTCATGGTGAGTTTTCGCTCTTGCGACGAACAGCTTACAAATTCGTGAACATCGAGCTGCATCCATTTCCTCCTCTACAGAACTCACGTACAATGCAATCATGAAATGCGACGTCGACATACGAAAGGATTTATACGCCAACGTGGTTCTATCAGGTGGCTCCACCATGTTCCCTGGTATCGGTGCGTGAAGTTATGTTGAAGAAGACACTGATCGGAGTAATCTCATCAGGCCACGTGTTCCCTACACAGCTGATCGCATGCAACGAGAGCTCGCCGCGCTTGCACCGTCATCCATGAAGATCAAGATCGCAGCTCCCCCCGAGCGCAAGTTCTCCGTGTGGATCGGAGGGTCTATTTTGGCGTCCTTGACCAGCTTCCAGCAAATGTGGATCTCGAAGCAAGAATACGACGAGAGCGGGCCGGTGAGAATCTGCTTTGTAATTGCCATAGTAACGTAGTATCACATTGAGGCTCTATATTTTGCAGTCTATCGTCCATCGAAAGTGTTTCTAAAGGTCGTTCGATTGGGTCACTTGCATGGAGTTACTTTGGAACATTGTTTTTAGTGAATGCTGCACCTATTGTTGAATATACCACTGTCTTGAAATTTACGGCCTCGGTTGACCATCGGAAAGTTCTATCGGCGGTTGAAGCTCACTATTTCTGGATTTCAACCTGGCCAAGAAGCCCACCCACACCTCATGACGTCGGTAAAAGTCGATCTGCGATTGCTGCAGGACCTGGATCGCGATATCAGAGCATCATCGGGAGCATTTCCGTCTAGATTAGCGGCGGTCGGGTCACGCTCCTCCCTGGGACCCATCGAACCCACCTCACTGACCGACAAGGAGATCGCGTTGAATCTCCGCAAACGATTCGAGAAGGCGTCTGTAGGACGTGCTGATCAAAACTCTTCCCTTGATGGTCCGGAGGAACCTAGGCTCGGGTCGCCGAGTCCAGCGATATTTCTCCCACTCTTGCTGTCGAGGAAATACAGACAAACCGACGAGCCCGAACTAGCGTCAAGGGCAGAAAATATTGCGATACATACCCTTCATACCTGGATCGCTGACGCAAAGCTCACCAATGCGAATGAACTTCACGTGGAACGGACAGCTTTCACCGGGACTTTGTTGCCAAGTTTTTCTGTAGACGGAGCGTTGAATGACTCATTCGCAGCAGGGACGGTCGAGGGTGAGAGCGCTCTAGAAGTCGCCATTGAGGGGAGTGCGCATGCTTTTCTCAGCGATGTTTATGTGCGGGCATGCGTGGAGGTGAGACTCATCGTTACATAACTATGCTACAATCGAAGTCATTGGTGAACCTTGGGAAAGGACCTTTGGAATGGCGTGTTGGAGCCGTACTTGAACGAGGAATTGGGCACAAGAAAATTGTCGCAACGTTTCACCAGCGCATCTTCTGAGAGGGAGCCTTTGCTCGAGAGAGGGGAATCTGGCTCGCGAGCACGCTCGCTTGGAACCTTCAGGTCCTTTGGGAACAGTCTTCGTTCCACACCGCGCTTTCAATACGTCTTGTTTGGGTTTATGGTACGATAAGGAAAACTTTGCGAACGCTCCCGGCTTGCATCCTCACACTCTCTTGGATTTTAGTACATTGTCTTCCTTGGCTTTTTCACCATCACCGTCAATGACCGCACCGACTCTGTCAATGTTTTCGAAATTGTTGTGTACGTTTACGTTGTGTCATTTCTAATCAACGAGTTGGAAGAGGTGAGTCCACATCAAATCGAGAAGGAATGTGGCGCTAATAATTCATGGCGCTGACTCGTCTGGAAAGCTTTTGACAGACGGATCCCAGATATACTTCTTATCTTTCTGGAATTGGCTTGACATAGCCTCTATCATCGTGTTTTCAGCATCCCTTTTCTTCCGCATTCGAGCTATGTTTGCGAGCGATCTCGAGTCCAAGCTGTATTTCAACGACCACTCTTACGATATTTTCGCAGTTGCATCACCGTTTGTGTGGATAAGAGCGGTTCATGTCTTTTCTGGGTGAGTGTACTTTTGTGGGTACTGAACTGACTTTGTTCTACCAACCATTCCAAATCTTGTCCCTTCAAGCTATCGCATCTTCTCAAACATCATCATCGTTGTTCGCTCGCTTCTTCGTGACGCTGCCATTTTCTTCGTCCTCCTTGGGTTTGTATTGATCGGTTTCGTCCAAGGATTCGTGGGATTAGATCCCTCCAGGGGCATCGCCGGCTTTGGGCAAGCCCTCATGTTCGCGATAAGGGGACTGCTGCAGGTAAAGCGAGCCGGATTTAGTGAATACACGTCCTATAATGAAGGTTCTACTTCATTTGTTTACACTAGGATCCGAACTTTGATGAGCCTAGAGAGTTCCACCCCCTTTACGGTGAGGAGTATATGCAAATTGGACACGAATTTGTACAGAACTAACCCTCAGTTGTTTCGCAGGGCCATTTCTCATGGGTGCGCCGAAGGTCAAATCTGTTCTTTCTTCGGTTATATAACGTCGCACTTCTTTGGCGCTTTCACCCCACCTTCGCCCCGCCCTCCAATAAGTGGTTTATCTGTTCTTCACCGGCACGATGATGTTGAACTTGCTGATTGCACTTTTCAATCTCTCCATATGTTGGTATCCGCGGAGGGGGATGGGAACTTCCTTCATCTGTCCGCAACTAACCTTCGCGACGACGTTCTGCAGCCAACATTTTGGGAGAACGAGCTGATCAAGAGTATGCCGTTGCAATGGCCGTCAGAGTGAGTTGCTAAGTTTTGGAATTCAGCCACTAAAAGTTATAAGCTACCGAATCGTGCGTCGAGCAGACCGTAGCCTACTTCAAGTTTCGACGAATTGGCTCCGGTCATCCTCTGTTTCCTCCGTTCAACCTGCTACGGTTGATTTTGGTGGTTCCCATTCATACAATCCTCTTCATCCTTCAAGTGCCGAAGGTCAAAAGGGAGCCGTTTATATTTGGTTTGAATCGTATTCTGGTGCGTTGAACTTGAAATTTCTTGACTTGCTTCAGTAATTTGACATGACACCCTGAGCCGAGCAGGTTGAGCTTGTCTATTTCCCATTCGAGCTCTTCACATGGCTGTACCTCTGGGCTCGCCATCGCCCTTCGTCAAAGAACCTTGGAGATGCGGAGCGGAAAGCTGTAAAGCTGAGCCAAGTGACCGACAAACTCAAATCTGAGGACTCAGAAGATGCCTCGGAAAAGCGAGTTCTTGCAATTGATAAAATCTTTGTCGAGTTGCAAAGGCTCACGGATAAAGTGGACAAGCTGGAACAGGTGTTGCAACAGGGGACTATTCAAGCTCATTGATGCCTCCACGATGCGACAAAATTGCATAAACGAGAGCCGGAAGATGAATTCAATTTCCATTGAAATATCACTTATCTAATCTCTTCCTTATTTGAAATATGAGTCATTTGATCAGCCAAAGGTCAGTTGAACCGACAGTACTTCACTTTCAACCTCCCTCCAAACTCATCGCCCATCCCTTTTCGTGGCTCGTTTCACTCCTTCGTCGACCAGGGCGCAGCTCCCTCAGGATACTGTCGTGGCTGACGCTGGGGCGCCGGAATTCTATCTGCCCCCCGCGGCAGCCCCGGTGGGCCATGAGTTTCAAGGAAATGAAGGTCGACATCTTGCAGACGCGGTTGGTATTCTAAGAATGATTGAGTCGCAAGTCGTGGAATCGAGGTGGAAAGGAGTTGTTCAGTAATCGCGTTTTGCGCCAAATGTGGACGTGGAGACCCCGAGGGAACTTCAAAAATGAAAGGTTTTAATCCGATATGCTTTCACTTTAGAATCATGGCTTAGCGCGGCCGCTGCGTCAAAGCGCATCCCCGTTGGTTCCGAACTCAGGCGACGTGCACGCGGAGGTGACACCCTTCGGGCTCTTCCCGGGTCTCAATAGACACACACTGTCTAGTGATATGAGGTTTGTTGGACATTCTCAGGAGCTGCGCAACCCATCCTTTTATCCCAGCCACCAAGAAACCCTTCCGCCACGACAACCCTCTTATGACTGTGCGCGCAGGAGTTCATATGGAGGAAGTCCGTCCTTTCTTGCAGGAGGAGATTCATTCCAGACGACTCGCAGTCAACCTCAAGGCAACGGTAGTCTCCAGAGCACGGGCTTTTATATCTCGCCCAGTCTGAGATATCAAGCCCCCTCAATTCCACCACGTCCCGCACTGTCGCACCCTACACATCACCCACAACGATCCCCCCAGCTTCGTCCCGTTCTCAACTCAATGTCTTTTGATCCTGGGATTCGTCGATCAAGCGCTCAGTTCTCATTCATTCTCCCACCGCGTCCAGCGCACAGCGGATACGGACATCAATCAACATTACCGGTACAGCCATTTACTGGTCAGATACCGCCGTACATTAGCGCTCTCTTGGAGAAACAACTTGCGGCGGCGGCGGCTATTGCTGCGAGTTTGGGAACAGGAGCGTTGTGGACAAGCGCAGAGGTTGATAAAAGGGATCCAACCATCGGACGAAGTCCTGCTCAAATTTTCCAAGGCGCGAGAGCAGCAAGCCTTGTCCTAGGCTCTCCGAATCCGGCTGTCTCTGACGCAAAGCCAAAATTAGCTCCGGCGTCAACTGGCACCAAAAGGGGAAGAGCTGACAGCGATACGCCTTCTGCACCTGAAACAATCAAACGACAAAACTTTTCGGGGAGTCCTGCTTCAAGTGTCAGCAAATTTGAACTAGCGTTCCCAGTTTCGTCGGGAACAAGCGATTCATTGTTGTGCCCGCCAACCCCATCCACCCTCCCTCTACCATACATCCCAACACATTCTTCTCTGAATCCCCACACGCAATTAGGCACATCTCCAGGAGGAATTTTCGGACATCAGGCGTTCCGTCCTTCTGCAGCTCCAGCTCCACAAAAAGATCAGTCGATGATGGCCGCCACAGGACCAGAAACTCTTCGCAACCCAAATCTCCCGTCGATGCTTCCAGAGTCTCTCGTCTCTTTTGATAATGCGGATGAATTTGAGCGCAACTATCTCGAAGGGCGGGACTGTTTTGATGACGAAGGAACGGAGCGTTATTTGACCGAGGTTTTTGCTGAAGCTCCGACTCCCGGAAGTGACGGTCATAATGGAGCTCCTCAATCACCCCCCGCCGAGCCACTTACCGGTGGAGGTACGTCACTGATGGCACGTGATGCAGTGGAAAACGTTCTCGACGGGGGCGATCAACTGAGATCAAATTTCCAGGCTCGACTGGACTTCGCAAGGACAAGGATCTGTCGCGTCCCAAACCATTCTTGATGCGCTCAATGATCGGAATTTGTCCTGGAATGGTCAAGGGGACAGAATTCGGGCAGACCACCCATGACTGTTCTGAACGATTTGCGAGACCAGTGTAACATTGAACATTTTTCAGATTCTTGTGAATGAAATGGGTGCTTGTTGTCACATGTGACTGAGTGAGTCCGCTGGGCCGTGTCCACAGATTCGGAAGCTCTCTCGCCCGAATATCAACCGGACCCGAATCCAATATTGTCTGATGGTGATGCTTTCCTATTGAACTTCTTCACCGGGTTTTCCGCTTCCTCCCTCCAAAACCGGTCTACGCCTCCATTTCAAAGCTCTCTCAATACATCCGCGATGCCACCCGAAACGCGATACCGGGCTGCGACGAGCCCACCATCAGGGAGATGTGTCGGATCCACGTCCAAAACTTCGCAAACGGTTGCATTAAACTATTGGTTGGAGAGCAGTTCGACTGGTACATCTTCATTGGAGTGAGGTATATAAAGAAGTGTAAGGATGACCACGCCTTGGACAAGTTCTTCAAAAAAGAGGTCGAAAGTCTGACTTTGCGGCGCCGACCGCTGAATCGGGACAGAATCACATTGTCAGTCTCGGGAAGCAGGGTTCATGAGACTTGACGAGAGCGCGGGGTTCGCGACGGAAGTCACGAATGCCATGCTCTGCAGGCTCCTTCGGTTTTGTTCTTTGGGATCCTCGCTTCGAATAATTCATTTCTTCCAACCCAAGGATATGAGATGCCTGGAAGACCTACCTCCGGGAATGCGGTTTGAATCAGTGACTCACCTCTCCATAGATTCTGTCGGACGTGGGGGTCGATTCAGCGTTATTGAATTCGCTCATTACGAAGTTCGAGGATTCCTCGTGGGAGACTTTGGCGAAGAGGTCGCTACAAACGCTTCTCTGCAGCGAAGAGACCTTATCACCAAATTTTGGTTGGATGAACAGAATCAATATTCTGGCGGGAGTTTTGTTCGGGTGTTGCACACAACAATGCGCGTCTTCCCTGAAATTAAGGAAATCGGGACTTTACAAATCGGCGATGAGCGACATTTTTTGGAAGGCCATAACGTGGACTTTTCCAACATTCGCGACGTCCATCTTCACGTTCATGGTGTTGAGTTGGCAAACACCCTTGCACGGTCGCCGAACTTCATCACCCGGATTGTCCAGGCCTTGTTGTGTACGGCGAAGAAAATTGAAGTGCTCCATTTGTTTGTTGATATGCAGACCAAGTGGTCGAAAAGTCTCGCTGTGGAACAGGCGGTTGAAACTTTGCTGGACGGACTGTTCAAAAGTTGCACCGTCTGGGTGCAAATTTACCTTGAAGCGAGTTATGTTTGACCACGTAACTTATTCGCTGACATTCGTGGGGAAGCGCACCACATTGGAAGGTGTGCGGTTTGGGAAGATGTTTGCAGCGCTGGGGAAAACCTACAACAAAAACACCATCCACGAAATTATTACTCTGTATTCCACGGACATTATTTAATGGGGAGGCGCAGAAGTTTGGATGGGGCGCAGTTTGCGAATTAACTAAAGATGTGCGTTTTTCCCCGCGCACAAAATAAGAGCGATCGACGACATTATTACTCTGTAGAATTATTCGCGGATATTACGTAATGGGGAGGCGCAGAATTCCGTCGGGTGTTGTGCGCGTGTACTTTGAAGCCCTGGGGAAAGCGCACGATGCAGGTTTCGACATTATTACACTTCAACTTATGTCATCAAGGTATGCCTCCTTCACGCTTTTGCAGGTTTTGAGGGTTACTCCGCGGTGCAGTTGCGTTGGCGTGTGACGTCACGATGCTGCAAAAGTCCGCTCAAAAAGGCCGGACTTTTCCCCGCACCACACGCTTCCCCAACACCAACCGAAAGATGTTGTCAGGCAAACACACCACTACTCCTCGAGGAGCGCGCACCCATCGCATTCCCCGTGAGTCTTCGAAGGCCTGGTGCTCTGTTCGAGGCGATGTTCTTGACGATGAACGTGCTGGTAGTGCTGATCACCGCCCTCGCTGCGACCGCTGGATGGATCATTCAGCTCATCACTCTTGCTATTCTCGAGAATCGCAACAACGATGGCCCTGAGACTTCGATGCGAGTCGATTGGTGAGTTTGGAGTTTTCAAAACTCAGCTAGTTTGTTTCCCGTACTGACAGCCCATTACCCCACCAACAACGACTCGCCTTCAAAGGTGGTTCCTAATCTTCTTCCTCTTCATCATCCTGTACACGTTCGGCTCTTCACTCACGACAAAGCTCGGTGCCACTCATCACGCGATTGGAGTTGCGGCATACGCCGCTATCGGAGCAGTGTGAGTTTTGTTTACGATCCCGTCGCACTGTCGGAGTGCTTATCGTTATAACTGTGGATAGGTTCGCGACAATGAGAATCAATGACTTGTGGGGTGTCAGAGGCACTGGTGGTCGTGTTCTCGAAGCGCTGTTGGCGGCTTACTTCATCCAAGGAATCGTCTTCGTGAGTTTATCGCAATTGTTGTCGAGGAAAACTCTATTACTTCAACCTATTTCCATCTTTTCGGCGCATGGCTAGTACCTCTTGCCTCTCATCGTATCTTCCACTGTCCTTGTCTCCCGCACCGAGCCTGCGACATCAACTGCGACACTGGCTTAATGAGACTTGCCCGGCCCGCTATTCGATTCATTCAACCTCGTCCTAACTTTTGACAGTAACTCCACAAAAACTAATAAGAAATGCGTTTCGGATATTTCTCTGTATACGATGTTGATTTGCACAAAATTTCGAATAAATTTTCTTTTGAAATTTTCTTTTTCTTTCTTTCAATTTGAGTTCCAAGTCCATTTTAGGAAGCTGGTCAATCTCACTGTTCTGACACACACTCCAGAATCAGAGGGATAGCCATGTTCAAAACAGATTGAAGCACATTTAGAGCTTGCGCCGTTCGCACAGCGCCAATCTGTTATAGAAGTTCATATCACTGACATTATAACTCCAACATTATATCACTTTACGCCATCACTCTCTCCCTTTAAAGCGTCCATGACCACCCGACTAGTGCGCAGCATTCGCGGAAAGACTTCCCTCCTTCCGTTTCTGGTCACGCGCATTCCAAACTCGCTCCAGCACTGTGAGTCCGACAGGCCACGCCACAGTGAAGAACGCACTGATGATGAGGATGCGGTTGTCGGTGAACCACTTCGGCACGCTGGTATCGTACGGTTGCGTCGGCAAAGGTACGGTTCCCTGTCCGTTTGAGTTCTGGCGGGCGAGGATGTGAATGCTGTGAGCGAAGAGGAGGGTTGGTCAGGATCGGTATCGAATGAATTGGAATCACGGCTTACCGAGACTCTGTGTCGTGAAGCGTCGAGGCTCCGGCACCGATAACGCCGATGAGCAGCAGCAGCAGCGCGATTGTGCGGATCATTTGGGTACAGTCGACGGTTCGCGGGGCGACGGTCTGTCTGTCTGTTTTGTTTTCAGGAAGAGATTACGAGGAGCAAAGCATAAATTGCTGAACTCCTTCGGAGCAACGGTGATTGGCCAGCCCAGCGGCGTCGGGAGGATGCTCGTGGCGAAGGGTCCTCATACTTAATCCGATCTTTTTCCTTACCCCAGTCCCAAGCAACAACGCGATCTTTCTCGAATCCAATGGCTCGATCTGCATCGTCGAAACTCGCTTCCACAATCCGCGTTGCTCTCCTCGCGATCGCTCTGTTCGCCGCTGGCGTGTTGGGCCAGGCACCTTCCACAGGCCCAGCCATGGGAGCAAACTCCACGACAAACACGACCGCTCCGGCACCTGCAGGTCCTACGGCAGGGAGAGCTACTCTCACCGGATTCTGGCTAAACCTTAGACTGAACGGTGAGTTTCTTGTCCCTCCAATAACTTTGAGTGATGATCCTGTAACCGTGGTTCCCCCCGTTCTTCCGTATCGCAGAGGCTGTATACTGGATCTGGGGCGCCTGCTCCGTCGTTGTCTGGGTGAGTTGTAGACTGAAAGCTCGAAGAAGGAGCCCACTTTGAGACAAACCAACCGTCGCAAACTAGATATCCGTCGCGGTCGACTTCGTGGCGGCTGCGCAGGAGAAGAAGTTTGTTAAGGCAATTACGGGAAAAGGAAACAACGTCAGGAAGCTGGAAGTGGCTCTCCCAACTGCGTAGACTGGGAGAGGCCGGTGCTACTGCTTGCAAGGACAGTTTGTTAATATCATATAGGACTAATACTGTGTGCAAATGCAAAGTAAATCTTGAGACGTTTTTACCAAACTGGCGCACTAGACATGAAAGTGAGGTTCGGAATCTTGATACTCAACGTCACATTTTTGCATTATCGATCGGACACGGTGAAGTGAGGCAACTACCTCGATATCGACTCAGGCGGTAGTGCTTTTCATAGGTATGTACTCCCTAGGCTCATTTGTAGAATAACAAACACACAACGACAAGGAGCCAGATCACCTAATCCTCCAAAGTCGCCGCACATTCCGCTCTTTCTTTTCCCGCTTTCCACAGAGGGCCGCGCGGGCCCCGGAGATCGCCACGGCTACCGAAAGAAACTTTGGTGCGCAGGTGCACGCTGATTGGCTCATCAGGACGGCGCAGGATTCTCCGAGGCGGAGTTGACTCGATCCCTGAACTTGATCCTTTCTTTTCCATCTTCCTTCTCCTTTTAATCGTCCGTCACCTCCCTCTCCCCCATCGCCGTCACAATGCCCACCACTCAGGTCTCCGCGTTCGTCATCACAGCCGCACTCCTTGTGCCGGTCTTTCTGGCGTCGGCGTTCAAGAACTTCAACGTCTCCTACGTAGTGTGGAGCCGTCGCAATTGGAAACCCGCCGATGGGACAAGATCCGACAGTAAAACCGCTCCCAGCTATTCCAAGTTGCGCATCTGGTTCCATAAGCTCTGCTTGACGGGTGTCCCGCAGTTGACGGCCTTGACTGGAATGGTGGGCTTTTCGATTCCTTTTCTTTTACCATTCACCATTCAAACCTACAAGACCCGCCTTCTCAAACACAGGGCCTATCCGAAATGATCCAGCTGACAATCTTCGTCGGCACCAACCTGATCTTCGTCGTCGTTCCGACACCGTTCGTGCAGAGCGAAGTGTAAGCCCTCGCGTCCACGCTCTCACACAATCGGTCTCATCATGCACGGCGCTTGGCGTTCCATTTACAGGTACGGAATGCTCAACATCGGCCGGCGCGCCGCGTGGGTCGGAACAGGCCTCGGGTTCTTCATCTTGCTTACGGCAACGCGAAATTCGATTCTCGAGACCGTTACGGGAATTCCGTTTGACGTGAGTGTGGCGTGCGAGTCGTGCTTTGAATGTTCTCCAACGGATCCCCGTCAAACATTGTCATGTCGATTCAGAGAATGGTCATGTACCACCGCTGGTCAGGCTACGTCGTAAGTATTCCCCTCTTGCACCCACTGCTCTCCATCACGAACTCACCCATTGCCACCCCCACCACCCAGCTGTACCTCCACATGGCCCTCCACTCCGTGACCGAGCTCCAAAACTGGGACCGCCAAGGCACGATGTGGCAACAAATAACCAACACCAAGCGGCTCCTCAACCTCTACGGAACCCTTTCGTTCTTGTTCATGGTGGTCTTTGTCGCGTTCTCACACTCCCTGTTCCGAAGACGGTTCTTCAACTTGTTCTATTACTGCCACTTTGCGTTCGTCGGGTACACGGTGTTTGGAGGCTTGCATTGGGACGAGTACGCACTGTTCTCGGCGGCTGGAATGCTCTTCTGTAAGCTGCACAATCCCACCAAAAATCCCAACTAGACCCACTCACACCCGCCCCACCCCACACCAGACTTCTTCGACCGCATCATCCGCTTCGTCCGCTCCCGCCAATCCTGCACCGTCGTCTCCCTCAAGCACTTCTCCTCCGCCAATATGGTACGCGTCGTCCTCCGCGCGCCCCGGTTCTCCTACCACGCTGGCCAATACGCCTTCATCAACGTCACGGGTCTGAGCCTCCTCGCATGGCACCCCTTCTCCATGACGTCGGCCCCGGACCCACTCGGACGGAGCGAGGAGGAGTATGTGACCTTGCATATTAAGAATGTAGGGGATTGGTCGAAGAAGTTGGTCGAGAGCGTCCAGGAAGCTGGAAAGGACGCAGCGAAGACGGTCAGGATGTCCATTGATGGAGGGCATGGAAGGCCTGCGCTTGATTTCACGACATTCCCCGTGGCGCTGTTTGTTAGGTTTGTGGGTCTGCGTCTCTGGGTTTTGCGACGCACGAGCCTCACACCTTCACCTGCGAATCCCATACAGCGGCGGCGTCGGTGTCACACCCATGCTCGCCGTTCTCCAATCTCTCATCAAACGGGCCGAATGCGGTCTGCCCACGTCGAACAAGAAACTTTACTTCTTCTGGTACATCCGCATATCCTCCACACTCCCCGCATTCGCCGAGGAGCTCAGCGCGGTACAAGATGCCGCTGGACGTCTGCGAGGGGTTCTGGACGTGGTGATGCGCGTGTTCGTGACGGCCGACGACGAGGGCGAGTGGCGCCGGTCGCTGGTGAAGGAGGATGAGATGAAGGGTGGGGTGGTGCGGACACCGTATGAGTTGTTGGAGGAGGGAAAGCCCGAGGTGGGCAAGTTGTTCTCGGAGGTCAAGGCGGCGCACCCGAGTGACGATGTGTGAGTTGCGTTGTGGTGGTGTGGTGTTGCGCCATAATACTGACTGCAGCACCACTCCTCTCCGACACCGTTTAGGGCCGTTGGCGTGTGTGGGCCTCAAAGCATGGTGAACGACACGCGGAGCGCTGCTGCTGCCAACTCGGACAGGTCGGGACTGTTCAGCGTGCACTGGGAGAGCTTTGAGTTGTGAGTCGGGAAGTCGGGGGAGTGGCGTGGTTGTGACGTGCTTGGCGTAATGAAATCGGGGAAGAGAAGTAAAGGGAAGTAAAGCACGGGTGGGAGAGGGATTTAGATTATCTTGAATGTAATGCCGGCAAGTGGGAGGAAATGTAGAGTTTGGGCTTGGTTGGACATGGATCGAAATTGTGGCAAGAAATGGGAGATATTTGGGGCGACGACAGCCAACAGGGGAGACCAAGAGATGTGTGAGGAGCGATGAGTGATTCATTCGACCGAAGCTATGTACATAGAACGTCGAGCCAGCAAACTCAAGAGTTACTCGTAGTTTAGCAATTTCCAACCGATTGAGCAGAAGTCTGGATCAGGAGTGGTGAGGCCAAGATAAAGAGTCGCCATCTCGTTTCTCTATGCCATTTTGGGCGAGGTTCTGTCCCCTATCCACGGCGTCCCTGGCGACCTGCTGCAGTTGCAGGAGCTCTCACCAACCACCACACTCGCACACGCAATCCAAGATCTGGTTGAACGCAGTCCTATCCGCCTCACTCAGCACGCCACCCTCGCCCATTCGCCTTTTCAGCGCGAGCCCAACGACCAGCGGGGGCGGTGTGGGACCCGATGTCTGCACGAGCTCTGCATAAGGTGCTCCCATCCCCGAGACCTTTGCCATTCCCGCTGTGATACGTTGCAGGATCTGTGACGCGTAGAGGCGGAGAAGGACTTCGTCCTGCGTGCCGCCGAGTAAAGGTCGCACAGTGATTGGAGGTGATTGGGGAGAGAGAAATGCCAGGTCTGGGTTGTCGAGCGTGGCGAGGAACTGCGCGAGTGGCGTCGCGGGTAGAGAGGTGTCGTCATGGGATTCGAGTCAGTTGTGGTCCGTCAGAGGAGAGAGGAGGACGAGACTCACGAGATTGCCGACGTTTCCGACCTGCGAGACCAGCACAAGCCACCTGTCTGCAAAGAGTGCGACCAGCACCTCCGTGGGTACGTCTGCGACAACTCGCTGCAGCTGCCTGACGGGAATCGGAAACTGAATCTGCTCAACGGCCATTTCTGTAATGCGAGTTGTTGTGGTCACTGCATAATGCCACGAATCTTGTGCCGCCCAACTCTCCTTGGATGGACGAAATCACTCTCTGGTGCTTGCTGGTCGGCGACGGACAGCCATTCTCAGTCAAGATCCGACCGTCTCAAACGGGGCATCACCTGAAGATAGCCATCAAGGCGAAACTGTCTCTATTGCTGGACGACGTTGGATCCCCTTACCTTCAGCTGCACAAGGCCGATGGCAACTCTTACTCCTCTAGTCGAGACGTTTCGCGTGAGATTTGAGAGATGATGACATGCTGAACCCGATGGAACACGTCGCAACGTACTTTGCGACATCTTGCTCCAGAAGAGAAAATCGACCTTCTTGTATGGAACCCCACAGGTACAGTGAGAACTCTCAAGACTCCCTGCTTTTTGCCGTATTCTGCGTTTGAACTCCCCGGAACGTAATCACAGCACAGATCGTGGACTCATATGAAGCAGCAGCTCCAGAGTTCCCTCCAATCACCGTGTCAGATTACGCCCGGCTGCTTTCATTTTACTTCCGCAAGTTTATTCCCACCCCTTCGTCAGGAGCGCGGCTGGACATTCTCTGTCCGGACCTGGCCGAGAAATTGGGACTCGACTATCACAGACCCGTCAATTTCGACGGTCCACCCGTGGTGATACTTGCAAAGGAGCCTTCCGACTTAATGCAAAATATAAATCAATCACTACACCCCGCAGACCCCAAGGTTGTCGCTGTCGCTTCAGATTTCGCGAAAAGATGTCGAAATTTCTACGAACGTGACAACGATCGGAAGGGACATGTTGAGACGCTCTTGTGGCGCTTGATATCAACGAAAATGCCAGGGGTCTCAGTGGGAGAGCTTTATGGTCGTTGTGGGCGTGTCCCTCTTGTGGTTGTGGAAGTGAAGAACGAACATGGCGGGGCATATTTTGAAGCGTTCCTATCGCTTTCACACGCTCATGTACATCTCTTCTCAAAAGGTTGGGGGATCTGACTCTTTCTGCCGTGGCTGGTCGATTTTGGACTCTCTGATGGCCCTCTGGAGTACGTGCGAGCTCTTATGTGAGATGCGGGATTTGTGACACCAACCTATACGACGTTGACAGCTTTCTCCACACATCCAGAAAGCCAGGGGGACCGTTCCACTAGTTTGTGACGGATTGGTGTTTGGCGATCTGAGAGACCCCAATGTGCTGGTAGGTCCAGACGGGGAGATTTCTTTGGTGAACTTTGATTGGGCTGGCAAAGATGGAGTGGCGCGCTACCCAGCGGACAAGAACGAGGATAAAAATGGCCAGATGGGGCGGTACGTGGGGGATTATCACGCGCGAACATGATTTGGAGATGTTAAAACGAATGTCCAAGTAGAGAGGTATGAGGCTTGGAAGGTAATGTGCAATTTCTTCATGAAAGTAAACTCAAGAGGATGAAAGACAGCCGGGGAGATATGGAGGCCCCTGCACAAATCTAGGCGTGCCGCGAATTTTGTGCACCCAACTTTAACCCAACACCCACGCCGACTCCCGCGATGGCACACGACCCAAGGTACTTAGCAGTCCTCCACACCTGTGCTCTCTCTGTCTGCACAGGGATCTGACCGCGCACAAGGTCCCGCTCCACAACCCCAAACCATCCCACCCCTTTCTCCCCGCTCCCCGCGTTCACCCGCGTCCAATGATACAGAGAGGCAGCACGACAGGCGCATCTCGAGAAGGAGCGGCAGCGCATGATGGACAACTTTGCGGCGCAGAAACAGAAGATTGAGAAGGACACCACGGTTAGGATAGGTGCGTGGTGGTGACGACGGGGCCGAGGATGAGGGGTGGCGGGTGGTGCAGAGAAGGAGTGTTTTTTTGCGAGTGACGTGGTCGTGGAGTGTCTCTCGCGACTGCTGCTGGACTCGACGCGACATTCTTCTCCTTGCCTTCCTTTATCCCGACCACCCTTCCTCCACCCAACTTTTCACCCCTTCTTCCTCTCCTCCAACCCAGGCTCCGACAAATTCGTCGCCCTGTCCGACTCCGCCGAGGCCGAGCTGAAACGACAGACCGTCGGACTGGTTCACCTGGCCGACTTTCAGCGTATCCGGGCCGGGATCGAGAATAAGGGAAAACCGGAGCCCGCTGCTGGGTGAGTGATGGTGTGGTGTGGTGGGGGTGGCGGTGGTGCGGGTGATGTGGTTGTGGTTGGGGTTCTGACGGACCGTCTGATACACGACAATCGATTTTGGTTCATGCGCCTGCTGGTACCACATATAGGGACAAGAAACGCAAAAAGGCATTTAAGCCCAAAGTCGCCCTTTCCTTCTCTCTTGACGGCGAAGAAGAAGAAGGTGGCGGGGACGGGGAAGGCGAAGCTGGCAATGGCGATTCCGAGACCAGTGCCAAACCGGCCAAGAAAGCTAAGAAGGACGAGAATGAGGATGCGGAGAATGGTTAGTTGGTATTGGGTGGTGGTGGCGGGTCGTGGGAGGTGAGAGGGTTATGACCGGGAGGGGCGGGGACCGGGGACCGAGGCGGGTGTGGGCCTGAGCTGGATGAGGAACGGAGCGCGATAAGCGATAAGTGGGTATGGATATAGTCGGGCTGCCACTGCGCAGCGCGGAGAATGGTTTGCTTTTCTCTGGGGATTAACTCAAGCCCATATCTGGATATCCATCAAGCGACCCCGTTAGAAGACGTGTCGATGTTATCTTCTTTCTAAACGTTGGACCCTCACATCCCCCACTTCGCTCCCCTTCGCCCCTTCCCCCTTTCCCCCCGCTCCTCTGAACCCCATCAGCAACCCCAAAATTCAAACTCGGCAAAAACCCTCACGTCGACACATCCTTCCTCCCCGACCGGGCACGCGAAGAGCGGGACCGGCTCGAACGCGAGCGGCTCGCCGAGGAGTGGGTGCGTGATCAGGAGCGCATCAAAGGGGAGAGTATCGTGGTCACGTATTCGTATTGGGACGGGAGCGGGCACCGGAAGGGCGTTGAGGTGCGTGTCTTGTGTGGAAGTGGGGAGGTGTGGCTCATTTGTATTGACGATGTTCCCCTGCGACATTTTGCGGGACCCGAGAACAGTGCAAGAAGGGCGACTCGATTGCGCAGTTCTTGGAGAAAGTGAGGCAGCAGTGGCACCAGCTGCGTGGGGTTAATGTGGACAATCTGATGTTCATCAAAGAAGACTTGATTATTCCGCACGTGAGTCTTTGGTAGTCTCCTTTTGTCTCGACCTGTTGCCGATGCCGACTCGCCCCCCGAACCCCCCTTCGGCCCGCGCCCATCACCCGCCCACCCACAGCACTACACATTCTACGACTTCATCTTGAACAAGTCCCGTGGCAAATCCGGTCCCCTCTTTTCCTTCGACGTACGCGACGACGTGCGTCTCGTGCTTGACGCGTCCGTGGAGACCGAGGAAGCACACGCGGGGAAAGTGGTGGAGCGGGTCTGGTACGAGCGCAACAAGCATATCTTCCCGGCGAGCCGGTGGGAGGTGTTTGATCCAGAAAAGGATTACGGGAAGTACACGATTAAGGATTTGCAGAAGGAGGCGGAGGCGAGTACTGTGAGGGCGAGGTGATAGGGTGGTTGGGTGCGCCGCGTTGCATGTTGCTATGAGATACACAAATGAAGATTATTAAATGAACTGAACAGCTTGAGTCATTGCTGTTGTGACGAGAGGAGGATAAATTACCCAATTCATCCGGGTGCCACACTTTTCGACCTCACCTGACTTCTGTGGCGCAGACTTCCATTGCAAAACGTTTCTTCGCCTTCGATTGCCCGCGGCGGAGGCTTAGACGCAGCTCACGTGGAAACAAGTGGACGTCTGCGCACTTCACCGAGACCCGTCCAGGAAACAGGAAGTGCCGTCGTGTCCTGACGTGCACCGCGACTCCAGGAACCGGAAGGCGCCATGTACCCCGACCTCTCTGCGCACGACGATGCAGAGTTCAACCTTGCGCTGACTGCGTTCACGAACGACGGGTCCGGCGCGGACTTCGCCGATACCCTCGCACACCTGGACTCCCTGCAGCCCAGCGACAGCCTGGAGCGCCAGATCGAGTACTTCATGCAGATTGATGGCGGTGCGAACCAGGGACACGTGTCGGGGGGGCTTGTGGGGCACCCAGGAGCCTTTGGGAATTTTCAGAGCACGGTGAATTCCAGTACAATGAAAACGGGAACGCAAGAGGACGACGCGCAGTCGCAGGACTCGGCATATGGCAGCTCGCCGACATCGACGGGGTCTCGCATGGACGTCACGGTTTCCGACGAGCTCAGCGCTCTGCTCATGCCCATGCCGAACCAGGCGTTCGGAGGAATGGTGGCCCCGGACGACCCAGTGGCGCACATGTATGCACAGCTCATCGCGTCGGGACAGATTTCGCTCGATCAGGGAGACGCGGGTGCTGATGGCGTTGTGAACATGGCGGCATTAAACCAGCTGCTCTCGGCGCAACTTACGGGAAACTACATCCCCCAAAGTTCAGTAGCACAGTCCAACCAGTACTTCACCAACACTTTCCCTCAAAACGGCGACTTTCTTGGTCTCAACAACGGTACGGGAACTCAAGGAAACGACTTCTTGGATCCATCCACATTCCACACCCTGCTCGGCACCCCTGCCATTCCTCAAGTCCCTTCACCAACCGACACGTCTCGCAGCTCACTGTCCCCCTCCCTCCCTCCAACAACCACCGGACTCTCCTCAGGTCCTCAGAACGGTTCCAAGCTCTCCCTCCCTTCCGACATTCGGCGCCAACCCGCTGTCATCGTCATGCCGCGGTCATCCGACCCGCGCGAACGGGCCGAGAATATCGCTCGCGTGCGGAAGCAGATGGAGGAGCAGAAGAAGCGGGACAAGGCTGCGGCTGGGGCTGCCCAGAGACCTGTGGCGAAAGCGTCCAAACCCGCCGTGGCCGCGAGTCGTGCGAGTTCTGCACAGTCGAACGCAGCAGCGGTGCCGCCGACTCGTGCCAGGACTCCCGGCGTTGAAGTGGTTGTCGTGACGGACGACGACGATCGGGTGCTGTCCAGGAACCAAAGCGCTGAGATGCATTCCCAATCCAAGAGCGGCACAGGTGGGTCTCTCACTTCCTCGCAACACGGTCCGAAAACCAACCCCCTCACACGCACGCTTTCCAACGCAGCCACCCCCCAACCCACATTCACACTCCCCCCCTCCTCGCTCGTGATCGGGCCCACGCCCACCCTTCCCGCCTCCGGTGCGCCACCGGGTGCGCCCATTGTGTTCCGGGTCGCCGGGGCGGATTCGAATCGCAAGCCCAGGGCGCCGAAGGGGAGGGGGAAAAGGGAGGATACCAAGGACATTTTGATGCAGGACGTGGGTGGTGCTGCTGAGACGGGCCCCAAGGATGTGAAAGGGGGAAGAGCGAGAGAGGGGCGAGGGGGGAAGGGGAAGCCAGTGAACGGGAGTATCAGCGAAGGTACGTGTCTGTACTGTCGCGGTATCGAGGAATTATGTTCACCTCTTGTTTTTCCCGTCCCGCAGCTGTCGCAAACCTCTCAATTAACACCTACACCCGCGGCTCCATGGACCGGTTCACCGAAGGCCTTGCCGCCGCGCAGGGCAACAGGTCTCTTCTCCCGACCCTCACCATGCTGCTGCGGCAAGCTAACGGGGGCCTGCCCTCGATGCCAATGCCGTCGCCAAGCCCGAGACTGGGGGATGAGGGCGTGGCAGTGCATGACGTGGAAGGAGCACGCATGATGCAGATGCCGACCCCTACTTCGTCTCCACCAGGGTCTGCGTCCACGCCAGACGCCGGCACCTCGACCGCGTCCGATGCACTCCCACACCAGCCGCACCCGAAAACGTCACATAACCAAATCGAGAAGCGGTACCGGGATAACCTCAACGAGCGGATTCGGGAACTCGCCGAGACGATTCCGAATATCTACCAGCCTGGTATGGCGGGTGGCCGGCGGGGAAGCTCGGAGCTGTCGGACCCCGAATCGCCGGTGCTGCCAAGTGCAACTCTGCTCGGGAACGGATTCGACGCCAAGCGACCGCACAAAGCGACTGTCTTGCGAAACGCCGTGCACTACATTGGGCGTCTTCGGGAGGAGAATTCCGGTTTGAAGAGGGAAAACGACAGGCTCAGGATCCGGTGCGCCGAGTTGGAAGAGGCGCTCTTGAGTGTCGCTCTCGGCAGGCAGCCCACAGTGATGGGAGGGAATGGAGGGTTTGTTGGTGCTGGGCGGTCGACGCTTTCCCCAGAGAGGGACTCGGACATCAGCGCGGAAGATGAGGATTTGAATCGTGACGCGGCGAGAAAGAGGAAGAGGATCAGTGCGGGGTCGAATAGCGAAGTCAAACAAGAGTCGCAGCATTCTCCGACGGAGGCGAGCAAGCCACGAGGAAAGGGGTCGACAAGCTTACCGTACACCGCCACATTGTTCAGCTTTGCTGCTCTCATGCAACTGGGTGACTTTTCGTACTTCTTCGGAAACGAGGTTCCGGTTGGACCTCACGGGGACACCAAAGTGTTTGCGACGAACAGTTCAGGCTCGCCCTCATCCACCTTGCCCGTCCAATCGTGGGGCAGCTTCGCATGGGACAGCCTTCGCCTGCTCCTCGCCATCATCTGCATTCTCCACATCATCGTCTCTGTCATTCTTGTTCCTCCCGAATCGAGAGCCGAGCGAATGCGCAAGCGTCGTGAGCGCGCCTCCAGCTCGAGTGAGGCGCGGGCCTTGAAAGCAATGGAGTCGATGCAGGATTTCCAAGGGCCATCTGCGTGGTCGATTTACAGCACTTTTGTGGGAGATGTAATCTCGCTGACCCTAGAGCGACTCTTTGGGATTCGGTACATTACTCAGGTCGTTCGCCATGTGAGCAAGCGGTCTGAAGGGCGGAAATCGAAGTTGGGTGGTAGCAAGCCGAAGAACAAGGATGTTGCAGGACCTTTTGAGGTTGCGATTGGTGAGTTCATCTCCATGATCAATGTTCATGTCAATTTATACTTACTTACCGGTTTACCAGCTTTGCCTTCTGGGAGCACCTTTACCGCAGCAGGGGCATACCTTCGTTCGCTCCGAGCACGTCTTCCAACGTTTGAGGTTACTGCCACTTCGAACGAGGAACTTCGAGTTCATCTTACTGCCGCTCTCCACCTTCGACTTATGTCCATAGCGCAGTCGTCTTCTCGCGCCCGAGCCCTGGCTGATCGCACGTGGAATCTTGCAGTAGACGCTTCAACTGCAGCTGAGGAGAATACCGTGAGCGCGACAGACTTCGTGAGCTGGAAGCGCCCAGAGCCCATGCTGGGAGTCGCTTCTTGGCTTGGTGCCGACCCAGAGATGTCAAAGCAGTTCTGGGAGAGAGGAGATGTCGATTGGCTTCCTGAACTCCTCGCAGATTTGACCGCGATTATGCTGAAAGGGACGGCAGAAGAGAGGGAAAGAGCTCCCACGATTCTTGTAGCAGATGTGCTGGGGAAGACCTTCCGACGATGGATACTCCTGAGTATTATCAAGGATAGTGGGTGTACAGTTTCGAGCGTTCTTACCGCACCATTGGAGGACCAGGAGGGAAATTCTGATCATTTGGAACTGAAAACAAAAACTGGGGCGGTCCGTTCGCAATCCCTGGAACAACATCTGCACAACCTCTTGACGCCCGACGGAAACAAAGATGACGCTGGTGTAACGTGGTCTGACCTTGCGGTAGAGTGCTCAGATGACCTGATTGCTCTGGCGCAGAATGTGGCAGACAACGCTTTGGACAATGGCGACTTGGTAGGCGCTTGGTACGGAAGTGCTCTTGGAGCGTTCGCTGCCTGGAGGCGCGTATATTGCAAACCTGCCGAGGTTCAAAGCGCACTCTTGCAGGAAGGCGATCAAATGGCATGGACGAGCATCAGGTTGGCCAAGAAGCTCACCGGAAACCGCAACGCCGACGGCGAGGCTGTCCTTGCGAGGAGATTCATAAATATCGCCTTGATGGCGGTGCTGGCGAAAGCGCAATCACGTCCGGATATGGCAGAGCGCGCGATTGTTGGGGCTCAGGAGGCGGCAGAGAGACTGAGAAAGCAGAGGTTCCGGGAGCAAGATGCGAGCACCGCCGAATTGAAACTCGGACGGATTTTGGAGTTTGTTGGTGCAACCTGGCTTTTCTACGTTGCAACGTGGTGCCGCTTGCAAATATTGAAAGAACACAACGATGCAAGGCCACCCATCGAACTTGAAGATGTCGGTTCTGAAGCCCGACAAAATCTCACCGCCGGCAACGAATCGGAAGCTGGACTTTTCAACGCGAGTACCAGATCATGGGCATCCAGCTCCACCGATCAATTCGATGGTATTGCCACTGCGTCCTTGCGTAGTCGCTACGACTCGGCTATATGGACGTCCTTCCTCGAGGATCCACGCAGCAGCGACCTCACGATGCGCATTTTGGCTGTGAGTGGGCACCTGCGTCACATGTTGCCTTTCATTGGAGGAATCGACAACGATTTGGCGAACGGGTTTGCGGAGGTTGCGAAGCAAGTGGACCACAACGTTCCTTCACTGTAAATTATCGACCTTTCTCCCGTTGGACGTATATGGTACCATAAAAATTATCATAGTACACAAATACATAGAATTTCACACGCAAATCTGAAATGGAATATCGAGGTTGGGTATTTAGATACTTGAAACAGAAGGTTTTGCTCTCCCGATGATGCGGGCCGTTGTCGACGCCGCGGACGAGATAATTCTCTCCTCCCTAACCGGTGCAGCTGATTCAGCCTCAGCGGAATGATTTGCAAATGTTGTGAGTCCCAATCTCCTCCCCGTGCTTTTATGCGATCGCTCGTCGTCGAACGGTGACCGGAAGTCGCGCTTTTCCTTGCTTGCTAGGTCCGCCGTACGTCTCGAGACGGTATCGCTGACGTATTTCTGGAGACGGGTGTTTTCTCGAGCCCAAGGTTCGTGCGCCAAGCCCTCGCAGTACGAAAGGAACCGCTTCTCGTCCGATATTTGCGATTGGAGAGTTTGCTTGTCGAACTGAGCGGAAGCTTCTGCGATGGCGGTTTCACGAGCTCTTTTCGCTGTCTGGTTAAAGTAGAACGGGTTAACCATGGTAAATTTTTTATGCGCGATTATGGAACGGCGTACTACTCACCACCTGTGATCGGTGGAATTCGAGCATTTTCTTTCCGTTCTCCACCTGCGTCTGCCGTCGCCGCAATTCTTGCGCTGTAGCCTGAACCCAGAGTTTCTGGTTCAGCTCGAACTCTTGTCTCCTGTGCTCTTTCTTGGCTTCTTGCTGTTCCTTTTGTACAGTCAGCTATACGAGATCACATGTCATGAGATGGGGAACTGCCCACAATTGCAATCAGCGCGGTCGGGAACACGTACATGGTGCTCATAATAGGCCCGCTTCTCTCGTGCTAGCTGCTCTCTCTGTGCCCTTTTCCCATCTTCCAGCTTTCGTTCTTTCTCGTCCTTTGCCTTGAGAGAGTTCTCCACTTCCAACTCGTACTGGGCGTTCACTTGTGCATCCTCTTGCGCCCGCGACTGTCCCAGTGCTTCGGCAACACGGAATTTCTCCCTGTTCAGTGAGGTTGACATTACTGTAAATTGGTTCACAAGCACCCATCAAGCACCCCGTAACTCACAGCATCCAGTGCTTCTCCGCTTCCTTTTTCGCTTTATCGAAGGCCTCCTTACGTTCGGACCACGCAGCCACCTTTGAATTTTCTTCGAGCTCCTTTCTTGTTTCCTCTTCTTGACTTTGTTTGTGGTCCTGTAGCATCCGGACAAGATCGTTGTGTATCGCGAGCTCATGTGCTCGTCTCTGAGCGGTTGCGATGCGCTGCTGTTGTTGGTACGTGGCGTCAAGAGCTCTGATGTTGGCTCCTTCTTCCAGGTGGGCCTACGCGGGAATTGAGCTCACCCAAATTCCGAACGGCGTCGGACCACGCGCGCTCACCCGCTTCGCCATGTCCTTCTTGACCTCCTTCTCCGATATTTGCTTCTCCTGCTCGCGAGCCAACTGCAGACGCTGTGCTTTCTTTGCTTCAACTGTTCCCTGCTCTTGCAGCAATGCGTGAGCGAGCGTCTGCTCCTCTTCATTAACGGATTTGAAGTTCAGCAGATTGGAAATTTCATGCTGCTTTTTCTTTAGAGTGAGTTGATGGTCGCGCTCCTGTTTCGAACACCCGTTGAATCCGGTATCTTTGTACTGAGCGATTTACTGTCGGCCCACCTTCATCACTTGGTACAGAAGCACCTTTGAATGAAACGTCTTGACCTCATCCTTGGCATCGTACATGATAGCCCTTGCCCTCTCGACGTCCCTTGCCCGCTTCTCCTCGCGCTCCTTGGCATACTCCTTATCCATCTTTTGGCGCTCTTCCTCCTCTGCTTTAAACCGCTCAGCACGAGCTTGCAGCTTCTGGCGTCGAAGACCGGAGACTGTGTTACCCCATGCGGATACGCGGGCTTGCGAGGCGACGTGGAGCGCGGCGCGCTGGGGTGTTGGAGATCAGTTGGTGGGNGGGGGGGGGACAGGAACGATCGAGCGTGGAAGAGCACACAACGAGGCATGGATCGGTGTTACTCTCGTTGCGAATGCATTGTAGGATCCAACTCAGTCACTGACGTTCGCAGCCACCGCGGCATTTTCCTCTCCCTCTTTGGACCCGACTGCTCGCTGCACGACCCGCTTCACCTCGTCCGCAGAGACAACTGTCGACTGAGACCTCGCCCTTCCACAATCAGTTCCACGAGTAATGAGAATTCGGTGTTTGAGCCGGCGATCGCAGCGCAGACGAACTCACGATCGGCGACCGCCGTGGACACCATCTGTCCGATGGGGATGAGCGCCGAGGTGGGACAGCTCAAATGTGGATTGGTGTGGGTTGAATGGGACGCTAGTGATCGCGGCGGTGGCCATGGCCATATCCCCGTTGTGATTGCTGGTGTGAGCGAGGTGCGAGCATAGACAGCATGTCACAAATGAACCCCATTACAACACTTGTTGCATTCACACGATGCGAAAGAAGGCCTGTAACGCATCGCATCGAGTGTGACAAAATGTGCGTCTTCTCACTTTAAGCGCCCCGCAATGTCCATATGGTAGGCGACACCACTAGTGTCATTCAATCTGACCACTACAATCCAGAGCTTCACGAACTCTGATCTCTCATGCTGACGTCGCATACCTAGTCTCGTGATTAGGTAGTGCTCGCGCTGCTCAATGCGAGCCATTCGGGGCGGATTCCTGCTCCTCTTCAGTACGCCACCTGGTCTTGGTCGTCTTGGTACGCTATCTCTTGTCGTTGCACCTTCAATGTCTGGAGCTGGAGGAGCTATGCACCAAAATATCATATCTCGTGAATGGCGACGTGCAGGCTCATTATTCCTCCTTTAGGTCTTCTACAACCCGACCTATGCTCCGAGCCCCACTATGACGTTGGATGACGCAAACTTTGACTCGCAAGTGGGAAGAACCTTACAACATAGGTATCCTGTAGCGGAATAGACGCATGGCACTGCAATCCGCCCGTATTTCCGACATTCATGGTGCATTTGATATCAAAACGTTTCCAAATATGTTCAACATGTCGTGTTGTCCATTCGTTTCGTTTTCGAGCGTTTACCAAAGAGACAGTTGAGCGGGCAAGTGAAACGCCAAATCTCCATCGCTTCAATCCCGTCTCCCTTCAGCACATCGACACATACCACCGATGGCGCTTCAAATTCTTCCACGCGCGAAATCATCTTCGATATCTTCCACGGGCTGGACGACCGCCGCTACTTCATGATGGCCAGCAAAACATTGTGGGAGCTCCTCAAACAGAACGCCGTCAAAGCGGCGTGCTTCCTTCGCAGATTCGGCAGATATGGAGCAATCTACGCTCTTGTGTTTGGATTGCATACCGGCGACCGTGGCCAGAACCATCGCTTCCTGCATAGCACCTCTCATCACCGCTGGTCTGTTTCGGATGGGCGCGGTTCTCCCCCGCTACTGCTACCAGGAGCTCTCCTTGGATCAAGCGACCCAGTATTCGGACTACTACACCGTGGGAGAAGTGGCGAAGGCTTCAACGAGAGCTATGGTGCTCATTGCGCAAGAAGGGTATGTTAGTTACGGGGATGAGGTGAGACGTCGATGTCCTCATCGAGCCGCTATAAGAATTTACTAACGTTAGCCGCCTAAAGCTTCGCCACGCGAAGATAACCTCGACACTGCTTTGGAAATGATGCCCGGGCGAAATGGATTCGCGGATTTGTGTGAGCGCATGCTTTGTGAGCGTGTTCCTGTTGAATGGTGGTCGGAAACGGTGCATTGGTTCTGTCGCACGAAGCGTGCCCCTGACCAATTTGCGAAAGGTCACGCTGGAGCTCTCCGCAGAATCAAGTCAGAATGGCCGCAAGCTATCTACAAGTATGCGGAAGAGCTCTTGACGTGGCTCGTGTCCCATGTTAAAAATGAGGCATTGGAAGTTCCTAGACGAATCAGACAGAGGGGAAAGCCATTTCAGAATCAGCTGATCTTATAAGGGATGTTGTCAAAGCGAATACTCCAGAAAGGGAGCAAAGGTACTTCGGGTCGTGCAAAAGTGGCAAAAGTTGTTTGGAGAAGAGAACCCTGCCGTTGAGGTTAATGTTGTGCGCAGACAGTATGAGCCGTGGGAGGTCTTCACTGGGCGTGTTGAGTAGACACCGTCGCTCCTGGAGTAGTCGTGACCGGTCACAGTACTCTCGCCTTCGATCCTGAAGCGTGACGATCTTGCAGACTCAGCCTGTTTGTCGATGGACTTTGAAGGCGCTCCCATTATGTCTGCGGTGTAAGACGGAATGATTCTCTGAATCATGCCCGACCTTGCAATTTAATGAATTAATGGCAAGTCTGTAGGATTATTAGTTCCGTGGTTCGTATGAACAGATGGACATTGGCCGCGTTTAAACATAATTATGCGGTACATCGAGGGGGAGAACCAGCCGGTTGAACGATTTGTTTTGAGAACGTACAAAGCTGGATCTGTCCAAAAGTCGCTGATGAAGAGGGAACGGCGGCACCGGCGACCCAAAGGCGGGCCTGCGCGGTGAGCGTGTGCCACTCCATGGCCTCCCAGCTTCCATATCTGACTCTTCGATCCACGCAGCCCAACTGACCGGCTGGCGGTGCTGGAATCCCTACTTGGCGTCAAAATACAAAAACCTCCAACGGATTTCGCTGGTGTATCGATTGGTAATCGCAGCCGGCGACCTCCGCTGGTTGCTCATCCTCCTCCTCCGACATCACAACCTCATTCGACAAAGCCGGCAGCCGCCCCTGCGTTTCAGCACTCTTCTGCACTGTTTATTCCCAACAATATTGATCCCTTGGATGACCTCTTGGCATGGGATTCGTCCTGGGATGTGCCCAAAACTCCTGCTTTGATGCCAGTGCTATCGTATTCGGCCACGTCGTATCAGCCCAGCTCGTCAATAACAGCAAGCGACTCTCCCATGACTGTCGAAGACGTTTCTGCATGGCAAACGTTCCAACAACTGATCACCTCTGAACCCGCGGCGCCCCCCGCCACGTACTCTATGTTTGAAATCACGTCATCCACGAACACCCACTCCTCCTCATCGGTCCAACAAGAGCGAGAGCAGACACTCCCGAATCCCAACGATATCGAAATCTCGGTTTTTGACGCGCTTCCACCGTTGCCTAACATGGAAGACTGCAACGAGCTCCTGCAAGTCTACTTCGGAACCATCGGACGGCACTTCCGCATGCTTCATCTACAGCTGTTCAGCGCAACTAGAAAACGATCCAATGTACCCCTTGTCTTGAGGTACGCCTCCCCAATCAAGTTCCTTTGATGCACCACTTGCTTTTGAGCTCACGCCTTCCACATTGCAGCATGTTAACTCTGGGCTGCCGCCTGCACCCATCCCCACAATTCCGTCGCGCGCATCAACAAACTCTCGCCCTGCACAACGCACTTCTCCTCCCCATCGCCGCCTCGCAACAAGTCAACGTCGAATACGTGCAAACCCTGCTACATGTCGCCATGTCCGAGTTCGCCGGCGAAAACAAGCAAGGCTCTATTACCGCGCTGCAAATGTCCGTGGTGGGCTTGAAGCAAGTCGTTGCAAAAGTCCCTGCGTTGCGGAGCTCTAGGATACACAGAACGACAATGGCTGCAGCACGAACGTCGTTCACCCAGGCAATGATCGATGACGAGGCCCGGAGGACGACATGGTACATGGCGTGGCTTTATCAGACGATTGATCAACGGCTGAAAGGCCTCTGCGGGGACGTTGAGCTCCTGAGCACAGTGGAAGACGTGCCCCTGTGAGTGACCATGGTTCAGAGCTTGAAAAGTTCCATGTCTAGATCTTCAATGTCGACAACGTCGGACAATAGACCGACGAGCGACGTGTTGTGGCAAACTCCACCAGACGCCAACTTGGCGGCACTTGTGGCACCGCCAGAATCTATTACATTGAGAATGCTGTTTGATGCTGTATCTTGGCCTGCCGTCATACCTTCACAAATTTCCGTTGGGTTCTTCGCACTGGAAATTGCACTCACGGTGTACTGTGTAAACAAAATTGTGGAATATGTAGGTATCCTTCATGACCCCTTACCTCACACTTCCAGCCAAAGTATTAACAGTCACCCCCATATCGCACGACACACAGCGAAATTTCTGCGCTGAGCATCACATCTCTGCCCCCCCGCATTCTCACTGGAGCGACTCCGCTCCTTCATGGCGCCTCTGCTCTCCTCGATTTATCCTCCTCCGTGCCCATCCTCGCACCATCTGACCGGGCCGAGATCATGGCAAACCACATCATCATGCTGCTCACCGTATGGAGAGCTCGGCTAAACATTTCGCTGCGGCTTGAACCCCCCCCCCCCCCCTGTGCGCAACATTCGCAAGCGTGCCCTCCATCTCGCTCCCGCAGGACGTAGGCATCGACCCCGTGGTGGTGCACTCTGCCGAAGCCCTCGCCTTGATATTGCAGTACCATTTAGTGTGGTGCTTCTGGACGTCGCCGATCGTTCCCACGGCGCATGTTGAGGGTGCCTCCGCGGCTGCCGTGCATGGGATCTTAAAAGGCGATGCGTTCGTCCAATACCTCGATGAAACGCTGCTCTACTGTGCCGATACTCCCGACACCTGCTCTGCGCCGTTGTTTGTCACCGAGTGGATATCTCACCCCGCCATGACCATGTGCATTGGCCACGCCATCATGTCTGCCACTGTGGCCATGAGGCTTTTAGAACTGCACGGCTTCGACGCGCTGCGGACGGGCATCAATACACTGGGAATTGTGAATCGTGAGGAACTGCGGCGGTGGAGGGGAGGGGCGATGCCGTTGAGGGAATCGTTTTTCGAACTTCTCACTCGGTTTCCGCCCAAAACCCCTGCACCATTCCTGCAGCCTTTTTTCTGATCACACCTTTTCTCGTCGTCATGAAAGAAGCCTTGCGCCTGCGCGCGTCAACTGCGCGCACCACGGATGACACGAATAGCAATCAATCTCAGGTGATCGATGACCGGCGCCTCCTCGTCCAGAACGCGATCGACGGGTTCGGTGGCTACGAGGCCTTCCGCGCCATGACGGAGCTTCAGTGTCGTAGGATTTTGAATTTGGTGCGGGATTTGCTGACCAAATTCAAGTGGAGCAGCGCTTTCAGTAAGTTCGAATCAAGCCGCTGTACTCGTGAAGTCCAGTGGTCGCCGGTCGTGCCAATGACTCACACGTTTGCCGTGCCTCTTTTCTTGGGTCATGCCCCCATACATTTGTCCATTCGCTCGTTCATACCGTTCTCATGGATGTCTTGTCGTCCAAGTCGGTCACCGAACTGGACCAGCGCTGGCGGAACGTGATCCAAACGATTGTGGTGATTCATGATAGTTTTTCATGGACATCATCAATAGCAAATTCGTTTGAGTACGGGTTAATAAGACGGTTTCGTTTGTAAAGGTCACATCAACCTTCCTGGGCGTCCATCGGGGCGACTGAATGGATGAGATGGCCGGTACTGTTGCAGCATGATTTGGATGACGGACTGCATTTTCTTTACAAGCACAGATGTTTTTAATCAATAAACCTCGGTTGCTTTGCACTCCCTTCTTATTTGCGTATCTCGGTCCCTCGTAACTCGTCGCACCAAACATCACGAACACCATCGCGGGATCTCCTGGCAAGTTTCCAACGCACCGGAAACCTATACAAAGAAACGCAGTCAACGTGTTTCTTCCATGTTTGGGTTGAAGATTCGCCAGAGGAATGCGTTCAACGTGGACTGTGGTGACGTTCTTCGGGGGAAAATACATTCGTCGAAAACATATGATGGAAAAAACATCTCGAAAATTATATAAGTAAAATTATTTAAGTGAAATAAAGAATTTTCGGTGCAACTGTCGTGACAGCTTCCTGTCGTTGATCTGCAATAAGTACACCGTTCCAGCTCGTCGCGCATTGTCACACGCGCTGTCTTGTCACAGTAAAGTACTTCCTTTCCAAGTCAGTTGCAAGGCGCGACGCTTCAGGCCACCACGGCGAGTAATACGCGAGCTCCTGGATTGCCATTTTGACATCTGCGATGACGTGCCGCCATGGACCATGTTGATGTTTCGCTCCCCAGTCCCCTTGAAAAGAATCAATCAATGCGCTTTAAGAATGCACCATAAATTTGTTTTCACGTCTTTCATTTGTTCTTACCGTCTTTCTCTCTGTTTCGTCGCAAAGTTTGGTTGTGTCCGCACCCTCTGAATCGCTGATGGAGCACTCGAACTTCAAAGGCGTGCTCCAGAGCCTTGTGGAAACGTGCACTTGCCAACCATGACGAGTCTGCGTTCAAACAATCCTGAGGGCTGTGGAGTGCCACGAAAGTCGAGTGATAAAGTAGGAGTGCTCGAGCATTGGTAGGTGTCAATTCTGGTATAGAGTCCTCGTAGAACGCCCGTAGAACGCCTTGTACCACATCACCAAGATTCGCTCAAATTCGGTGGTGACGGGATGATCCTTGCTCCAATCGCGATTTCGTAAAGACATGGCGTGGCCCATTATATAAATAGGTACAAGAGGTCCAATGGACGCCACAGGACAGGAATTAGGGTTCCGAAGAGGTGTGGATTGAGGTTTGGATGAAGGATTCGACTCCCAGATATCGTCTGACGCTGGAGGCTGGAGCTTCAGCTCCTCATCACTGAGCAGTGTGGGCAAACTGCTGATAAAACAGCCAATTCTATCGGCCCCAAAGAGCGACCTCCCTGAATTGTTGTTTTAGAAGGTAAGCCCACCAAATCAGACCGGGAACTGTATACCGGTCTCACCTGTTCGCCTCCGCTCCTCCTCTTTGATTCAATCAGCGCTATCAGGATAGCTCTCTTGGGAGCGGTACTCTGGCATTATACTTAGATCCGTCAGCAGCATCAATTGCCGTGCTTTTGTGGTCGCGAGCTCAAAGAACTGTCGAGCAAGGGAGGCGTCCAAAACTGCCGTTGGTTGAGTCATCAGAAAGCAATGCTTGGATGTACGATAGTTATTGGCTACGTTCTCCGGCATGGCATGCAAAATACGCATGCAGCGATTGAAGAAGGTGTTGGACATTTTCCGGGATATAGATAGGTTTTCGGGAGAGCTGTAAGCACCGATTGTTAGGACTGCATATAGTAAAATCGGCGATTGGTTCGAAATAGTCGCAAGAAACCTGTTAGGACGGGAAATTAGTGTGGTTCGCTTTGATCGCTCCATAACAATTTGATATGCTTTCTCACATTGGTCGGTGGATCATACTTATCGTTCGCGTAAAGCGGAATTTCCAGCTGTAGTCAAAAAATTGCATCACATGCGAGTTTAATGTTTCTTGTGGTGAAAGAGGTGGTAAATCCGCAAATAAATCCACTGGTTGCAGCAATGTTGTCAGAGCGGAATTAAGTTCTCTGTCTCCAGAAGGTGATGCTGTTTTCACCGGAGAATGTCCACGGGAGTTAGTGCCAGACATCCAGGAGGGTAACTTCTGTTCCTAGGGAAGTCGCCACCGGAGCGGTCCCTGTGTTCTCTACTGCAGTGGCGCCAGGCAGCGGAAGGAAAGGAATAACTTGAGAAGGCGGGGATACAGAGGCAGACGACGATGTTGGTGGAGAAGCGTTAAAGATGGCATTCCAAGATCGCTCGGAACACTCGGAGACTTACCGATACGCAGTCGGGAATAAGAGCACATCAGTTTACGCTCCCGGCGTTTGCTACAAGGATGTCCTCCATCGCATCGGTCATGCTTGCTGTTGCAGGCATCACATGCTGATATGGGGTTATCAGTGTTTGGACGTTTTCATGGGGGGGTAACTGAGTTCCGGTGATTATGTGTACATACCTTTGGATATTCTAAAGGTGTCCTCGCCTCGGTTGTGTTGACCCGGTATTGTTTTGAAATGGCAGGCAAAGTACCTCAGGGGTTGATGTTTCGTAACAGTCTCCCAGTTTGCCAAGACAGGACGCCACAGTGCACTTTCACTCCAAGGTCAGTTGTAAGGCGCGACACTTCAGTACACCACGGCAATCTCCGCACACACTTGAATCCCCAACAATTGACCAGCGGTGTACACCCTGAACACCAGGATTGGTGATGGAATTACCTCGAGGATTACTTTTCCGGGGTCTGCATTATTATTGGTTTGGAAAGCCCCAAATTCAACGGCGAGGAAACGACTGCCGTGCAAAACATTCAGTGGACTGCAGAGAATGCAAGATGAAAAATTAAACACGCAGCGCGTGGTGGAACAACCTGACGTCAAGTGAATAACGGTTTCCAAAGTACATTTCTATTTAATGTAGTTTCCATACTCGACGTACATCCAGAGGAAGGAAATAGCTACCAAAAGGTCATGCGTCAGTTCGTCACTGTAGCCACACAGAAACTTAACGATCGAGCACCCACAAGAGACAAACAGAGGCGACACCGCTCCAAACGACCTAACACTCGCGGTCCCGATGAGAATTTCCGACAAGAAGCTCCCAAAGGCGATCAGGAACGAGGCCATTGTCACTTCGTAGATTCTGGCGGGCCGATGAAGAGCGGGCAAGGGGTAGTGAACGAGGTTTGACCGCGCCCAAAAAGGAGAGAAAATGAGTACTCACGGCTTAGAAGTGATGTAGTACGCCCCGTACACGCGAATGACAGCAGACGTGAAGTTCCACGTTCCCATCAACCTGCTCGCGAGCGGGCTGACTGTGCCATCGATCGCCGAGAGGACAACAACGTCAAGTCTAAGCGATTCCTCGGACGGTGCCCGAGGGGCGGGGTGGCACTCACCGGGTGTTTTGGTGTAGATCCTTGCCTGTGTCACGGTGGGAGTCGTCCAGCACGACATGGCGTTGGATGCGGCGACGAAACCGACGATGAGGAGCCATTTTGGGAGGAAGCCTGGCGCGGGTGGGAGGTATTCCATTGTGGATGTGTTGTGGTGTGGTGGCAGGTGGCCGATTTTAGCCGGAGGGGGCGAAGCAACGAAAGAAATAAAGGAAGAGAATAGCGATGCCCGGAGGACCGCGGAGGAGGAACAACAACAACAAGGCGCTGCGGAGCAAGAAGGCCGCGTTTAGGGCGAGGTCGAAGGCAGTGGAGGATCGGGTCGCGCGGCCTGATGGCGCTGAAAAGGCTGAAGAGGAGAAACCAAAGATTCGAGTGAGGGCCGGGAGAGTGACGAAGGCCGGTGTGGAGGTGCGACCGACGGAGCTGTCGAAGAAGAAGGTCAAAAAGCTGGAGCAGAGGAAGAAGCTGGTGAGTGGTTTTGGGGAGGGGGTTTGAAATGTCGTTGGTTGCAACACGTTTGACGAACTTTTTGCGACGCTGACTGGTTCGTTAGGTCACGCGGCACCTCCAAGAAATTGGCGTGCTCAAGAAGTCCAAGTCCGAGGACGTGGAGATGGGCGAGGCGGAGAAGACGGCGAAGGCTCGGAAATGAAGACCCACTTCGGACTCTTTAGGCTTTCACATACCTTTCGAGATTGCAACTCTCTGTACATACGTCTTGACATGTACCCTTGACATCGATATTACGTCTGTTTGGATTCAATACGGGGGTCGAGTGACGAGTCCCGATTGCGAGCACAAGCACGAAGCGCTGACCGAGGCATCCGGCCGGAGGCCACTTCCCGCCGAAACAACAGTCTCTTCGCGAAGCGATATAGACACCCAAGCTCGAAGTGTTGACTGAGTCAATATCCGTGAACCACAGCAGCCATCGTGGAGCTTGCTTCTCCGTCCGAGGCGAGATCCGGATCAGTACTTGCCTCACCCGTGACCTCGGTAGCGCACAAGGAACCATACACATCCCTCCTGTCCTTGTTCTGTCTCGTCTTACGTTTGCCCTCGATTCCGTCCCTCGTCGATTTTGCATGGATGCTTGCCAGAATTGGGAGAGCCGCACTTAGAGACGGAGCAGGGTGCACCAAACAATGTGTATGCGATTCAGTGATCTCATTTTTCGTGAATTTTAATGGCACGGGGAATAGGTGGGTAGCAACTCTCAGAGCTCGACGTATTTTGCAACGCTCAGCAGCATGCGGCAGAGCTGGCAGCCCAGCGGTGGGGCTTTAACCCTGCGAATTACTGATTTGAGGGGACTTGCGAGGTCGGGACGGGGGTACTGCCGAAACGCGCTCCCAACGTCCAATTTCCTGGCTGCGCAGCCACTTGCTGCAGCTGGGAAATGACACTTTTCTCGCGTTGAAGACGGCGCACCGACAGGTCGACGCATCGCCTTTACCGGAATCTACGGTGCTCAGCTTGGATTCGAGTGGCAAGGCCCCCCGCTCGCCATTGCGCCTGTCAAGGTCTCAAAAGGAAAGCCAAAACAGCATAAGCTGCATGGAGCTCTTGCACACCATGAACTCAAAAATAAAATCCAGATGATGCAGAGAAAATGGTGAAGGTGTGAGTGAGTAATTGGCTAGACCGCTGTGTGAGGGGCTCGGGCGGACCCTCACAGTTGCTGTGGTCCAAGTCAGCGGAACACGCTGGAACTCATCGGAACTGCTTGCGCAATAACGGACACGATTTGATAAGCAGAATATGAAAAGCGTAAACTAGAATTGGAGCTATATAAACACTTGTAGAAATGCTAAGAATAAGCCTTTGGACTTCGAATCTCACTCGTCTCACTCGTTCCCACT
>KQ965803.1:3830-218861 GCA_001574975.1 Gonapodya prolifera JEL478
AATGCTCTCAGCAAACCTGTAGTTGTAGAGGATGAGGATGAGGATGAGGTATTACCATGTTTGAATTTTCCTTTGGCTTGTTAAAGCATACTTTGTCTCTTAGGCTGAAGGCCCTTCTGGAAAGTCTGCAGTTGCAACCCCCCAACTGGTCACCCCATTTGTTGACCCTGTGATTAATTTGGCACATGAAACAACTTGGGCAGCTGATGTGACCACCTTCTGTGCTGATTATGAAGTTNAGATGCCCTCAAGGAGGATGGGATTATAATGGAAGTGAGTTAAATCTGTTTGAGGTGCATATGAGTTCATTGTTTTGAGGCTTGTCAATCAATTAGGCTGTCACACCCACAACGTTTCTTGCAATCAAGTCTGACTATATGGCTGTTGGCTGCACCACATTCCACACCATCTATGTTGGTGAAAGTTCCACATCTACCAAGGCAAAGGAACTGGAGAATTTTGCCAGAGGTGCAACTATTTTGAAGACTGGGGATGTGATTCAGTTCCTTGTTGCTGTGAAAGGTAACCAACCAGGGCAGTTCTCTTGGCCAAGTGCCCACTCTTGGAGGGTTCCTTTGGCTTCCAGTATGTTTGGACCTTCAAAATTGCACAAGTCAGAACATCTGGCAAGTCCTGCTTATGAATTAATGTGGAGTCCTACTAACTTATTATCTTCTAGAAAATGCAACCCCAGGGTAAGAAGGGGCCCTCCATGTACTTCACTTCTCAGATATCAATTGCTGTGTGGACGGAAATCCTCCTTCTCTGTACCAACACTGGTGACTCTGTTTTGGCACCAACTGCAGGGAGTGGATCCCTTGCAATTGNTTCTGCTTCTCTTGGGCGTCAATTCTATGGCATGTCTTTGAGTGATGATTTACATGGTGGAGTTGACAGTCTTATTGCAAAGCGAAAAAATGCCTTTTCAAAGAATGCTGCATTGGCATTCTCCCAGTTTGTATCTTTGGTTTTGGTTTGATGTGGGCTCAGTCTAAATGTCTTGAATCTTACAGGTNNTATTGGAGCAACCAGAAGTTGTACCAATATGTTGCTCATAAATTCTGTTCCTTTGTGCCAGAAAAGTTCCCTTCAGAGAGGAGAGGAGGTGAAGGTGACCAAGACGAGGAGGAGGAAGATGACNAACAGGATCTCTCCAAGCTGCCGCAGGTTCCTAAAGATGGTACGTGCCCTGTGGTTCCCTTTAAGGTTTCATGTTCTGATTTGACATGTAGTGAAACGATTTATACTTGATGAGGCACTGGAGGTTGATGGAGATGATGGAGGGGAGGAGGAGGGCACCAGCAATGCAAGTAATGATGAACATGAAGGTGAAGAGGTTGTTGGTAAGTCTAATTGATGTTTCCTGGATGTTTACAATCAACTGAACTTTGTTCTCTTTAAGTGGCAACCCCCAAGGCTCAAGGCCAAGGGAAACGGTATTGCTATCACAGGCAGTACTTCAGGTGTAGTGACATGTTCTGGTGCTGGAGGTGGTGCTGTCACTGGACAGAAGAGAAAGAAGGGAACAGATGATGAAGGAGCAGGATTAAGAGCTCGTCGCTCTAGAAAGTAGATTAGGAAGACTGTAAAACTCAATGAAGAAACCCAAGTGTTATGAAATTTTTCTGCAAGTGCAAGTTAATAATTTGAGTTCTTGGAAGTGGGGGTACCTCCCCATATGGTGGGGGTATCTCTCTGGGGTGGGGGTATGTTAGCCATGGGACAGGCATGCTCTGCAGGTGCACTCATCTAAATACATGACCACAGTAGTGGCACAGCACTTAACACCTCACACTATATATACCATGTCAATGGATGTCACCTGAGGCTATGGTGACATCACTGATGGAATAAACACTGGCCTCAACATGCAAAAGGTTACCGCACCTGGCATCCTGCTTGACATGGACGCGTGGCTTCAGAGGCTGGTGGCCACTCACGATCTCTATGACAAGCTTTTTGGATCCAACAATCCCAGTTGACATCACACTACTACTCATGCAGTTGTCAATGTACCTTGAGGGTTCAATTGGCCACCTTGCCCCTTCCTGCACCTGAGCAACTTCAACAGATTGAAGAATGACTGTCTACAAGGACTCCACCAGTACTACCAATGCACAAAGCACAATTCCATGCAGTGAGTGAATTGAAAAACATTCAAGCATCAAACTTTATCAAGTGTTCTTCTGTCTTGTCCACAACAGAAACACTCACACAAAGCTGATGGCACAGGACCCTGAGATCACATACATCAACAAGGTGATGCCAACTGCAAAGACTGTGGACAAGCTTCAACTCAAAGAGCACGTATTGCTTGTCCTCTGCCACCTCATGAAAATGCTCAATATCTACAAGCAAAGATGGTGGAAGTTGTGAGTCAAAACTGTCTTTGTTGTTGTTTCTTAGAACCCCTAATCAAACCATGCTATTCTTTGCGTTCTCCCATCCACCCAACATGGGCTTTGATTCTCTTCTATGCAGGGTTTTCAGGCTGTGCTTACTGCACTGGTGTGGAAGTTTTTGGGAAAGCACTGGCCGTCTGAATGCATTGTTGCATGGGGATCAGCTGTCTTCAACTAGTTAAGTCATGGACACTGTACGAGCCCAAACCAGCTTATACGTAAGGCTTTTGTCAATGCTGGCGTGATGGTCATTCTTGTTGACAAGTTCAGGACAAGCCAGATCTGTTTGCAATGTCATCACGCATTCACCAAGGAGAGTGGCACCAAGCAGAAGCTTTAAAGCGTTTGGTGAGTTCCCCTTTTGTCTACCCAGTTTTCCACTCTGTCTTATTGCGACTTCTTACCTTTAGATCTTGCACGCACTGCAAGTGTATCTGGAACAGGGATGTCAACACAGTGCGGAACATCTTGTACTTCTACATGAATGCCACCAACAGCATCATCTGTCCCTGATGCTTCAAACGTCCCCGTCGCTAGTTTGCCTGTTTCTGTGAGTCGAAATGATGTTTTTATTCCACGCGGTCAACCTAATCTTTGGTTTTGTGCAGCGTTCGACGTTTTCCTTCTTCTTTCTTAAACACATACTCTTTGAGACCCTTTGCTGAACCAGCTTAAAAACAGTGTACTGTGGCTTTCATGCAGGTATTGAATCCTGGATTTGTCTGGCGACCTCCTATCTTTTCATTGGCGACGAACGTGGTGTGGGATCGCAAGTTGGGATGGGAGGTTTCCAGATGGGAGGATGAAGTCAGCGATCGCACTAGTGCGGTATAGAGATGACGGCTTCGGTAGTACGCCAGGTTGTAACATGGTCCTCCTGTGCCCAACTTACTTGCCTAGCCTATTTGTACTTCACTAAGCTCTGGCAGTGCACCACGTCTTCTGACAGTACCAACACCAGGTGTTACCAGCCCCTCACCAACATTTGACTCCTACTTGAATGAAAATTGCAGCGGAAATGAAACGCACAGGGTTAAGAGGACAAGGACGGGGAAAGGGGGGAGGAGGGTGACGAGTTATTTTCTGCGTTTGCTATGGTCGCTGTGTCTGCACAACACGACGACGTCTTCACCCCCCCTCCTGCCCGCCAGCATGGACTCCTTCGCGAGCGTTCTGCGGGCATCCCGCTTCACACAAGTCGATCCAAAACTCCCCCTCATCTTCGTCCCCCCGTCGTCGCCCGCATCCCGCGCCAAGGGCAACATCGGGCTCAAACGATCCCTGCCCCCCGCCACGCTCGCCCAGGCCGCCCAGCGCGGTCCCTCCGCGCTCGCTTTCTCCGTGCGCTCGCTCGACGCCTCCGCCGACCTCTCCACCGAACACATCCCGCGCACCGTCCTCGCAGACTCGCTCACGCGGTGGAGGGAGAACTTCCCCGCCGAGACCGAACCCGCGGCGCTGCGGTACCGCGATATCCGGTGGTCCAGTCCGCGGCGCGTGGACGTGAACCTGATGGGCCCCGAGCGGTTCGCGTGGGTGCTTCGCAAGGCGCGCGAGCACTCGGCGGAGTGGCACGCGTACAGAGCCAAGCTGGAGCGCGTGACGGGGAAGAAGGCGACGCAGGAGGATATGTTGCGGTTCTTGCGGGACGAGTGCGGGGTGGAGATTTATGCGGGGAATGCGCAGGGCGTCATGGGGACGGCGACGGTGCCCGTGCATGGGCCGTATTATGCGCATCATTTGGAGGACGAATCTCCAGCGTCGGCCGCCGGCTCCTCGACACCAGCCGACGACAGCGCCGCCAAGAACACATCCCCGCTGGACGCGCTGGAGCAAGCGCTGGGCACGTCCTCTGCGCTCTCCACGCCGTCCCGGTCACCGGCGCACGACATCGACACTCTGCTGGGCAACTTGATGGTCTCGTACCAGGCCCCCACACCCCTCGTGACCGTACAGGGCCGACGCGTCCCATCGCGGACCAACCGTCTCCAAAAACCCAAACATCTCGTCGGCGTGGCCGGGTTCGTCGCCGAGCTGCGCGTCGCCAACGCGATGGACATCGACTACGGCCGCGATATGCTCAACAAGTTCGACGTGGCTGAGGCACGGTGGTCCTCGATCCCGGACGCGGGCGTGTGGTACGCCCCACCACCCGACCATGCGCGCAAGGGTGGCAAGAAGAGGGGCAATGTGGATGAGGAACCGGAGCATGATTGGCGCGGGATTGGGAATGTGAGACCGACGATTCAGCTCAGGATTGCGGTGGATAGATCGGGCAGGCCAAGCGCGATGCGTACGAGGGCTGAGGCGATGCGGCGCGCGGCTGAGGCGGGTGCAGGTGCTGGTGCTGGGTTTGGGGTTGGGCCTGCTGGAGCGGGACAAAAAGGCATGGCACCCTCGCTCCTGCGACTCGCGCAGCTGACCTCGGCACGCCAAAAGCAGCAGCAGCAACAACAGCAAGGTGGTGGGAGTGAAGGGGGGGATCCGATGCTGGCGAGGTTGAATGAGTTGAGTAAGGGGAAGAAGTAGGGCGGCATGGTGTGGTGGTGTGGGTCGGTGTGTGTGGAGTCGGAGTTGGGTGGGTTGAGTGGACTATGCGCAGGACGGGGCGGTGTGGGGGACGGGTGGAGTGGAGGATGGGCCTGTTGATTGGGGGCAAAAACGCATGGACACTTCATCATGGACTCTGACGTCGCACCCCCCGCGGGATTAGAACAATGTCGAGTGATCTACTGCCATGGTCCGTGTCACCGTAGCTATCATACTTGAATCATCGCCGCGCGTGCCCTGCCCGTGCAGCACACTCCCTGCTGCCTTGTTCCACTCCACCCCGCTCACTACACCGTATCTCTACACAGCACAAATAAAATTCCAGGCCTTTTCCCAAAAATAAGATGCACGTTCCTTTTCCGGATGTCCCAGAACTGTGGTGCATCCTGAGGGAGGGGCACCGTAGCAACTGTCAGCCTCACCCTGACTCATCATTCGTCCGCCCGACATCGTTTTCCATACACCATCGAATTTTTTCTCCATGCGCGCGCATCATCAGCACTCCGCATTGTCCCGCTGCGCTTTCCTCTTCCCGCTCTTCCCGCGCGTGTACGCCCGCATTCCTGTTCCCATCCCCATCGCACTCCTCCTCGCTCTCCTCGCGCCCACGTTCATCCCGCTCTGCGCATCACAGCGCTCGCAGTCCGTGACAATAACGTGGGACCCAGGCGACGCGGCTGTGTGTACCGGCGATGTGAGTCCGCTTGGCGTGGGGGTGCGGAGGGATGACGGGGGTGGAAGAAGCTGATGAAATTTAATGGCGTTAAGGTCGTACTGAACTTCGTCGAGCGCGCGGGAAATGGGTCCCAAATCGGGTGGTCTGGTACGTTGCCGTCTTCACATCCCTGCTCCACTTCCTCCCTCCACTCAACTCAACCCTCACCCCCATCCGACCCCTCCTACCCACCCCAGGCGTTCTCGCCCAAATCCAACGCCCCGCATCCAACTACACCTTCACACACACATGGCCCGACGGCGCCGCGTCGCTGAGCGTGGTCGTGTGCTGTGATGCCAGCAGTGGCGTGGTGTGTTTCGGGACATCAACGGTGACGGCGCCGGACCAGGTTGGGGTGAATGGGACGAGAACAACAAGGACGACGGTGCAAACTAGTACCACGAAAGTAGCAACGGCGACGACGACCATGTCAACCGTGACCGGTTCGGCGTCTCAGCTCTCCACCACAGCAGCCACGACAAGCACACTGTCAACCACAACGTCAACCACCACAACCACCATACTGTCCTCCACCACCTCCTCCACCGCCGTCCTGCTCCCATCCACATCCAAACCACCCTCTCAACCAGCAACCGCAAACACTGCCGCCATATGCGCGCTCACGTTCGCAGCCCTTGTAGCGCTCGTACTCCCCGTAGCCTTGCTTGTGAGGGGGTATAGGGCCAAGAAGCGGAGGGGCGGTGCGGGTGTGGAGCTGGGCATGAAAGACAAAGGGAACACGGGCGGGACTGGGACTGGGACCAGGACTAGGAAGGGTCGAGGGGATGGGAATGGGGAGGGTAGCAGTTCCACGAAAGGGAGCAAGACCGCAACGGGGGGTGGGACAGGCACCAACCCCAGAACGGGAAGCGGGAGGAGACCACGTCCCCTCCAACGACCAATCCCCAAACGGCGCGACTCGGCCGTCGGGTCGGTATCATCGTCGTCGGGTGCGTCAACAACCTCCTCCTACTGCGGCTCGCCGACGTCACCACGATCTCCCATGTCCCCGCTTAGCCTCGGGGACTCTTTGCCTTCACCTTCATCTTACCCCTGCTCCTCCCCCTCCAACAACACCCACCCCTGGAGCGACACCCCCACCACCCCTTTCCCACCCCCACCACGCATCCTAGCCCGGGGAGTCCCCTTCGCACAACGCCCGGGCTCCGTGTCCGTGGACAGACTGAGCCTGGCTATTAGCATCTCGCAGGACCCCGCGACAAGGGGCGAGGCGTGGGGTGCGGGGGTTGGGGTGTGTGGGTCGTTGCGGAAGGTGAGGGTGTGCTGGGTATGCTGGTTGGTGATGTGTGTTTTCTGACGTGTGTTTGTGTTCGTGTCCTAGCCCCATGTATGTACACCCCTCACGTTGGTCCCCCCTGAACCCACTCACACTCCCCCCTCACTAAATTCTACCCTCTCCCTCCGTCACCACACAGCCCTTCTTCGCCACCATCGCCGCCCCGCTCAACCAGATTAACGAAGTGTACGTCGACGTCGGGGAGCCGAGACCTTTTGTTGTCGTGGGAGATGTGCGTTGCTTGGTTTTTGGTTTTTGTGCGGCGTGGTATAGGGGTGCTATGTTGACCTCCATCTGCCGCCTCGTACCACCTTTCCCACGCCCAGTTCCTCCCCACGGGCCCCGACGAGATCCGCCTGAAGGAAGGCGACCGCGTGCACCTCGTAATCGCGTACCGGGACGGATGGGGACAGGGCGAGAACTTGCGTAGCGGGAAACGGGGGATGCTTCCGCTGTGAGTTTCTGGGTGGTCCCATTGCCATTGCCATTGCTCGGGGTTTCCAGGCGGTAGGCCCACATGGCACATTTTGACCGTGCGGCGTGCTTTGCCTTTGCAGCAACTTCTTGTACCCTGAACCGGGATCGTCGAGTACCCTCGCACGGTTTTGGAGACGCGCGCGGGCAAGGACGGTTTCGGGTGACGAGGAGCACCTGCTTCCGCCGCGCCGGGTTCCGGGCATATCGTGCGTGGTGCCCGTCATGGGATTACCCGAGGTGAGGCAGATGTTTTGGCGCTGACGTGGCACGTTTTCTGATACCTGCGTGAATGGGGTTGGTTCAGTTGCCGAGAAATGACTCCATTGCATCAACTTAAATTAAGAGATACAAGCACAGTACAATTATTTATAGCATGTGCATGAACATACAATTGCAAAAATCAAAGCATAGAATCGACAAATACATACACCACACCACGCATCACTGGGCACCGTCGACACCACCATACGCCACACCATACGCACGCACCAACTTTGCAAATTTGCTTTCGGCCTCTTTCCTCCTCCGCTCAAGCTCGTCAACCTTTGCCCGCTCCTTATCCACCATCTCCGCGGTCGCCTTGCGCTCCTTCTCGCTCTCGTTGAACTCCCTCATGAAGTGCTCCAGCTGCTGCTTCGTCACCGCGTGCGTGGCGGACACTTCGTCGTACTTGGCGCGCAGTCGGAATAGCGTGTGGTTTGACGAGGCGTTCAGGCTCACGAGATGCGTGATGAGCGACTGGAACGGCAATGGGTGGATCGTCACCGCACCCGAGTCGGACGTGTGGCCCGCACTGGCACTGCGAGATAGTACTTGGGCGTTGAAACTCTTCCACACGTCGCGGCTCTCGCCCCCGGCGGGGTTGCGCGAGGTCTCGTCGGTGACCACCCCCTCGAGCGCCCTCCACGATGCGTCGTAGTCCTTGAGGATGTCCTTCGCCTTGACGAGTTCGGTCTGCACTTCGTCGAAGCGCTTGATCCAGACGGACTCGGAGGCTTTGATTTTCTGGCGGTATTTGAGCAGACGGGCGATCAGTTCCTTGTTTTCAAGTTCGAGGGATTCCATTTTTTCGAGATACCCTGCATGTGTGTTTTCAGAAACGCGTGAGATCATCCCAAACAAACATGTTCTCCGAAAAGCACGTCCTCACCTTCGATTACATCCTTCAGCTCATTCACTTTGGATCTCGTCTCGTCCGTCTGCCTCATCACAGCGACGAGGTCATCCACCCGCTTCAAAATACTCGCGGTCGCCTCGTCGTTCCTGTGCGCCAGGGCCTTGTCAAGCTTCTGGCTGATGATTGCGACGGCTTCTTCAGTCTTGGACACGCGGATGCGGGTTCGCACCTTGGAAGGTGCTTCCTTCCCACGATCTTCTTTCGGTATCACTTCTTCTTCAACGATGATACCCCCCGACGACGCGCTCTCAGAAACGGATGGCGGTCGCAGTGGCTTCACTTCGACTTTTGGTTCTTTCTTGAGGCGGTGCAACGTTCGTTCCAGCTCCTGACAGCGATCCTTCCAGAGAACAAGCTCCTGTGCGTTTACATGGGGTTCTTGGCATACTTGAACTTTTGGTGCCGGTTGGGCAAGAAGGTCTCGAAGTCGACTGTTCTCTGCTTTCCATCTTCACTCGCCGGAAAAGACGTCAAACATCAATAGATCCTCTGTAAAGCACTGCTTTACTCACTCTATCAACGTTTTCTCCAAATACTGAGCCTGCATCCTCAGATCTTCATTCTCTTTCGTCATCTCGGCGACCTTGTTCCTGAAGGTGGCCAGTCCTGGCAACTGGTCGTACATGCTCGGGGCCCGCTCCTGTTCTTGCTCCTGCTCATGGCTCAGAGAAGGTTGTTTGTGAAACGCAACTGGAGGCACGGATTGGCTTCTGCGCATGTCGCTCTGGTAGGCGCTCTCCAGGTTGTCTGGCCGTGTGACGGACGCCGTGCGTGTCCGGGTCCGGGTCCTTGTTCGTGACCGTGATCTCGTTGTGCCTCTTTTCCGTAGTGCCTTTTCAATAGCACCCATGGGACCTTGTCCTTTCGGAATCGCTTCGTCCGATTCTTCATTCGAGCGAAGCGAACTTTCCTTGCTCCACCTGCGCTCCCTTTCGAGCTTCTCGAGCCCTTTAAAAGCAGCCAGCTTGTCCTCAAGTTCTTTTGCGTAGAGCACCAGCACGCGCGTGTCGTCTCTCATCTGGTCCATCTCGTCAAGAACGCTGGAAAGGTCTGCTTGCAGGCTATTGAATTGTTCCCGATACTCGACTTGCTGCGCCGTGATGCGAGCCATCTGGGCCAAACACTGAGACGCGGATTGGTCAAACGCTTCTGCAGAAAGCGTAACACGTTCGAGCGCTTTGGACATGCCCTCTTGGTTCATTGATCCCGGGTTGAGAACACCATCAGTAAACATTTTCAGCGAGTCCACCATGTCGATAACGCCTGTCCACATCGTCGTGCAAACTTCCTTATCGAACTTATCCCAACTCCCACCTTCTCTCTGCGGCTGCGTTTGCGCTTCCCATTCGCCAAGCACGCTCGGAATGCCCACCCTCGTGATCCGAAGCCGCGTCATGGTCGCCTCCAGCGCGCGGACAGCTTCGCGGCGCGCGTGGTCCCGTTCCCGAACCTCTGGCTCTTCCGACTGAGCCGTTGCTTTTGTTCGCAGCCTCTGCACCTCGCGTTCAAGATGCGCGACTTGATCCCGCGCCGTGGTGCACTCGGACGCCAACCGTTCGAGTCGTTGCTGCGCGGCCAAGCGGAGTTGCAGAGAAGGAAAGGGATCCGCGAGAGCGCTTTCGGCTATTCGGGCAGTTTGCTACACGCGCCAGCGCAATTCGTCAGAAACCTGCAACAAATCCAACCATGTAACACCAATAAAACCCACCTCCCGCTCTTTGGCCCGCACCCGCACCTGCTCCTGCTCCTCCCTATCCTCCCTCCGCCTCCGTTCCCATTTCTCGCGCTCCAACTCCTTGATCCTGCGGCGGAGGTCCGAAATCTCTTCGACCTCTTCGGGGGACCGGAAGCTGAGCGGTTGCGGTCCAGTGCCATTGCCGTTGCCCGGGCGGGACTCCGCGAATACAGCCGACGCGTGCGTGGGGGAAGTGGACCTCGACCGCGGGGGGAGAGTCCGTGTCGTTCCGTGCGGTGAGCGCACCTTGTCCTTGACGTCCGGTACGTGGTGCACGGAACTCACGTCTGCGCCGGATTCGTATTCGTGCTCGCTTTCGGCGCTGCGTGCCACAGCCGCGGAGGAGTGGGTCTGAGAGGCGGGGGCAGGGGCAGGGGCGGGCACGACGGGGGGGTTGCGCTCGCGATACGATACGGGGTTGGCGCTGAGAGGCAAAGGTTGTGTGAGAAGCACAAGACGGTGTGATGTAAAAGAAAACAACCCACTCGGTAACGTCTGGAGTGCGGGACACGTTTGCGTTCGCGAATTGTGCCCTTTTGGTGGGTTTGGCGGGTGGGGGGACCTCGTCCTCGTCCTCCGCCACCTCCTCGTCAGAGCTTCGGAGCCCGTTCGTGTCCCCAATGTCGTTTTCACTTCGGGCTGGGGCCACTTCTGCTGGTTCGTCGTCATCCCTCGCTGGTCGGGTCTGGCTGACTTTCCCAGCCCCACCATCACTCCACGAATCACGGCCACGTCCACCCTTTGCGGAAACGTGGTACGGCGCGAGTGCGGCGAGGACATCGGCGAGGCGTGAGCGGGGATGGTGGAGGTGGTCACGTTCTTCGTACGTGGTGTCGACGTTCTGCGACCAAGACGGCTGGTGATGCCGCCCTCGTCCCATCCGAGGCTGCGGCGCCGCGCTTCCAGAGTGTGGTTTGCGAGAGGTGGATGGTGGGCGGGTGGCAGGCTTCGATTTCGTCGGAAGAGGAGGTGGTTTGCGGGTGTCCAGATGGTGATGCCGTGCGCATCGGAGACACATGTTGTCGAGACTTTTACGTCCACCAACAGGAGGTCCGCGCTGGCTACCCTTTGAAGGCGCGTGCGATTTTTCATGGAACATGTGGTCGCCGCATACTCTGCATGTCGTTTTGATCCCCGTTGTGGGGTGTGCGTCCGCCATTCGAGGCCGCCCTCCACGCTTCAATGATGGCGCCCTCACGGGCTTCGCGATGTCTCTTGTCGGGGGAGACATGTTCTGCATCTCCTCATCGCCATCAAAGTCGCCTCTCAGAATACGGGCAAGATCGTCCTCCAAGTCACGGTCATCATCACCCGCTCCCGCTCGACGCCACGCCGGTTCCGGCGGTCTTTCCGCGTCCAAGTCGTCAAGAGAATCCGCGTAGACTTTGAGCGCTTCCTCGAAGCGGGATGGGGACTCTGGGTTTCGTTCCGGCATTGTGGAGACGTGGTGGGAGTGGCCGTTCAAGGGGAGGTTGGAGGTGGGAACCCAGGGCGGAGAGGGTGAGCGAGCCCATTTGGGATTGGCTTTTGTGTCGTCCGTGATGAGGACCATTGCGTGGAGTAATGACAGTGTTGGGCGCTCGTGGTGGCGGCAACGGCCACAGCAGCCCTCCGTTGAACTCACGGAACTATGGTACGCGGGATCGCCATCCAATCTGAGCGGACAGTTGTCTCACGTTAGATGTCAGAATCGTAGAGGGAACGAAAACTTTCCCCGGCCCCGCTTCCCTCCTTCACATACCCGCGTGCTCGCAGATCCCAATTCACCTGTGCGTCGAGCCCTCTATATGCAAGAGGTCGCCGAGCAAATATTTTGGCATCTGGAAGACGCAGATAGGGCGGCATGTGCTGCTGTGTGGTGAGTCGAACACCTCTCGAACTTCTTGTACAAGGGAACGAACGAGTCTCACGTTATCCTGTGATGCGATTGAAAATGAAGCAAATCATGGTGGCCGATAGCGTTCAAGTCACTATGGAAGTTCAAGGGGCCTTCAAAGGCTCGACTCCTTGCTTGCGTTGGAACCACGTTCAAGGAGCTTCGTTCGTCCACCCACAATGAAGATCATCTGTGACGATGTAAAGCTTTCCGTGCGGTCGAACCAGGGACAGTCATACTCCCACGCACAATAGCTTCACTCAAAAGGCTCTGGATTCATTGGAGTGATTTTCAGAACTCCCAAGACCTTTCCTCATTTGCGGGGTTGAACCTCTTGACGGTGGTAGGCGCTCCAACAGTGTTGAGGTTTCAGCATCCCATAAACTTGACGGAGCTATGCCTTGTCCAAAGTGCTGCGGAAACACTTGAAATTACTCAACTCATAGAACGAATCGGTGGCAATCTGCACAAGTTTAACATTTCCGAATCAGCTCGGCCTCTTTCACCGGTTCTGATTGAGAGCATTGCATCAAATTGTCTGATCCTCAACACTCTGGAACTATTTCAGTATCGTAGTACTTCGATATCAGCTGTGGTTCGTCTAATTGATGCGCTAAACCTCCTGAGACTGTTCAGTCTGGATGGAACACCGGTGATCCCTGACATTTACGGCAAGCACACTCTGGATTCAACTTTAAAAAGGCGTGCACGACAATTGACGATATAATTTCGCTGGAAGGACCTTGATACCGTGCGTGCAGCTCGGGAGCGAAATGGACATGACGACATGGCCAGATAGAACGCTTGCAGGCTGTGCTCCTATGCCACCGTCTAAGGAGCTTGCATGGCGACTTTACGCGTATCCTTGCACGGCGGAATTGGCCGATCGTGGCTGATTTGTCTTCGTTGTACAAGCTCCCCAATGAAATGTCTTGTCGCACCCAGAACCCGCGAAGAGTTATTCAGTGCATCATCTTTGCATACAATCTCTTCTCATCATGGCCCCTTTCTAAAATCTCAATTTCACACTGAACGATTATAACCAGAGTCTTGTCCGCACCTTTTGTCTCGTCCGCGAGCACGGCGATGGCGTGCAGGACTTCACTGCGGAATCCAAACGTGGTTATGTGAGGCAATTCGTCCATGGAAACGAGTTTCGACGTGTAGTGTGGTTATAAGAGGAGGCCCAGCGAGTTTTGGGGAATGCCAATGCCGTTTCGGAGACCGAGATGGACATCAGGCCAGATTGCATCACCGAGAGTTTAATTCTTGTCGCAGACGCGTCTACCTCCAAAAAAAAGTCACTACCCTTGAGACAGTGAGCTCGGACGTCAAAGAGCGGGAGGGAACCAAGGGCAGCGAGTGGCTGTGCTTCTCACTGAGCAACGTCATCACGTCGATGGACGATGGACACGCGGAGAATGGAGCGCAATAGCGACTCAGTTATCCCGTCTTATTTCTGGGGTTCCTTATGTGGTGGCTGCTGGTGACTGTCGAAGCGGTGTGCGACACTGTTGCGCGTCATTCAATCACCGCGCTGCTTGCCATGACCGTTGTCGAATTTAATCATACGAATCAGACATGGAACTAAGAAGTATCTTGACCTGTCATGAATTTGTTGCTTTTGAAAAACCCAACATGATTCGGGTGTTACATTTGTCCGCGTCTCAATCATTCCGTCGAGCGCAGCGCACGTCATTTCGCAGTTCGCACCTCTCAAAGTTCATCTACAAGCACAACACAACACAACACGTCAAACTATCAAGGATTGCTAACCTGGAACGGGTTTTAAACTGAAAATGCTTGCTTCTTGAAAGTGAACGGTGGGCTGAGTCTGCAAGGCCATCACACTTCAGGAAGCAGAGCGAGAGCGAGAGCGACCACGACTCCTCCCTCCAAGAGCGACCGTCCAGTCCCTACTTTTGAACCTGCTTCGCTTTCAGCCCGCCATGTAAACGCCTCCCACGACATGTCGACCGCAGAGCTGCGAAACAGACAGGTGAGAACACCGATGTGTTTCGCCGACTTCCATGAACAGATAAACTTGATCGCAGCATGACAATCTTCTCCATGCCCGACCAAGAGGACTTGCTGGAGGAGGTGAGGGGTGCTGCAAGAGGAATCCGTAGTGGACATAGCATTACAGTTTTGGCCTCGAGATTTTCGCCGCGATTCAATGAATAATTTATCGAGAGTTAGTTTTTCTAATGTTGGATTTTCGACTGCTCTTCTACGTACACACGATTTCCACAAATGGGGTAAAGGCATCCGCCTGGTGGGCTTGCTTTGTCCCCAGAGAACCCTTGTCTCTTGACGGTCCACAATGGAACAACTTCCTAAAGGTTTTGACGAGTGAGTTGTGGCGATCGCATCGATAATAGCGGTTGGACACTGAATTGGTCAGAACCTTTCATTGGGTGAACGTCTGCTTGATGTCGACGAGGGTTCCACAGTTCTGATTGATTCCTCATCGTCCATTGACGCCCTTTGATGATGTTTATTCCTTCTCACAGTGAATTCAATCAAAGCGGTGAAATGCGCATCGTATGGAAGGTCTTAAGGGAGCTGAAACCGTCCATGGTTAAGAGCAACCTACAAATGTATTATAAGGCAATGCGGGAGGTCCCAGAGCACGATCGAAACGTGGTAAGTGTTGAAACAAAAGGATCGATGTATAAAGCGTGGTTGTGTCGTCGGGGATGTGGGGAGTCGCTTGGCAGTTTGCAAATGGTTCGTTACCGAGATTCACCCTGTGACACTGTGAATGCTTTATAGGGAGGTTTTGTCTGCAAGCATCTGGTCTCCCTCGATCCCATTGACCTCGTCGCTCAGATGGACCATAGCTTGCGAGCTCATCACATTTGCGCAACGAGGCACTCGTGCCGAACCCTCCACACGGAGTTTTTCCACCACCTCATCGCTATTGTGGATGGTAACACCGACGGCCGTGAGTATGAACCATTGATTTGCGATTGGTGACCCCTGCAATTGCACTCCAAATGTGCAACCTGATCATCGCTTCTCCTGTCTCCCTTCACCTGATCGCTGCCATTCCAGACGCGGCGGCAGCTCTTCGAGAGCTTCAACTCCATGGGAACGGAAACAACAACGTCCAAGATGATGTTGCATTCGTCAAGCAGATTTTTTGGACATTTTCATGATTGATGGTTATGTTTCGCAGCTGGGACTTTATTGACGTCGTGTGGAAAAGGAACCCAGAAGTTGTGGATTCCTTGTGTGATACTATCACCGTGCTCATCTCCTCTGGACTTTGCATTCATCCCAACGAGGATCTTTCCCTTGAAGCACGGAAGACGCTTCTGACAGCGATGAATTCCTTGGCTGAAGCACTGTACTTTGCGAAAACGTCAGAGAACTACGAGGCAGCCTGTGAGCGAGTTTTCAGCCATTGGAGGGATGGCGCAGATTCTCCATCAGAATACGGAATCCAAACTCTTCCAGCAGCTTTGTCTCATTTTTGTCAAGTCCAGTTATGTGGGAGATAGCTTCACGGTCCTGAGCAATTGTGTGAATCGTGTGCCACTGATGCGTACCAAAACCACGCGGATGAATGGATGCCATTTTGTGTGCTCTAATGCACGCTGTCCAGCGCTGTCCTGCATGCCCATTCGTGGCAAGGGGACCCTCAGCAGGTGCCGCAAGTGCCACTTGGTCCGCTACTGCCATGCAACATGCCAGAGGGAGGACTGGCCGTCGCACAGATTGTTCTGTGGCAAGAAGGAGTTGCCAGCAAGGGGTGATTGGAAGTCTTCTTGTTGGAAGGCGAGCGAGGAGCAACCGGCACTCCCCGAGGAAATGGAAGGTATGGGGTAATGACTATTTGAGCCCGTTGGATCCTTGCGTATCGTAAGGACTCTTGTGTAAACACGATATCCAAAGATGAAATTGCAGGCTTCACTATGTAGTTGTTTATATGACCCTCACAAACCCTGTCCGATCACCGCCTTCATGTGCCGTGACAATGAAATTTGAGAGACTATTTTGAGTCAAACTTTACTTTAGCTCAATCCTGTGCAAAAGCGAGGAGGGAAGAACAGATGGAAGATGATGAAGAAGAAGCGAACAAGAGCGACGGTACATTTGTCGGCAAAACTGCCAAGGTATTTGTGTGACCACAGCGATCGCTGGTCTCGTGATTCGCCGCGGGGTCCGAACTTCCACGCGCACCGTTGCACAAGCCACGACCAGCGTGGACCCGTCTCCGGTACGCACGATCCCCGTTGCTAGCCGTCCTTGAGAAAACAGCGGCGGATCAGGCCACGTCGCATTGTCTCCCGTCGCGACGCTTACGACACATTCCCCCATCCCATTCCCCCGTCCCCCACACGTCCAAGCCCGCCCACCGATCCGCACATGTCGCACAACTGGAAGCGCGTCGTCGACACCTACAGAAAACACGGGTCGCGGCTGCCATACATCAGTCCGCACACGACCACCCAGCGCCCGTTGTGGAAGTGGAGAATTCTCAATGAGGCGAGGAACGACAAAGAGGGGTGAGCTTAGCGGTGTTTACTTTGGTGCCCGGCTTGGCTTCTGACATGCCGGCAACGGTAGTCCCCTTTGGCCATGGCGACACGGTGCCACCCACCCCAACTCTGTGCACCCAACCCCGCCGACACCATCCACGCCTTTCGAGTATTTTCTCCTTTTAGCTGCGAAGCGAGGTGAAAAGATATCCTTTCTTTGCGTGTTTGGTTGTGAACTAACAATTGACCGCATTCGTCACACCTTCAACAACCCCAACTTAGGCAACGTCGAAATGGCCCGATCTCTCCTCGACGTCGGCACCAACCCAAACGCCAGGTACCCTATACCCGAGTCCCATTTCCCTTCCCTTCCACTTCCCATTAACGCGCTGTACTTTGTTTCCTCACTCCAGAGACATCTCCCACGCCACACCCCTCCACATCGCCGCCCTCTACTCCCACCCACACCTCGTTTCCCTCCTCCTCCGCAACGGCGCCGACCCCCTCGCACGCGACTCACGCGGCCGAACATCCATCGACATCGCGACGGATGTCGTGCTGGGGGTTGTGCGGCCGCGTGATGTCGACGGTGGTGGTGGTGGTGGTGGTGGTGGTGTGGGAAGGGAAAGTGCAAAGGACGGGCATCGCGAGAGGGAGAGGGAGAGGGCGGGAGAGGTGTATGGGATTTTGGCGACCTGGAGGGCGGCGCGGAAGGTTGAGGTTGAGAGCTCTGAAGACGCGTCGTGTGGAGCTGGAGCTGAAGCGGGGGAGGGTTTGAAGTCTGTGAAGGACCGCGCGCGGGAGGCTGCGAAGATGGAACCAGAGGGAGGTAGTGTGCAAGTATGTGTCTTGTCTCTTGATACATTCACACATCCGTTTTGAGGTAATAAACCGAACTGTACCGATTTTGTGTTGCAGTTTCGGCCCGTCGATTCACACACGGAGGACATCCACGCTCAAAGCTCTGCGAATGTGCAGTCGGTCGGAATCAGTGCTCAGGTGCGTTTGTGGTTGAACCCATTCACCTAGTTTGAGGTTTTTGAGGTGACGAACTGCACCGTTTATATTTTCCAGTTCCGACCCGTCGACTCACAAAACGAGACCATCCACGCTCAAGAAGCTGCGAATATGGAGACGGCCGGAGGTGGTGTAAAGGTGTGTGTCTCAACATGTTTCTCGCGCATTTTTGGGGGTAATGAACCGTACTGTTTCGCTTTCCAGTTCCGACCCGTCGATCCGCCAACCGAGAATGTCCAAATCCAAGCCAACACCGTTCAAGACCACGCACCAACGCTACCTCCACGTATCGCGAAACCCCAGGTACAGCTTGAAGAGACTGGCACAGCCACAGGCACAGGCACAGGCACCGTCGCGGAGGCATCACCAACGGCCGAGCGTCAAAACCCCGCATCGCACGACGGTTTCACACAGGCCGAACCAGGTTTACATGTTCTGACACCGGCCCCGGCCCCACCCTACCGCGACGCCCAAAAGAACGCCTCTGCCACTGCATCCGGCACTGCCGCTGCCACTGCCACTGCCACTACCACTACCACTACCACTGCCAAGGCAGACCCAAACGCCGTGCCCACCCCCACCCCCACCCCCACGCTCCTAGACGCCACCACCACCATCGTCGCGCCAATTTCGGAAATGATCGAGTCGCTCGTATCGTCTCTGTGGCCCGCGACTTCCGAGGGCGTCGAAAAGCGACAGGAGAACAGATCCGCACCCCAGCACCACCACTACCAACCACCAACAACAACATCGGTGGGAACAGGAACAGCGCTGACCGATCTGCAGCGCGCAGCTGCGACGGCCGCGACCCGCCTGGCCGACATGGAAGCCGAGCTTGCCGCGGCGGTACGCGCGCAGTCGGACGTGCTGGACCAGAAACGGGTTCTTGAAGAGCGCCTACAAGCCGTCGAGGCCGAACGTGACGCGGTCATCGCACGGGCCGAGACGCTGCAGGCGGCGGCGCAGGTGCAGAACGACGACGCCGAAGTTGCGCGTGCAAGGGCGGACCTCGACGAGGCGACCCGCGTGGTGCGGGAGCTCGAAGCGCGGTTGGCGCAGGAGAAGAAAGAGTGGGAGGAGAAGTTGCTCGTGTTGGAAGTAAGGTTCGAGCGGGAGGTGCGGGCGAGGATCGCGGCGGAAGAAGAGGTGGTGCGGGCGAGGGAGGAAGTGGAGCGGATGAGGGAGCAGCTGGCGGTGGTTGAAGCGCGGTGGGAGCAGGCCCAGGGCGTGATGTCGGCGCTGGATGGCGTGAAGAGCGATTTTTCAGCTCAGTTGGACCGTGCTCGTGCAGAGGTGGAAAAGGCACGGGAGGACTCGTCAGCCACGCAAGCGGCGTACGCTCAGCTCAAGAGGGACGCGGAGGATTTTGAACACGTGGTTTCGAAGCTGAGAAAGCAGGTCCGCGTGCAGGGCGAGCAGATGGAAGAGATGGAAGGTAGAAACGGCGAGTTGCGGGTGCGGTTGTTGAGGAGTTCGGAGCATCGTAAAGTGCTCGCGGAGACGGTTAGGGACGAATCACGGAAAGTGGAGAATGCCACGAGGAAGGCTGAGGCGTTGGAGCTCCAAGTTGAAGCGCTCACCAAACGGAACCACGAGCTTGCTGCAGAGCGGCATGTGTACGTTGCTCAAACTGGTGTGGAGCGGCAGCGAGCAGATGAGGCGGTGTTGGAGCTGAACGATTTGAAAATGCAGCTCGGAGAGCGTCGAGAACGCCACGAGGCGGCGGAAAAGGGTGCGAGTGCGGAGATCGCACATCTGAAGACGCTGAACGATGAGTTGCTCAACAGGCTGGCTGATGTGGAGGCGCGAGTTCAGCCCTTACACCAGCAGCTGGACAATGCGCAAATCGAGGCCGTGGGGTTGAAGGCGATCATATCGTTCTTGAGACAGAAGGTGCGATCGGTGGAGGAGCAAGCGCAGGCGCGATTGAACCAGGAGACAGATCTCACGCGCCAGATTATGAGTATGCTGAGAGGGACCAAACGCAAAGCTGAAGACGAACAGACGAAGAAAACGAAGCCGGAGGATGACCTTGTGCTGAATGGAAATTATGAGGCCATGGTGAGAACGGATTTCTGCAATTGTCCCGTTTTATTTGTAATAGACTTTTTATTTTTACTTTAGTGGATAGCAACCCAAGGAACTCCACAACCTCCGAACTCTAACGAGCGGGCGCAACCTGATGATCAAAGCTGGGCGCGATGGAAGCGTCCATTTTCTCCGGTGTTCGACCACTCTGCGCCGGCCCCACACAGGTCCTCTCCCTTTGCGACAAACCCGGCTGGTGCGCTGGAGGAGTTGCCTCAGAACCCCTCTACTGAGGTAGAGGAGCAGAGCCTGTCCACTGCGGAGAGCTCTGCGCCTGACCCGGCTATTATTGAATCGTTCGAGCAAGCGATCAAGGAGACGTCGCAGTCTATTTCGATGTTGAAGTCGCAGCTCCGAGCGGAAGAAAGCCTCTCCCAGAGATTGATCCTGAAGCGCGAAGTGGATGAGCTGGGGAAGCGTCTTGCAGGACTGACCGCAGCGTTACGCGAACTCGAGTCGACCTCCGAGGGTCCCAGCTTACGGCACAGTGGATCCCCCGTGCACAGTGAATCTCCCCTGTCATCGTCTGGGATGGAGTCCAGCTACGTTCGGGTGCCCGATATGGAGGATAGCTATGTTGCGCTTGGTCGCTCAGGGGTGAGTTCCGAGAACGAGGACGCGACGCTCATGAGGCAGTCGTCCCTTTTTGAGAAAGGGTCGGTGGGGGCGTCGCTCTCCGAGTCGGGTATTAGCGATGTATCTATGACGAGCAAACAGTGAACGAATTTAATTTTGTTGTCGCAAGCACACATTCCTTTTGCCTTTCGATCCATCTGCTTCAACATCCCGTCCCGTGAAGCGTTCCCTCTACACCGAAAAGGACGTCCTCACAGACTCTGCAATATGCGGTACAGTGCATGACAGCACGGGAAATTCATAATGGCCACAGCAACCCTAAAAGCGGGCGATCAAGATGGCTCCGCTTTTCTTTCCACTGCATTGCGATTGGTTCTCTTTTCTGCTTATCTTCTACAAAAACACCATCCGATGCTCTCGGCGTGAGTCGATCGTCGCAAATCGCCCGCTCCCAGCAACGTCTGACCCGGATCTGGAGACAGACTCCCCCACTCCCATCCTCACGGCCAACACGTCCTCGATTTCTGCCGCGATGTCCCCAAGTCCGAGATGCACCTGCACATCGAGGGAACCCTGGAGCCTGAGCTGGTGTTTGAGCTCGCCAAGAGGAACGGAGTGGCAACACACCTCCCAACAGTCGAGGACATGAAAAGGGCCTTGGATTTCAAAAATCTTCAGGTGGGTGGATGCCTCACGACGATTCCTTTTGTTTTGGCTGAAATCGTCTCTTACTCACCCTGTCCCGGCTTTGGCAATAGCAATTCCTCGACCTCTATTATGCAGCATGCTCGTGCCTGCTCCACGAGCAGGACTTCTTCGACATGACGTGGGCCTACTGCGTCAAAGCATCTTCGCAGAACGTTCGCCACGCGGAAATCTTCTTCGACCCGTGAGCATTCCCACTTCTTGTTCAGCCCCACGCCCATTCCTCACACCCACCGCCCCGCACCAGTCAAACCCACACCGAGCGCGGCGTCGCCTTCTCTGTCGTCATCACCGGAATCTCCCGCGCTCTCGAGCAGGCAAAGCGCGAGCTCGGGATGACCTCTGCGCTCATCATGTGCTTCCTGAAACACTTGTCAGGGGACGACTCCATCCGCACGCTGGAGGAATCGCTACCGTTCAAGGACCACATTACGGCCGTCGGACTGGACTCGACCGAGATTGGGAACCCGCCGTCCAAGTTCAAGGCCGTTTACGACCTTGCCAGGGCGGAGCCTTACAACTACCGGTGCGTGTCGCACTGTGGGGAGGAAGGACCGCGTGGAGATTATACGGAGGAGACGATTATCGGCGATATGTGGAAGACGCTTGAGCTGCTCAAAGTTGAACGAATCGACCATGGAATTCAGGTTCGAATGAGTGCTGCAACCCCGCTTCCCAAAACCTAATCAACTGCTACTAAAGTCACTGCGAAGCCCAGAGCTGATTAAGCACCTCTCGGAGAAACGAATTCCGTTGACAGTACGTTCTTATGGTGGGCGTTTTTGCCACGTTGAGTTCCGTACTTATCTGTGTGTTCGGGAAGGTATGTCCCTTTTCAAACGTCCGTCTACGAGCAGTAGATAAGCTGGAGGACCACCCGCTCAAGAAAATGATGGACAGTGGGTTGCTGGTATCCATCAACTCAGACGATCCCGTGGGTATGCCGTGACAACGTCACCTGATGACCCGCACCACCAACACCATTCTTCATTTCCTCACAGGCGTACTTCGGCGGCTACTGCGGCGACAACTACTTGGGCGTCGCGCTGGCGCTGCAGCTCGGTCTTGCCGACATGGCCGAGCTGGCGGCGAACTCGTGGGAGAGCTCGTTCCTGCCGGCTGTCGCCAAGGGCGCGCGGATTGGAGACGTCGCGCAGGTTGCAGAGCGCTATGCGAAGACGGAGGAGGAGCGGAGCGGGGTGGAAAAGGTCCTCGAGAGGGGAAAACGGATTGGAGCGGTTGCGATTGCGAACTGATGCGAGACAGTAATACATATAAAAATGTTTATTTTAAGCGTGTAAGTGAGAGGCACCACTGTCAGCGCATTTCTTTGACAACGACATGTATATCTGTAGCACGTGTACTCGGCTTAGATTTTCTTCTCAACTTCAAATTTGCCGAACCGAATATATTACGTTCGTTTGTCGAGCATTCTAATAATCAATAAATACTTGTCAAACTTCATCGTCACAAAGCAACAGCAACAACCCATAAATTTTCATTTCTTCATCTAATTCCTCCACATTGGTGTGCTCAAAATTGTCGGCACGGACATTCTGGCCACGATCTGAGGAGTCCGGACAATCGGAGGAGACCTCAGGGGAATCAAAGAGATCAATCCTTTCTAGAGTCCCAAGCAGTCAGATCGTGGCATTCTTTCCTCCTATCTATTGCATCCAGAATCTCTGTGAAATGCTAGCCACTCTGGGACCAGCGCCCACCCCCTCCCAAAGCCGTGCCGGTGAATCTCCTCTCAAAGCAGATTCTCGTGAACAAGCAGAGTTAAGCCCCGCATCTCTGAGTAATGCTCGTCTCAACAAAATCGATGAGCTTCAAACATTGGGAGTGTCGGAATTAGTCTCACTTCCCCAGATTGCCGTGGTCGGCGTGAGTACATACCTTGTCCACATCTGGGGGACAGTTTGCTCTAACTTGTCTGTTTTCGTGTTAGAATCATCATCTGGCAAAAGCTCTCTGCTTGAAGCCCTCACTGGTATCACTTTTCCAAAGGCCAGGGACATGTGCACGACTTTTCCCACAGGCATGGTGATGGCTCCATCTTTGAGCTTCTCCGCAAAAGTCTTCCTCAACCCCGACCCTAAGAACAAAATGCGTCAAAATAACTGCTCCATCGGACTTGAAAGACGTTGAGAGAGTCATTGGGGAGGCAAAAGAACTCGTTATGGGGGACAATTCCATTTCCAACTCGCTGCTGAATGTCCAACTCGATGGACCGCAATATCCCCGTCTCACGCTTGTTGATCTTCCCGGCTATGTCACTGCAGGCACCATTGGACAACCTACGACAATTGCAAATGACATCGACAACATGGTTGACAAGTTTGTCGCAGACGAGAGGACCTTGACAATCGCTGATAGGCTCACGCAAAGAGTTCACGAAAGAGACTTTCATTGATCCCATTTAATTTTTCTCAGTTACTCCTGCTGACAAAGACCTTGCAACCAACAAAGTTGTAAGCAAAATTAGAAAAAGGGAGATAACGGCGCTCGAACCTTGGGAGTGGTAACGAGAATCGATAGGGCCGACTGGGGACAAGTCAACTCGGTATTGGAAGTATTACGTGGTGACAAATCCAATGTTGGACACGGGTTCCATGTTATACGGAACAGAAGCACTGAAGAACTCGAGCAAAGGAATTCATGCCGTCTCTCGAAGACGTTGAACACAAGTATTTCAGTGGCACTCCTTGGTCCAATCTGCATTCGTCGACAAAGGGGGTTAGAAAACTCCGAGAGAGCCTTGTGGAACTTCAACAAAGTCATGTCGATGCGGAGTTGCCCAAATTGAGAAAGGAAATCCACCAGAAATTGGAAAAGAAGAGGGTCGATCTCGAGAAATTGGGCGACGAGTTGACAACCGACGACCAAAAGCGTCTTATAACACAAAACAGCTTTTATAGATACCTTCGAAACCTTGGTGATGGGGTTGGTGAACACTGATCCCTCAACAGCAAGGCTGTCTTACTAACATGAATGTGGTTTTTTCCAAGAGCATCCTGGAAAATATTGGTGGACATTTGGATCCAGAACAGGTCATGCGGATCATCCGCGACGGACGCAGTAATGTGGTGCCAGGCTTTTCCAGAAAATCAAATTATAGTTAGAGATGTCTTATTAGGAGGAGACGGACAACAACTTCTTAATCACCCAAAGAAAGTCGGATAATTGGCAAATCGACATCAAAGTATTTGAATTGATTTCACACATAGTGTTATATCAATTACTATTCCGTTCATGCGCCGATGTTAGCCCTTGTGATGAGATGCAACTTGTTAATCTTCCTCCTCGAAACCTGTAGCACTCTGTTGCGAGAAAGCCTTTTCCTCTCCTTCCACACCATGTGTTCCTCTCCACAAAATAACCAACCCACCCGGCTCCCCCTCCGCATTCCTCCTCGCCCACTCCTCCACGTCTCCCTTTCCAACCTCACCCGGCCGTCCGCCCGTCAAAGCCAGTCCGTCTACAGCGCCCACCACGAGATCTCCTTCCACTCGCCCGGCGATCACCCACGTCCTATCGTCCCCCACACAGCCAACCGCGCCAACGTCGCCCTCGACAGGACCTCCCAACGGTCGTGGCCGAGTCCTCCAACGCCGCACCCTGGCGCGCCACTCGTTGAGATCCTTGGGCACTCCCGAGGCCCAAGCTCGGGATTGGGGTAGAGTGGTGTTCACGAACCTAGCCTGACCTCGCGGACTGGGGGGTGGTTTGGGTCGCTTGGGTGCGGGAGGAAGGAACTCGTCAAGGAGAGTTTGCCCAGGGGGCCGCTTGAGGGGGGACGGTGCGATGCTAGAACGATTCGAGGAGGTCGCGGCACTAAAAGTTTGGTGAGGAAGGGGTATGGTGTGCTGTTTCGAACGGTCACCGTGTCCCGAGCTTGGGCGAGAACGGGGGATTCTGTGTGAGGTGGACTGAGGCGCGGAAACGGGGGGTGAAGGGATCGCATCTACATCCACAGACTGAATGTGTCGTGACGGGACATCACGAGGGAACACAAGCGAGTCCACGTCCACTGGGGCAAAATCTAATGTCTGCGTTGCCACCCGATTAAATAGACGCGGGGTAGCACGAGGTGTCCCGAGCGAGTCCACATCCACGGGTGAACGGTCTGTTGTTTGCGCGGACATCCCCACAGGATGCCCGGGAGATAACCGAGCTGGCCCAGAAACAATCGTTTTCGCCCCCGTCGCTTCTACCCCCTGTGACCCGCATATGACTTTCACCCTTCCACGACTCCATTCCGCCAAGTCCACGTCTCCCCAACCCATCATTGCGGGCTTACTTGGGCGGAGGGAGTCCATGACAAGCGGAACGGCAGGAGATGATACCGGATCTCCGGATGTCACAGTAGACCCAGGAGTGCTCCCAAACGATCCCGGCGGGAGTATCTTTGACGGTGTACCCAATGTGGCGCCTGCTCGTAAATGGTCCGGGCCCACGATGCCCATGGGTGTCTTTGACGCGAGTGGAGGGGTAAACATCGGGGTACGTCCAGTATGCAATGGGGGTGTTCGTGGGGTTGTCGGGCGCGCACGCACATCGACTCGCCCTGACGACTCGATGGTCTCATGCGCGGGTGAGCCGCGGGGGTTAGTCTGAGCGCCAGACTTGGCGGGAGAAAACACGGCTGGGCGTACTGAAGGATTTCGGTGGGAAGCGACAACAGTGCGGGGTGGGCTGTGTGAAGGATCCGCCGTGTTGCGTACCAGAGGAGTCAGCGGGGTACGAGCTGGGCTCAGGGGTGGTGGTGGGGACCGGGCGCGTGGGGTGTTCGTCGGTGGTGCGTTCCTTCGTGTCCCTTGGGTGTCGACCTCATCACTCTTGGCCTCGTAACCTCCATATAGTTCATCGACAACCTCGCGGACGACCCCCGCAGCACGTTCGTCATCTTCGGCGGCAAGGAGAATGTGACGTTTGTCGGGGGAGAGGTTCGCTGGGTGTGTGGACAGACGAAGGGAGAGGAGGATTTTAAGAATGGCGGCGTTGCGATAGGTACCAGGAAATCAACACACCATCGACCCCATTTCCTCCGGACAAGGATATACTCCACCAAGAAAACACCTTCTTTGGTTTGATGCCTGCGCTAGACGGCGCGTTTGGTATTGTGTCGTTCCAGCGGGCAAGAGCGGATTCGACGGCGGATGAGAGGTGAGGTGGTGCGGAAACGCACGTACGGCGGTTGAGGTGGATCGGCGGAGGTGGACTGGGATGAGGTGGGAGCACTATGGTGGTGCGACAGTGTTGTCTGATGAGGTCAAAGACCCTCAAAACAGTTTCACATACTCTGCCCCGGCTTCGGAACAATAGCGCGTACCCTAATCGCTAGAGGGGGCGCGTCGTCCCCGTCGTCCTCGGGTGGCAATGTACGCTCCGTCTCCACAATGACCCAGCCCCCATTCTCCCCCACTGAGAGAAAGGGAAACGCCCCTCGGGCAGACTGGACAAGCGACGCTGTTGCTGGGAGGGAAAAGGACCACTCTTTTCCCTTCCCCGCATCCGGACCCGCCTTTTTCTTCCCTGTGGACCCAGCTGGTGCGGGCGGGGGTGCGTCCGTCCCCTTTACGACCCAACCAACATGGGGACATTCAACGGCGTACCCTGCCACGAGGCTCTGTAGGGCGTCACGAAACCGGGTTGGAGGGTGCTGCAGGGCGTGGGCACGGCGGACTGGGTGAGGGAGGAACATGCGTCGTACAGTGATCGTGGTGCCAGAGGCAGGGAGAGGGGTGGGTGCGGAGCTAGGAGGAGGGTGAGTCAATGTAAAGAAGCATTTCGTTCATAGGAGGACATGCGCGGCATCCAGGAAAATGAACCAGGTGTTGTCCACGAAGTGGAGACCTTTCAAATCTGTGGCTTCCCTCTGATGTGCTTTCGCGGTCCCCGTTCCAAGAAAAACCAGGGCTCTTTAGGATGTATAATACCAACCTTTTGAGCACCCCTCTCGTCCCGACGACAATCTTCCGCCCAACGGACTCCCCTTCACACATTGTTGCGACTTCGACTTCGTCAGCGAGCACGGCAATGGCGTACAGGGCTTCACCGCGGAAACCAAACGTGGTAGTGTGAGGAAGTTGGTCAATTGAAACGAGTTTCGACGTGTAGTGTGGTTTGAAGAGGAGGCCCAGCGAGTTTTGGGGAATGCCAATGCCGTTGTCGGAGACAGAGATGGACATGAGGCCAGAGTGGACCACAAAGAGCTTTATTCTTGATGCAGACGCGTCAAGTGCGTTTCTGGTCGTTGGTGGACGGGGAGCAAGAAGGTGATGCCCAGTTGAACACGACAGAGCGGAGGTGAAAGCGACCGACACTCACTCAATCAACTCCCTCACCACGTCCACGACAGTTGACACCACCTGCTCACTGTGCACTCGCCTTGCGATTTCTGCCGGGAGAATCGCCAACTCTCGTCCTGGTTCCCGACGGCCACCATTCGCACTGAGTTCGCCCGCCCCGGATCCGTGTTCCACGCTCGCATTCGTCCGATCCATCTCGAAGCACCCGGGATCGAAGGGTTTCTCTGAGATCGATCGCCTCCTGCCCAAGTTTCGCACGAATGAATGGGTGTTGTTATGCTGTGGTCGCTCACAAGCAAGAGTCTGTCTGTCTCGCTGGGACTCATTTATTTTCTGCTAGGCGATGACATGACGCTTGTAGAGTGCAACCTGCGCCAAAAGAGGGGCACCATTATATTTTTAGAAATATTTAATGGAGGAAAACAGTGATTTTCTTCAGTTCGGGTTACTCGACTCCGGCTGACCAGACGGCGAAGAGGCAAGATCCCTTCTACCAATGGTACCCATGCAAGATTTAAACTCATCTTGCGAGCTTTTTGCTTTTGATTGGGAAAGGGGAGGGAGGGGTGAATCTTGTGAACATTTGCAATAAGCAAGTTTAATAATTCTGTACGCAACATATATAGACAAGTAAAAGGGTCATTAGATCAGTGGATAGATCATCTGACTACGAATCAGGGGGTCGCAGGTTCAATCCCTGCATGACTCGTCTTTTTGCCTGCGTTCGAATTCTTCCTTTGGTTCAAAACCCAGGTTGAGTATTTTTTGATTTTTTCTCTTCAGGCTACATATGCACGTACTGTACTAAGACTAGGCCTATCAATCGGGGCCCAACGGAATCGAACCCCATGCCCAATCAATCCTCCAAGATTTTCTCACACTTTCCTCGGCAGGATTCAGGAATGGTCAGTCGTTGGACATATTTGTGTTGTCAAAACACCATATCCATTGAGAATATTCACCACAATACACAAAATCCAAAACTCTTCTACGATCCCTTTCACAATCCAAGAGCAGTTATAGTCATCACGTGTGCCACCAAAAACACAATCACGGTGCTCCTATGGGAGACGACCCCGTTTCCCTTGCCGCTCCCAGCGGGTGTCGGCGTCGGCGTCGACGCTCCGCTTTGGGTTGCGTTCGCGGTGTAATTTGCGTCGACAGCGGGCATGGTCGAGCACTGGGAGAGATCCATGAAGTCATTTGGTGGGGAAATGTTGGGTACGCACTTGTCGATGTTTGTATTGTTGAAGGCGGTGCAGTTGGCCGTGCATGCGCTGTCCTGTTGTGTTTCGTTTTCCAATTGATTAGTCTGCATCACCCACAACTGCCATGCAAGCGAAGCGCAAAAACTCACACGGCACTCATAGAACGTCTTGCAGTCCTTGCTGTAGTACGACCACCGGAGTCTGCTCTCCGAGGGTGGGGAATACGTGTCCACGGTGAAGTTGGTGTCGTACGAGTAGTGTGGCCGGCATCGTCCATCAGCAATGTCGAAAGTTCGCGAAATGAGGTTGGTCGCACACGTGGGTGAGTTCAATATATCGTGGAAGAAGTATTGCGTGTCTGGCGTGACATGGCCGTCATGAGCATACAGGAGGAAAGCCTGTGAAGTGCCACGCACATACAACGTACCGTTTACTCCCGGGAACAGTTTGGTAAGGTTTGTCAAGCCTTGATTGGCCACGCACGCGCTCTTGTAGCTCCCCACAGTGATGGGCTGTTTAGTTGTTCCGTTGATCAATGGCTGGCACTGTACGGCGTCGAGCGAAGACGAAACTGGGAGGGGCGACTGTCCTTGAAAGTTGCAATTCACTGATTGAAGTTGACCGTACTGAGGTGGTCCTGGAAGTAGAAGAGCCGTTGTTATCTCAGCCCGTGTCCTTCCTATTTGAGTCGAAACACGGAGAGAGGGAGAGCAGTTGGAACCCACCGGTGCAGTTGCTACTGTCAAGCCACGTCGCGAAAAGGACGATGTCTGCCGTCGCGATGTGAGACGCAGCCAGAGCTGCGAGCGCCGCCAGTGCTAGCCGCAGAGGGTGTGCAACGCCTGATGGGGAGCGCGTGGGGGAAGTGCGGTACGCCATTGATTGCCGTGATCCAAATCAGTGTCGATCTGACACCGAGATGCCACGTTTTTAAGCTGCGATCGAGCTAAAGCGATGGGGCTCTATTACGTGCGTGCCTCTTTCATCAGGCTGAGGGCTTAGATTCGGAGAGTTTGGGCGCTGCCGCGGGCCGACTTCGGACGTGCGGCGCTTTTCGCCTGTTCCACAGCACAACCCCCGAGACGTGGATTTGTATTCTTCATCTGACCTGCTAGACCGCTCGCTAAGCACAAGCGCGCCCGCATCGCCTGTGGCCGCGGCGCTCTCCGATGGACAATGCTCGGAGAACTGGAACAGAGACACGATCGTCCCTTGAATTTTGCCTCCCGCCACGGGATAATGCAGATTTCACGACCGTGTGGAGCTTGTTTTCTTTACATTTCTTCTGTGAGAGAAGAGTGCTTCCGTTTGTATCAGTGGACACGGTGTTATCGCACCCCGCCCCTGTCGCAAGGCGGTGGATGCCCGTCAAACATGAACCAAGTCGATGGAGTCATGTTTTGGACTATGTTAGAGAGCATTTTCTATTTCAACTATCCAACATCTATGCAAATCTATATCAAGTGGCTACGCGGGTTGTTCCAAGTCTCGACCAAAAGAATGCACCTCCAGAATCCAAACTCCAAACGAGCAGCCTATCTATCATCCATTTGTCAGCCACCCAAAGCAACACAATCCAACGCTGAGCAAGGCATTAAGCAGTCCGAGGACGCATCTTCACTGGGAGCCCGTCGGGTCGCGCGATCTGCCAGGTCATGTAGTCCGCGCCAGGAATTGACTGCGTCACATCGAAACCTGCCTCAAGGTCGAAACGACGGATAATGTGGCCGTACACAACGCGCATTTCTGGTAGAGGTGAATGGTGGTGGGTGGGAGGAAGGGAGCGTCGGTGGGTCAAAGTAAATGACAGAACTGGAGCAAAGAAGGAAAGACTCACCGTTCCAGGCAAAGTTCTTGCCAATGCAGTCTCTGGCTCCCAAGGAAAACGGCATGAACGCGCTCTTGTTGCAAAGCACTGGTTTCCCCCAGTGGGCTTCCTGTGCCTCGTCCAACTTGCCTGCGTCCTCGTACTGGTATGCCTCTTCTTCTTTGATAGCCTCTCCGCTTTCACTAAGCCAGCGCTCGGGGTAGAACTCGTCTCCTCGCAGCCAGACTGATTGGAAGTGACAGTAATTATGGTGTTCAGCCCGGAGAGCAACAGGGCAAGTCTCAACTACAACACACCTTTCGAGCTCGTTTGCGAAGTATAGATTGAGAAGTACGCCATTGTCCCCGCGGGAATCCGGTACGATTTTGGGTTTCCGTCCTTGCCCCTCACGACCACGTCTGTGTCCTGTGGGAACTCTCTCCATATTTGTGAGGCGATACTTCTCAGTCTGAGCGTTTCGTGGAGAACTGCGTCCAGGTAAGGCAAGCGCTTGAGCTTGTCCAGGCTGATTGGTTGCCCAGAATCCGGGAACGCCTCGTCGAGCTCCTTCCTGAGCTTTTGCAGAACCTCGCGGTGCTGAAGGAGGAAAGCGAAGCCCCATGCCATCGTGTTTGCTGTGGTCTCCGATCCAGCACCAAGCATGGCTCGCGCCATGGCTTTGATTTCTGCCTCGTCGAGGTTGCCGGCCTTCCCTTGGTCGAGCGTCCACTGTAGAATGTCCGTTCGAGTCTCGTTGCGTTCGTTCTGCGCCCTCCTCTCGGAGATGCAATGTTCGATGTGGGCTACTTGAGTCTGGAACGACCGGCCAGAGATGTAAGTGTCAAACAGCTGTCGCCCGACAGGGAGGAGTGTCTTGATGGCGAGCAGTTGTATCCATTGGCGAACCGCGTGAGGGAACGGGTGTTGGCCATTCTCTATCAGATGAAAGCTTTCACCAAACGCGGTGATGCCAATCACGTCGGATGCGAAGTACTGGTCGTGGAGACGATTTGGTCACCCTTCCACGCTGTCGCAATGTCGCAAGCAAGAGACATGCATTCAACATACATGGAGTTCCTGGAAGATGTCCAATGTCAAGAATCCGTTCTTGTCCTTTGGTGCGGCGTAAATCTTCTTTTCGAGGATGTTGTAGATCTCCAGAATTTGCGGCTCCAGGTTGGCGAGGTACTTTATGGAAAACGCTGGAGAGAGAAGGCGCCGAACGCGCTTGTGGAAGATGGGATCTCGAGTGCCGACGATGTTCTCCGCTTCCTATAAGAAGGATATCCACAGAAATGTGACATTCTGCAATCCCTGTTCGCTGAACATAAGACTCACCCCATTGTGCTGAACTGCCTCATAGGTTTGTTTATGCTTGGGAAGAACGTTTGTTTTGAGGAACTACGAAGGAGTGTCCAAACTGGGTTAAATGATGTGCGGAAAAGAAACTTTGGAGAGGGGACGATGGGTGTGCTTGTGCTCACGTCGTTTAAGGCTTCTGGGTCCGCAATACTTATCCGGTCCGGCGCGACCCTAACACAAGAAACAAACAACACGTTACGGATTCCGTAAGGAGGGAGTCAGTGTGTTTGTGGAGCCCACCTGACAATTGCCCCGTACTGATCGTGGGCTTCCCTCAGCCGCAAGTTGCCTCTGCCCTTCGCCGTCTGCGCAAAGTTGAACAGCGGGATCGCCAGCTCGCGTTTCGAGCCAGGAATTGCATTGAGCGGCGAGAGGAAGAGCGTGTCGATGAGGTGGACCAAATACCACGAAAGGATAAAGACGACAACGGCGGCGGCGATGTTGGAAGCCGTGAATAGATCGGCAATACGCGCAGACATTGGAAGCGATCACTGCTGTGAGTTACGGAATGCGGCCATTTTGAGACACATGTGACACGTGGTATTTTGAGTTTTTGCATTTAGGCATTCAGGGTTGTTGAGACGAGGCCAGACCTGGTACGGAAAAACATTTACGCTGATCATGTGATTGATGTTACGGCCATGTCGTATTATTAGATTGTTTCAGTCCCATCGAATTTTACTTGTGCTAGAATATTGGATGATACGCTGTCAGTTATACTAAATGTATTCAATCGTCACGAAAACAACGCCGAGAACTTTCCGGTCTCCAGTGATTCAGATCCGTCAATAACGTGTCGACTTTCGTAATATACTCATCGATTGTCTCCTTCTCAGCCCATGGGGTCGCGTCCCTCAACAACAGCAACATGGCCTTTTTCTTCATCAGGAAAAGCTGCGCTGGCGTTTTGAACTCGGCGTGCTCTTCCAACTCGGTCCACGCGTCAACAGTTGCTTGCGAGGGGGGAAGCACGAGAGGCACTCGTTTATCAAGGCAAAGCTGAAGACGTGGCCGCTACGAGTCAAATCGAGTGTTACAAGGCTCCGGCGTTGCGACGCTTGTCGATGTCACAGATCTTACTTCTCCAATCAAAGGCTGGGGATCCAAACCGGACCCCTTCAGGAAATCAAACACGCCCGCACTTGTCGCCATTTTGAGCGCCGAGAGTGCCTGTGTACGCGACAAACGGGGATTTTGTAACGCCTGCTCCGCGCCGGACCAGGACAGACTCCACCAGTGCACAAAGTCAGTGACAAGGATGAGGGCCGGGAACTGTTGTGCCGAGTCATGGAAAAGGAGCAGGGGTCTTGGTCGTAATATTCGCCGTGCCTTTTGATGTCGATGAGTGCGAACAGCGTTTTAGAGATACGGAGCTCGATGGCAGGACTCCCGGTGAGGAGGACCTGGAACAGATGGACGTCGGCACTGCACAAGGACGGCAAAAGCCAAGCTATGCACGTTTGCTTCGCGCAGCATCACCGTCAAAGCCCTTGTGTGTACGTGAACAGACAACTCCTTGTCCAGGTTCAAATTTGCGCTGCAAGTACTCCACAACGTCTCCAATCCTATCCCCCTCCTTGTCTGATTCTGTCTACCCAAACGGGGGAACGTCGGTCATTTCGGGCAGCGTCTCGAAAGCGAGGGCCGAAATCTGGCGCTCGTGTGGAGTTGCGTCAACCTCGGCCCACGAAAACAATACACCACCATCCTCACCTCTTGTATTTTAAACTGCATATTCCTCGTGATCCGCTGGTAAGCGAGCGTGGGAAGGTCCCTTGCGACGTACCGCTTGAGCTCGACCTCGGCCCAAACCTTTTCCTCCACCATTTTCACAATTTCGTCCGCAACGCGAAGTGCGACTTTCTCGATTTCTTCTGTGATAAGTCGAGCCGACGCGGTCGTGGCGTCTGGTCGTGGCGTCTGACGGGGCCTGGGCGATTGCGAGGTTCTGCTTGCCAGCCGGGAGTAGCCATTGGGCACGGTCATTCCACCATTACGCAACCGAAGCGAGCATCCTCGGCCCACTAACGGAACATTCACCCTGATGCGCGTCGCGTGGACCCTCCTGCTCCTGCTGCTGCTGCCCGCCCACGCCCTCGCTCGCCAAGTGCTCCAGCTTCTTCTTCGTCCCGCCACGAGGCCGCTGAAGCACATCCGCGACGTGCCCCTCCGCGCCGCTCGTCACGCCGCCTACGGGCGGGTTTTGGGTGCACGCGGTCCCAACCTCCTCGTCTTTCACTTCTTCCTGCCTCTACCTAAGAGCGCCCCGCGGACCCATCCTGTCCTCGTCCTCGCGATCGCGGTCGCGCGCGGTGGATATGGACGCTGTGGCGGTGGTGGTGCGGCAGGTATGGACAATGATGGCGGGTCGCGTGCCGTGGACTGTCCTTCCGCAGCAGTGACACCAAAGAGTTCGCATGATAAGGAGCAAAATGCGATACAAACACAGAAATGCATTCATGTACTAATACATGCAGTTGTGCTCCTCGTCTATGGAATGTTTCCCATCGATTGTTTTCCTTTCCCCTAAGGGAATGAAGGCTGAGTGCCGACTACGGGGCGGGTGTAACTGTCACTGTGTTGCACCAGTGTGGAGAGCGCCTACCCGCACGAAACCGGTCGCGATCTATCTGCAATCACGCGATTTTGCGACCTGGACCATAAATCGCCGGGTCTGTCGGAATACCGTGTCGCATCGTCGTGTGCGCAAAACCAAACACGAACCTTGGCACCAACTTAGAAACTGGAGAGTTTTTTAATGGGTGATCGTGCTTTCTTGTCTTTTCTCGACCGTCGGATTTTTTTCCGATGCAAATGGATGTCGACGGCCAATTCAGGATTACTATCTGGCCAGTTGTGGTTGACAGTAAGTCGCACAAAACCCAAAACTTGACAACGACTACATTTCTCACTTTATTCTGATCTTTGGAGAACCGATGAAGGAGGTTTTGGACCGGAGGGGCTACTGGACGTGGGGAGGACCACACTTTGTCTCCGGGATTCCACATGGAGCTCTCTGGACCATCACAAGCAGGCGATCGCCAAGCTGAGTACCGTTTTTTTCATACTTATGGATTGTTGAGCCTCCTAATAGCCTGCAAGCGACGTAGAGCTCTTGGAATCAGTCATTTCCCGGCGACATCGTTCTGGAGTGTCTTGGGTCTCCCGCGACGCCACTGGGGATAAACGGAGGCCTCAATCAACTCGGGGATATAAAGGATGGATGAGTGGCACAAGGCCCAGGACTCATCAAAGTGATCTCTGGCCGGCTCAACTTTCCCCCCATCAAACATGTGAGTGATTTCTCTCACCCATCGACGGTTCGCGTGCGCTGATGACTGACACGTTGACTCTTCTCACTCGGAATCGTGTGATTGGGATGGGTGATTATCATTCCAGGGACTCGTGCTGCGCTTATGCTCACAAAACTCTATCTTCAGGTCATCCGCATGCGGAGCGTTCTTGTGCGTACAATTTCTTCAGCATAATCGCTCGGAATAACACACACTTCTCCCCTGACAGCTCCAGGCCCAGCGCCAAAACTCCCGTGTGGCACACAATCACTTGACGCTGGCTTCCCGACGTCAGCGGTCCGCCCGGAAGCATATTACATCGCTGGCTCGGACCTCTGAAGAGAAGCTCGAGGACTCAATCTCGGCGTTCCAAAACCTGTCTGACCAATATATGCAACAAGCAACGGTGCTGGAGCGCGCCTGTTCCGGTGCTCGTGACACCGAGCAGTTTATCGCGGAGGTCTCACATAAGGCGTTCAAGCTGATTGAGGATATTGCAGCTGCCGATGTGAAGATACGGACTGCGGAGGAGCTTCTCGAACGAGAGCGCGAAAAGAGTGCCGAGGTTCGTTTGATTTGGGAAGTTTCAACGTGCTCTTGATGATCATTGACCGAAACGTAATGTCTTTGGTTAATCAGCTGCAGAGCAAACTCGATGAAGCTGTCGGGGGCGTCAACCCTGCTGCGAGGAAAGATGTCTGGCAAACCTCCGAGTGGAAACAAGCCGCCAAGGAGCTAGAAGCAATGAAGAAGAAATTACGGTGTCAAGAACTGGTGTCATCGACACTGGCGCGTGCAATGAAGAAATCGTTCGATCATCGCTTGTCAAGCTTAGACAAGCTTCTTCAAATGTCTATTGGAGAAGCGGCCAAGGTTTTAACGCGGCTGGACGACACCGAGCGGTCACTCGGCAAAATGAAGAGGCTGTATCAACAGCTTCAGGCAATGTCGAATGAAAACAAGGCGTCGATTTTGGCTCAGGAGGGACGCGTGGAGCTGGAAACCGCAATTGGTACTTCGCAGACGTAAGTATCTGAGCTCAGTCAACGTTATTTATACGTAATTATAAATCTGATCTATCGTTCACTTTCGTAGCGACGCTCAGAGCATGGAGGACCCATCGCGCCAGTGCTGCGATGTCGCTTTGGACACAACTGGAGTTGGACTGTCTGGGGTTCGTGACACTGACACCCGCTCCTCGTCGGCGTGCCTCGCGACCTCCACCAACAATGACTTGGAACGCAACATGATCGCGTTGCCTGTGCTGAACAATCTCGATGACCGCGGTCATATCGTATCTTTTGGGAACCAGTCGGACTTCAGCTGGTTTGAGTTAAACCAGGAGCTCGACATCCTCGGTGTGTCCCGGTGTTACCCTACATTCAATCCGAATTGTGAATTTTTTTGGCGATCTAAAATTAAGCTTCCAGTTCCATTGGCTCTAATATCTGTTGATTTTCTACGGCAGTAGCATTGCTGCAAGCGATGGGAGCTCCCGGTGTGCTGTTGCAGTTGTCAATTCATGAAAACAATCAGCCGATGCCAATGCAGAAGTTCGGAACGACAGCCCGCAGGATGACGCGTTGCTTTTCTCCGCTGGGCTGTTCAACACTGTCGAGGTATTCAACTCCACGTCCGGCATCGCCAACACCAATCTGGGAAAGTTGGGTGACAAGTGTGAAAGTGCTACCGCTGAATCAAGTCCGGATGCTGACAATGACCCGCCGGTGGATCAGTCGCAGAGCACGCCATTGGCGGACGGGATGAATCACCCTTGGACGCGGAACGAAGAGCTTGAGAGCGACAACAAATCCGATGCAGTTCTGGTGCAGCCGCCAGATGGCGGGCAGCACTGGGTTAAAATCATGCAGATTCGGCCAGCCCCAAGCGACGCAACCTTATTCTTCGATGAAGAAAGTTGTTGAGTGAGTGACTCATGACCTGCAATTGAGCTGCGAACGCAATGTCATATCATCTTTATTAGCTTGCGGTACCTGCTCTTTTCTTCCTCAATTTCCACCCGAAACGTTTGTTTTACTTCCCCCTTATCAACTGGTCATCTTTTTTTTCTTTTTCGTGGCCTTCACCTTCATATTTCATTCGCCTGCCTTTTCTTTGTTCCCCCTTTCTTGTTCCCCCCTCTATTTTACCCCCCTTTGTTTCACCCACTTTTCTTTTCCCCCCTTTATTTCCCCCCCTTTGTTGGACCCCCTTTTGTTTTACCCCCTTTTATTTTACCCTTTTTGATACCACTTTGGCTTTTTTTTTGCGACTGGCCCCACTCTCCCGGTCCGCAAATTGAATCACCACACTGCTTGAACATCAGGGAACTTACAACCGCCGCCCCAAGATTTTCTCGAACTTTGCCCCGATCGTTCTCCTTGTCAGCCGACACCTTCTTACCCGTTGCTCGCATCTTGACGAGTCTTTTTAGGCCAGTGATAAAGCACGGTGCCGTCTTGGATGGCCTCACCTCTGCACTCTGGGGTCGTTCTGGCGCCGTTAGCGTTTTCTTCCTTCATACTCGGCTCCTACCCGAGTGATCTAGCTGTGACATCGTGGCACCCCTCTTTCTTCACCTGAAACCGTTTACGCTGGGGAGCCGGGTGACGTCTCCGTTGCGGCCTGCTCTGACCACGGGCCTGGCTATGAGCGTAGCTTTGTCCAACGAGGAGTGACTTTTGGACGAATGAGACTTTCTACCGTGACCAAACCAGTGCCCTGGTCAAGCTCGCTAAGCCAGATATTGCACACCGACAGTACATTCTCTTCGAACTTCGATCGGACTGGACCATCAGGGGCGTGATTTACCAGGCATGCAGTTTGCTCGGGACCCAACTTTGATGTGCTTATCGCATATTCACGCGCGGTCGCGTCCAACGACCCGTCTGCGGCGTCGCAACTTCCTCATTTCGAACCCTTGTTCACACCAACCCCCTGAAAATCGCTCGCTGCCTTCTCACCTACCCGAAATCACGTTGTTGTCAACAAACTCGACAACGTTCGTTGCCGTGTTTACGTCATCACCCCGCCTACCGCGGCAACATCCACCTAGCACCGACGAGAACTTACGGACTCCTCCCCACAAGTCGTAGCAGCCCAACTTCTGTGAGTCTCCCATCGCCTCGCTTGTCTGACGTGGGAGAGCTACAATGAAGGAACGGGTGTTGTAGGTATTTTTGCTCACAGTAACCGTATCCAACCCCACTGATCACTCGTGTCTAACCCCAACAAGCGAGCAGCCTCAAACTTGTTCCGTACTTAAGCACCTCCGCTGCCTGTCGCGAATCACTTCTCGTCACCGCCCGGCCCACTCGTTGACAAGTCGAGCACCAGACAAGCCATTCCGCATGCCTATTAAACACCTTGAAGACGTTTCCGCAATAATGGGCTGTGCTATAAAATCACAAGAATATTCCCTCGCCGCGACCGGTGCTATCATCAGGTCCAACGTCGCCGTCCAACGATTTGCGTAACCCTGTCACAATACGACATGAAGAATCTCAACGACATCTACCAATTTTGGGTCTTTGAACTCCGCACAGCTAGAGCATTTTGGACTATTAAGGGCAGAGATACAACTCCTCTGCCGACCATTACCGCGTCAAAATGAACTCGTAAACATTATGCGATCATGAGAACCAACCGACTTCGTTTCGCCAACATGAGTCTCCGTGCGCCGTGCGCCGGAGGGGGGTCTCGATGGGCAAGGTGTGCTTTTGGCCGCGCGCTGCCACCTTGCCATGAAGAAGGGACTCAATGAGCGGGGTGTGTTGTGGGCCGCGTGCCGCCATCTCGCCCACAGACGGGGGTCTCCATGGGCAAGGTGTGCTTTTGGCCGCGTGCCGCCACCTCGCCCATGGAGGAGGGTGTCCATGGGCAGGGTGTGCCGTGCACGTGCGTTGGCGCCTTGCCCATGGTCGAGGGTCTCAACTCTCACATTATGGCCGTATCCGCTGGACGCGGTAAAGCACGCTGGTCTAGGTGGGTGAACAAAGTTTCGTACCATGTCTTGTTTAGGTCGTTGGGGTGACACGTCCACCGTTTCTTCACAGGACACAAACGCCCGCGGAGCTTCAAACCCCCTGAAAAGGATACCCCTTGGCATGGTCGAGCAAGGTTTCCGATGTGAGTAAATTGCTTTGTGTGTGGGGGTTATGTATTTGTCTGAAATTTTTTATTCGCATTGTGCAGTGTGCAGATGAGATCATCACCCAGGACCCGCATAACGAAGAAGAACCAAGCGCAGAGCAAGAATCAAGTCGCCGCTGATCGAACAGGCTCGCGAGTCGCGCGGCAATACAAGTCACGTCACGTCACCGCACGTCACCCAAGTCCACGAATGAAGCAGGATTCGTCTACCAGCCGCAATGAGGCCTTACTCACAATTGGTCGACGCGCAGTCTCGAGTCAGTCTTAAGTGTCATCAGGCTCCCCCACCCCCCAATGAACGCCGAACGGTTCCAGCGTGCACCTGCACGTGCACACTTCACACGTCATTTCGAAGCATCCGAATGAAAATGAAGGAGCGAGAGACGTGGGACGTTGCGGTGTCGGATCATTGTGGTGTTGGGCAGGAGCAGGCGCAATGTTTGAATGTTGAATCCTCAACTCCGGGTACCGGGAGATGGGTTTGGCGGGTGAACACTCGAACGAGAAGAGAGATATTTACCAATTTTTTATTGACAATTGACAATATTGTAATCAATCGATGAAAACGAAGTCACTGCAATGGATGTAATTGTGTCTTTTCCGTGGGTCAAACGGCCAGTACGAAAGTCAGAAGCACGTGCTCAGACGGCACTAACGAAAACAGAGAAGCGGTGCAGAAGACACAGAATAACCGCACGTGCAATTATAACATCAAACTACATTCCAAAACCCCCATACCCTCTACCGACTCCCTACACCAACAACTTCTCAATCGCGGCCTTGACCGTCGTAATCTGCTGCCTCAAATCGCTGCCCTCGTTGGCGGTGACGGAGCACGAGATCACGGCGCGCGAGACTCCGCAGGCACGGCCCAGGGCTGCTTTGGAGGGGACGAAGACGTAGGGGACGTTCTGGGGGAGGTGAGGGGGTCNGGGGGGGGGGGGGGGGGGGGGGTGATGGGGTGAGATGAGATGGGCACACGATGGAGATGGAGAAAAGGCGTCCTTGTCTCGACCAGAAGTTCACCGCCTGTCCAATGCCTGTCCCTTCGCCCGAGAGCCGCCCCTTGTTCAACGGAGACGGCGGGGCCGACTCTTCAACTTGCGATGGGGCCTCCGCGTGTCCAAAGTGAGGCGATTCCGGATGGCCGGGACCAGAAAGTGGTGCCAGCGTGGACTAACCCTCCCACAATATCCCAGCGACGTCCAACAGCACACCTCTCCACGCACCACCATCCTACCCCTGCATCTTCCACCCTCCACGCTCCATCCTCCAATCCTCCACCAGCGCACTCTCAGTTACGCTCCAACCTCCAACCTCCAACCTCCACCCTCCACCCTCTGCTAGCACATCCTCGTTGACCCCCCCCTCGCCCCCACGCCGCAACACCCCCAACCCCGCCCCCACCCCGGGCAATCGCGCTTACGGACCTTGTCCTCGCACAGCAGGGGCAGGTGGAGAAGGATCTCGAGGGGCTCGGTGTCGGCTGTGAGGACAATGAACTCTGCGATACCTCTGTTGAGGGTCTTTGTGGCTGGGTTGCAGGAGGAGGAGAGGGGAGTGGGAGTGGGTGAGTAATGGAGAAGCAGAGGAGGGAGAAAGGGGATTCTGTCCTCGTCCATTGCTGTATCATTCGCACTTCGCGCAAGGTCATTCGCCTCCGGCGGGAGAATGCGCTCCGCACTATATCATTCGCGCTTCGCGCAGATCACTCGCCTCCGGCGGACGGCCTCGGTCAGCGCTACGCACTTAGGCCTCGGGTTCGCTCCGCGAGGAACATTCCGCTTCGCGGGTCACTCGCCTCCAGCGGACGCCTCGGTCAGCGCCTAGCGGCGCTTAGGCCTCCGTTGCTCGACCCCCTGCTACACACCTTCATTGGCACCCTTCTTGAGCTGCTTGTAGTGCGCGGCCTGCTGGACAAGGTCGAGGATCTGGTTCGAGAGCTGAGCGTCGGCGAGGGGGAAGGCTTTTGGGTTTGGCGCGGTCTGTGAGTGGTGGGGTCGGTGCGAGTTGGGAGTTGGGAGTTGGGAGTTGGGAGTTGGGAGTTGGGAGTTGGGAGTTGGGAGTTGGGTGGGGAGTGGGGAGTGGGGAGTGAGAGCGAGGGAGAGGGAGAGGAGAGATGGGTGAGCGGCAGAAGGAGGATGGTAAGAAGGAAAAGAGAGGGGATGCGTACCATTTGGAAAGAGTGGAAGCAAGAAGCAGAAACAGAGTGAAAAGCAATAAGTCCTGTTCGCGGAGGGTGAGAGGGAGCGGAGGGAGAGAGCGACGGTCAGCCATTTGCCCCTCCAGCAACAGCACACTGTACAGCACGCACTCTCAAGGCGACAGAACGCTCGCTGTAGCCTATCCCTGAGTCGAGTCGAGTCAAGTGCGTCGAAAGGAGAAAGGTGCAGGCAGGCTGCGGTCGAGCGAGTGAGGGCAAAAAGTGCGCACGGGCCAGCCGGGGCGAGACCGCAGCACTGGTTCGGTTCCGACCATTCCGAAGGGCCGAAGGGAACAGGAGACGCATCCGATGGGCGACGACGACACACGAGACAGCGCAGATGGAGGGAGTGGCGCAGTGGACGGTGCAGAGGGCGTGCGGGAGAGGGCGGACGCGGAGAGTGGTGTGGGTGGGAGTGCCGGTGGAAGCGAAGACACCGCGCAGACACACGCGCAGACGCCAGACGCGCACGCGACTCCGCCACAGCAGCAGCAGCAGCAGCCCTCGTTCGCGCAGTCGCTCCTGACACCGCTCAGCGCAGACCAGCGCGCGAGTATCAGAAAGAACCTGCTCGACAGGCAGAGAGCGGCCAGGGAGGGGAGGGGAGCCGACACTGGGGCTGCTGCGAATCAGGCACAGGTGGGACTGGGTGCGGGTGCGGGAGTGGGAGTGGGAGCGGGAGAGAACAAGGCGACGGTCCCGCAGTGGCAGAAGGACGCCGCGGCGGCCATTCCCGTGTCTTCACCTTCCTCTTCTACCACCCCTCCTTCTACCACTCCAACTCCAACTCCTACTCCAACTCCACCAACCGCCTCCACGCCCGCACCACCTCAACCCATCCGCGACGACCTCGTCTCAAACGCCCTCTCATTCCTCGCCTCCCCCAAGACTCAGCAAGCGCCCATGGACAGAAAGGTCGCCTTCCTAAAGTCAAAGGGGTTGACCCAGGCGGAAATCGACGTTGCGTTGGAGAGGGCTGGGCTGTCGGGCGTGGCAGGGGTGGCGAGCAAGGCGGCAGAAGGCGGAAGTGCCGGTGCGGGGTTGGCGACCCCCGGAAGCAGTACCACCAACCCTTCGACGCCCGCCGGAGGAGACGCGCCCTTACCAGACCTGCCCATCCCGCCACCTGCATCAACCGCGTCGCGTCCTGCTCCTTCTCCTGGTCTTACTCCTTCTTCCTCATGGACTCTCCCACCTTCCCTCACTCCCTCCCCTTCCCCCATTCCCTCCCCCCCTGCCCCCGATCCCCCTTCCCCCATTCCCATTCCCTCTCCCGCTCCCCCCACCGCCCACCTCATTTACCCCCCCCTCCCACCCCGCCCCGCCGCCCTCATCGCCGAACACCGCGCGGCTCGTGCGCGGGCCGATAAGATCGTTGCCGCGCTGTTAGCCTCGGGGCCTATCATGGGATTCGTGTGGGCGGCGTGGGTGCGTGTTTGGGGGTGGGGGGGGGGAGGTGGGAAGGGGGAAGTGGGGGAAGTGGACGGTACTGGAATAATCTGAATGATTTTTGAAGCGGAGTGCGCGGATTTTTGACGAGGCGAATGTGTGTGAGGTGGAAGTGGAGGTCTGGACGAGAGATGGAGGTGTGGGGGAGTGCGATGCGTGGAGTGGGAGTATGCGAAACCCTGTGACAGACACGGGACTGCCTCGTATTGAAACAGTGGGAATATGGGCCATGTCGGGGCACCGACTTAGATGACTCCTATCTTGCTCGCGCGTTACGGACCCTCTCTTATCAACTCTTCCCCCACCCCCCATGCAGTCACTCTCCCGCGCCGCCACGACCATCGCCGCGTCCCACTTCGGGTCCCTCGCGCGTCTCGTCGAAGTCCACTTGGCGCCGCTTTTGGTGGCCGCGCGGACGCTTTTGTTGTCCATTGGGCGTACTTCCTCCTCCACCACCGCCTCCTCCGCTTCCCCACCCACGAAACCCACCACCGTCACCGCCGCCGCCAAACCAACACACCCAAACCTCCCCACCTCGCTCGACTCCCTTGCCACCCGACTCGCCTCGCTCGCCGCCTCTGCGAACGCCCAATCCCGCACGCACCGCACGCAGGCCCGCAAGTGGGTCCGCCGCACAGCATACGGGTACGACCCCCTGGGAGACGTCGATGCCGACTCGGGATCTGATGGTGACGCGACGTCGCCAACAGGACCTGGAACAACGGAGGGAGGCCCAACGGACGCCACCCGCACCGACCCCCCGACCCCAGCCCACCCCTTCTGGGCGCTCCGCACGGCCGCGGAGGAGACGCACCAGTACCTGACGCGCGAAACGTACTTCAACGCATACGCTGCCGGCGGGGGGTATGGCGGGTACGGGGGGTACGGGGGGTACGGTGGGTGGGACGGCGGGAGTGGGGAGGGGGATAGGGAGAAGGAACGCGAACGGGAGAGGGAACGGAAGATGCCGCATCAGGTCGTGGCGGATATCAGGAGCGAGATCAGGGCTGTCAAGGGCGTGTTGCTGAGTCGACGCAACTTCCCGGGCGGGATCGGTGGGGCGCCGGCGCCGGTGGTTGGGCCGTACCAGGGCGTGAATGGATCCGCTCAGGGTCAAATGGCACCCACGGCTCCCTCCCAGCCCCAGCCCCTGTCGCCTGGGTGGGTCTCGGCGCCAGTGGCACAACCCGCTGCCCCCACCGGTGCCACGTCGCAGCAGGCGGCGGCGGCTCCCGTGCCGGCGTGGACTCCTCCCCCCGTACGACCCGCCGCGGGGAGAGCGCCGCCCAAACCGTGGATGGTGGGGAGTGGGGCTGGAGTGGGGTGGCAGAATGCGCAGGCGCAGGTGGGGCAGGCTGGGCAGGTCGGGGTGGGAAGCGAGCAAGGTGGGTTTTGGGGGAGCGGGCGTGGGGTTTAATGGGCAAAGACGCTGACACGTCTCGGTAGTATCAGCAAGCGTCCAACCCGCACCTTTCGTCGACGCTTCGCAACCTGTGGCGGCGTCCACGTTCGCACCCTCTGCACCGCCGCCGACTCCCCCACCTGCACCAGTAGCGAGTGCTCCTGCGTACGCGTCAGCACACACACCGATCCCCGTACCCACACCGACTCCACCTCTTGTCGCAGCGCCCCCCGCCACCACGCCTAGCCCTGTACCCGCACCCGCACCCGCCATGTCGGCGAGTGTTGGAACGCTGTTCGCCACGCCAGCGGGATCGGTCACGTCTGTCGCGTCTGGGGCATCGCAGGAGCAGGAGCAGGAGCAGAAGGGTGAGGACCCTGCCGCGGCGGTGGCGGCGGCTGTTGGTGCTGGTGCTGGTGCTGTGAATGGGGTGAATGGAGTACATGACGGCGCAAGTAGTGCGGACGGTGCGCCCGCGCCAGTCCCAGACCCGGTGACTGGTGGCGTAGACGGACCGGGTGAGAGCGTTGGTGCGTGATTGGAGATGAGACGGGTGTAGGGATTTGGAACGTGACGTTGGATGTGGAAACGGGGTGTGGAAAGGGGATGTGGGACTTGCAGCCGAGTGCGACGCTGAGTCGGGATAGATGTAGACGTGAACGTGTGTACTTTGGAAACTGACGAAAAAAATGGAGAATGTTTGCATGGAAGTGTCTGAGGGCAAGATCGAGTGATGAGAAGATGGGGAGGGAAGGGAGGGGGGCCGTGGTTGGCGTTGGGATTTAGGGGCTCTGTGTGATAAAGTTCGCAGGGCGCTTGTGTCGTTCAATACACGCAGCCTCACGATGATGTGATTGAAGTACAATATCGTACGCTCAGAAACATGACCTGAATGAGGCCACAAACCGCCATTCAAATTTAGAGCAAATTTATTCAAAACCACATGAGTAAACAGTAAACTCTCCTCCGCACTCCTCAGTGATAGCTGAGAAAGATGACGAAGGACGTTACCCCGGCAGGTGGGGACAGAGATGAGCAGAAGCGATGCTTGCGATCCCGCAAATGGTCAGCATCAAGTACCAAGCATCAATTGGCATATGGCGATCACTTATCCACCTGCCTAACCCCTCCAAGCACTTCTCTCTACATATCCCACCTCCTCTGACCTTGCTCTTCTCTCATCGCGACCCATTCTTCCTCTCCTATAGCCCTTCTCAGCGCCTCTGCGAATGGGGCAGGCGGTGGGGCGGGAGATTGGTCGAAGTTGCGGGCGGCCACCAAGCCCGCTTCCATGAGCGTCCCACTCAAAATCCAAGGCAACCTTCCCGCCTTGTACCTCCACGTTTATTGAATCCGTTCCAGCAGCGTCAGGAATCCTCTCGTCGTCCTGAACTTGAAGATTTGCCAACGTCCGACGTTGCTGAAAAAGCGGGTTGTAAGAACATCTGAAGAACCAACACTCCAGACTGCTTCGGTCACACCGCACCGGTCAGGATCCCTTACACTAGGGACGCCTCTCTTACTATTCCGCGAACTGCCGCGCACCACAGCACCGCGGCCACCAAGTACGCCATTCCACTTCATTCCCCCCGCCCCCCAGCTTTTATATCGTTTTGTTTCAGCCGCCCCAACTTGCTCATATGTCTCAAATGAAAACACCCCATTACCAACTCTCAACGGAACGATACCATGGCGATCCCACAATCACCTCGTCCAAGTACCACACTTCGATCAACAGCTCCCTCATCGAAGCCATCGAAGCGGGCGACCTGGACCTCGTTTGTGGAATCCTCGCGTCGGGTGCCGACCCCAACGCCCGAAAAACCGTGACATCACATGCACAGTTTGGCAATCCATCAAGCAGGGGTCGTGGGGCCGCGCGGACGTCGGGATGGGAAGCTTCGAGTCGCGTGTGGACTCACGGCAATGCGAATCAACCCTCGCGCTGGCCATCCACTCGAAAAACTTCGCGATCGTACAAGCCCTCATCCGCTACGGTGCCGACGTGCAAGCCCCGATTGAGTGGGCCTTACCCGGGTTTTTCGAGATTTGGGACGAAAAGGCGTGGTCTCGACGGTGGCGCGTCGTATATAACTTTCCAGACGCGCTGTCGCTCGCGGCTGGAGTGAGAAACACGGTAACTGCCCGCGGTGGTCCGTCCTTGGTGGGGAACACGCACGAATTTCCGTCCATGCGGGTTAATTGCAATGGTGGCAATGTCAGTCTTGTGAACCCATGTAAGGACCTTTCGATCTATGTGAGTTGGTTGTAATCTGTGGCGGTTGCGGCGGCAATCTTCTGAGTGAAAATAACACTGGCAACAACAAGTCGGGGGAGTGTGGACCTGACATGTTGGCAGTTTTGACAGCAGCCGGAGCAAATCCAACCTTGCCAGTCATCATGTCACTCCTCGAGCGTGGTTTTGGTCGAAACAACAAGATTATTTATGACACTGACTGGCTCGCTCCTTTGCTCATCCGCCCACAGACCATCGCCCCAGCGACGATCAATGCGCTCTCCAGCACAGTTGAGCAGCTTCAGCGCACAGTCGTGCGGCTGCAGAGCGAGCTCGATGACCTTCGCACGAGCCAGGCCTTGGTACTGGTAGCTCTGAATGAGGTCAGGGCGACTGAGGCTGATTTGAGGCAGGAAGTGGTGGGGCTCAGGAGGAGGATGGGAGATGGCGGGCAGGGGGGCGCGGTGTGACCCCACAGGATGGACAAGATTATGTGCGGAGCTCAGGGTCATAATCATCTCTTCCGGATAGTAGAGTAATTTATGTTCATGTTGCAGTAGTTTCAGAACATGTACAGGCAAGTTTGTGGATGGAGCACGTATTGATCCTAGCTTTGATCTCCGTTGATTATTAACCCTGCAATAAACTCCGGGTTGCGTATTGCTTCCACCCTCTCTGCTCCGCGTCTTGAGAATGGAGCGTTTTCATTGGCTTTTAGATTGGAGAAAAGAACCCCGAATGTCCATGGACGTCAGCTCAAGCCAGTCTAATACGAGCGACATCCGCAACAGAACTCGGAGCAAGCCCCGATTGAGTGTTGACTCCGTGATCCATCAGGGTCCAAAGATTTCTCGAGTCAAAATATCCTATTCGCACGAAAAGCTCTTAAAGCCTTCACGAAGTTAAGTTGGCAAAAAGATACCATTGAAGAGAGGGCGAACGAGTCTTCGTGCAAATAGGAAAGGTTGATTGGCTCAGAAGGGAGTTGAAGCTGACGTTTCTATCCCGAACCATGACAAATTCGCTTCACGAGGTTAACATCATTTTCAGCCAGTGGCTCTTGGAACAAGGCATATTTGTCTCCGCTTTGACTTGTTTGGGTCATCGGTGTGACACGTCCTTGGTTTCTTCACAGACCACAACCGACCGTTGTGGAGCTTCAAGGACCCTGAAAAGGATATCCCTTGCGTTGTCGAGAACAAGGTACCGATGTGAGTAAATGGCTCTGTACGTAGTTAACAATTTTGTCTTTTTATTATTTTTTTTGTTCGCGTTGTGCAGACGTTGAGATCATCGCGCAGGACCCGCACACTGCAGAACGAAGCGAAAAAATGAATTCGTCACTGATCGATCAGGCTCCCACGGCGAATTGCAATTCAAGTCACGTCACGTCACCTATGTCCGCAAATGAAGCGGGGTTGGGATTCTTCTACCGGCTGCCACGAGTTTTTGCGCAAGCACGGTCGACGCGCGAGTCTCAGGTCTCATCAACCTCGCTCAATGAATGCTTCCAGCCTTCAGACGTGCACGTGCACACGTCAGACGGAGCGTACGAATGAAGGAGTGAGAGACGGGGACGTTCTATGTCGGATCATTATGGTGTTGGGGCAGGAGCAGGAGCAGGCGCAGGCGCAACGAAACACATTTGAATGTCGAACCCCCAATCCTCCATGTGCGGGCGGGGAGCTGGGTTTGGCGGATTGCAGATGAACGCTCGAACGAGAAGAGAGATATATTTTTGATTGACAATCGTGCATAATTTGATGAAAACGAAGTCTTATAGTCGCACATTCCTTGTGACGAATACAATCATGAGAAGAGAAAACCGAGAGATTTCAGAAACCACGTTCTCATCTCCCACAACGCACCGCGGCGCATCGCACACGGACAGGACAGACAAGGCGACAGATAACCGTAAGTGCAAATTGCAATATTATCAAACTACATTCCAAAATCCCTAATACCCTACACCCTTGTCTCACTCCCACCCCCAACACCAACAACATCTCAAACGCGGCCTTGACCGTAGCAATATGCTGCCTCAAGTCGTTACCTTCGTTCGCGGTGACGGAGCACGAGATCACGGCGCCCCCCGAAGGCGGCTTTGATGCGGACGAAGACGTAGGGGACGTTTTGGGGGGGAGGAGATGGGGGATGGGAGGAGATGGGGGATGGGAGGAGATGGGGTGGGTAGAGGAGGAAGATGGAGCAAAAGCGATGGGACTGTGCGTGTGTTTCCACCGCCAGTGTCCCACGCCGGCCCAAACACCCGTCAGCGCCTGGGGCATTCCCGACGTTCCAGCGTTCCAAATTCCCACGGACTGTGAGACTGTGATATGACCACGTGTATGTCCAGATACGCACCGTCCATGGATTCGGGATGCCCAGCCTGGCCTGACCAGTGGTTCGGGTCCTGTTCGCGATGGCGACTATACACGTATCCTTACACGCCATATTTGACCGATAGTGTCTGATCTATCTTCATTGTATTTTATTCCAATGAAACCTGCAAAGAGTTGGTGTTGCGAGAAGGATGACAACGTGGTTTCGCTGTGCTAGATGCCTGGTGTTGGAACGACACACGTCGCGTTTTGGAACCGTCGCACTGCGGACAAGGCTTGGGGGATCCCAGTGCAAACGAGTCAGCGTGACTGATAATCGGCGGGCATTCGGTGCAATTCACGCCCACGAATCAAAATCTGTTTGACCGTGTAGATGGGGTGCGCGAACAAACATATGTTATGAAATGCGCGTGATTTGTGTTTCGAATTCAGAAAACAAGATGCTCATTTCAAAAGACAAGAATAGCTTTAGGAAATGATGACGTTTTCAGGAAAACCTTCTCCAACCTCGACGTCCGATGGAGATCCCCTTCTCCCAGTGCCACGATACCAAGAATGCTCCCCGCTCCCGTATAACGCCTCATGGATCCCAAAATAGCAGTCAAAATCAAACCATCCCTCACCGCCCGCATACTTCAATCCAGCAAGAACCTCGCCACTCCACCGTCACCACCACACTTCTCTCTCATCCTCTCAACCTCCTCCATAACGGTACTCCACCAGAGCTCTTTTGCCTGTGCCTTCACTTGTGCAGTTCCATCCCCCGTGCCCTCCGCCTTCGCCTTCGCGCTTACCCGCACCTGCCCCCTCCACTCCGTCACGACCTCTCCTCCGAAATGCACGACGCACCCCTTGGGCACACCCTTCAGCAATCCAAGCCACGGCGCCGGGTCTTTCGCGCTCGTGGTCTTGTCCATCACGACGTGGAGCTTGACGAGGTTTGGGAAGACGGACGGAAGAGCGGCGGTGAAAGCGGTGACGTCGGGCGCAATCGCGTTGGCCGCGAACACGTGCAATGTGGTCACGGATGCCCTCTCGCTGCCCTCTCCCCCGCCTAGAACGCCCATCTTGGGTGCTTTGGTGGCCCAGTTGTCCCTGATCTTCAGGTACCCCAGCTCGACCAGCCCCGGAAGCGAGCGGACCACTGGTGCGAAGTGGTGCGCTGACGTGTCCGAGTGCGATGAAATTGTGGGGTGTGCCCGGGGCGGGAGAATGTGGGAGAAGAAGGACGTGATGCGGGAAAGGTCTCGAGTGGGGATGATGCTGGCGATGGGGTGTGTTGACAGGCGTCGGGATTTGGTAGCACCTCCATTCTCAGCGTTGTCAGCTTGACCGTCCTCGTTGTCGCTGCCCTCGTCGTCGTCGGCGGGGTCCGGGGAAAATTCATCCTCCCCATGCGTGAAGAAATCGAGGTGTCGCACGCGCAGTGTCGTCGCGTTCGGAAATGCCTCCAAACACGCCTTAACAGCCGCCGCCGTATTTTCTGGCGTGGACGTGCCGCGGACGCACGAGTCGGCGGCGATGCCTACGCTGACGTCGCGTACGTGGCCTGAAGCAGGTGGTGGAAGGAGCAGTGCGAGGTGCGGGCTGACTATGACGTGGGAAATGGAGGGGGAGGACAGGAGGTGCAAGATGCAAGAAAGGTGCGCGGCGGTGGTTGAGGTGTACGTGCCGACGTCGAGCGTTGTGATGAGGAAGGTGTGCGATGGGAGGCTCGATAGAATGGGGAGATATGGTTTGATCGGAGTGAAAATGTTGTCGGAGGTGATTGTGGTTGTATCACGTCGGTTTCCTGTGGCACCTCGGGCTCCTTCTTCTGTTCCATTCCCGCTCAGCACGTCTTCACTACCAATTTGAGGGCAAGCATCGGCAGCCTTGTGAATCGCTATGACAGCCGCCACCCTCGCCCCCACAACGGCCTTTCTCCCCAGCCCCACTGAGACTCTCCTGAACGCCCCTAGCATGGTGACGCGTAGAGGATCTGGGGAGACGTACGGATCAATTGTGAGGTACACTTGCACGGGCACCTGCCCTTCGTGTCTTGTCGCGCGAGCGGTTGCTGCGTGCCATGCGCGAGAGACTATCGCTGCGTTGAGGAAGAGGTCGGAAGGCGGGAGGAAGAGCAGGATGAGAATGAGGCATTCGGGAGGCACACTGTGAATGAAATGGCGGTGTGGCACGAGCTGCTCCGGCGTGAGAGGCGATGCGGCGAGTGTGTTCGGTGGAGTGTGGAGACGTGCCGGGGCCGTGACGTCACTCTCTGAAGACGCTGTGTCGTCGCAGATCATCGCGTGTGGCACAGTGTGCACACTCTCTGTCACCACGAGGACGTCTGTTGTCGACATTTCAGACTGAAAGCTGTCACGTGCGGTTTGCGGCGAGTCTGTGTCGTGGCGAAGCTCTGGATGACACGTCGCTCGCACGCACGGCAACGCACCCAACGAGAGATCAAAGACGTACCACGAGTTTTTGTATCTTGAGAAATCTCTTGACGCTGCGCGCGTGCTGCCCCTGGGCGGAATAGACGAGCGAATGTGGCGCCGAGTAAGCGTGCGACGCGGCGTGTTCTCGTGGGCGGGCGCACAGGCGATGTTGCGGATGGGGACGCGTGCGCGTCTGTGGTGGAGTCAGAAGGAGACGACGCGGGAGTGTGATGCCGAATTCGTGCGAGAACTGAGCGAAGCATCACAGGAAAAAGCAGGGCGGCTGTGGTCACTACAAAAAGCAGCTCTGAGGTTATTCCACTCTCTTTTTCCCACTTCCGTTTCTCCACGACTCACACCACTCACTTGCTCCCACCCCACTCCCCTCCCACTCCCACTCCCACTCCCCCTGCTATCCAGCCACAAAGACCCTCAATAGAGGTATCGCAGAGTTCATTGTCCTCACCGCCGATACCGAGCCCCTCGAGATCCTTCTCCACCTGTCCTGCTGTACGAGGACAAGTTGCGTAAGCGCGATGGGCGGGTTTGGGGGTTTGGGAGAGGGGAATGGGGGTGTTAGGGGTGAGGGTGTTAAAGATGTGGTGAGAGAAAGGGGAGGATGAAGGAGAGGGCGTGCTGGAGGAGGGGGATAGATAGGTGCGCTGGAAGACGAGGACGTCGGAATCACAAGTTCCGAGATCGCCACGCAAGGTCCTCAGATTGCGTCACCGGAGCACAGACTGCGAGCATTCCATCCGGCCACGTCGTCATATCCATTTCACTCCCGGGCTGCACGGTATCAAGGTCCTTCCAGCGAAAGTATATCGTTAATTGTCGTGCACACCTTTTTAAAGTTGAATCCAGAATGTTTTTGCCATAAATGTCAGGGAAACCGGTTTTCCATCCAGACTGAACAGTCTCAGCAGGTTTAGCGCATCAATTAGACGAACCACAGCTGACATCGAAGTACTGCGATACTGAAATAGTTCCAGAGTGTTGAGGATCAGACAATTTGATGCAATATACTCGAGCAGAGGTGGTGAAAGTGGCCGATGTGATTCTGAAATCAGAAATGTATGGAGCTTGCCACCAACTTGTTCTAGGAGTTGGACAATTTCAAGTGGTTCCGCAGCGCAATGCATAAGGGACAGCTCCGTTAACTGTGCGAGTTGCTGAAACATCAACACAGTTGGAACGCGCTCCAGCATCAAGAGGTTCAACTCCGCAAATGAAGAGAGGTGTTGTGAGTTCCGAACATCTTTCCATTCAACCACTAGCCTCTTCAATGAAGTTGCTAGATTCCGTGGGAGTGAGAGAGTCCCTGATTTCTTGCAGAAGTCTAAACAATGGACTTCCCGCCTCAAACACTTTGGCAACAGCACGTGCAACAGCTCGGCCACTTCAGAGCATGCATTATCGAAATTGAGAACTTGAGTACCACCGGCGGCAGATTCAAGAGCACTGCTGAGACCAAAAAAACGAGATATTCCGGCAGTCTGCCAAAAATCCACCGTTTTGTGTTTGTTGAAACGTCACGCAGTGCCGAAATGAGCTTAAGAATCGTCTTCACGGAAAGATCTACGCTGTTGCAGATGATCTTCGCTATGTGTGGACGAACGAAGCTCCTTGAATGTAGTTGCAACGAAAGCAACGAATCGAGTCTTTGAAGGCACTTGGTTCTCCCCTTGAACGTCCACGTTCTCTACAGAGACTTCAAAGCTATCGGCCACCACGCTTTGCTTCATTTTCGATCCAATCACAGAAACGTGAGACTCATCCCTTTTGAACCAAGTTTCGGATGTTCGACTCACCACACACTGGCACATGCCACCTTATCTGCTTCTTCCAGGTGTATAAAGATCCGCTCGGTGACTTCTGGTATAAAGAGCACTTGATGCGCAAGAGAATTGAGATCTACCATGATGCTGTTTTGTGAAGGAGGGAAGCGAGGCCAAGGAAAGTGTTCGTTCCCTCCGCGATTCTGCCATCTAAAATTAGACGACTGAGGACTGCGATCCAGCGTACCATATTGGTGTATCCGTAGAGTTCGATGGTGGGTCAGTTGTGGGATCCACATTGAACTTCAAGGGGTAATGTTGAAGCAGACTTATCACGAACTGATCTTGGTCTTGAATTGAAAATGGATTGGAAATACACTCTCGGGAGTAAAATAAACACTAAGGTCCCCCTCTTTACTTTATTCTTCGCTGCCTTCATCGTCATCACAAGTACCGATGAGCTGGAGTGGTTCCTTGGTACCGAGTTCCGTTTCTGTTGTGGTACCTGAAAGTTCCGTCTGAATAACGCACCCAAGCATTTCCCTGTGCAAAAGCAGAGAGAAATGATGAAACAGCACCATGGACTCCCAATATCAAAGCGGTGTGACACTCACAAATCTATTCACCCCTTGTTCAACGATTCTCCTAGGTTCTGGGCTGGTCTGCCTTCTGATGAGAAGATGGGGCTCTCCACCGCTTTCCATGGCAACGACGCTGTCGCTGTTGACAAAGAGAGCCGAGCCATTGTCGAACCTTGTAACTTGAGAGCCCTGGTAAAGCGCATCACAGGGTCCATTGAAACTGCCATGCAATGTTCTGCAGACAACTTACCCTGCTGTTCAAATTCTGCGACATGGACACAATAGTGTGCAAGTTAAACAATTCGTTCACGCCATTCACTCTTGGAGATTAAACTCACCATCGACGTGCGTGTTGTCCTCCGATTGAGTGTCGCTCTCTGAGGGCGGGACAGAGTCAAGCGGAAGACTAGGCATTGGCTGAAGATGAAGATGGTTTGGCGACCGCTCTCGCTCTTTATATCAGTCTCACCATAGAGCCGAGCCACTGGAGCTTGGAGCTTGGAGCTTGGAACCAACTTGGAACTTCGAACAATTTGGCAACAGGGACCAAAGCAACGGATTCCAACGGATTCTCAAGCGTTCCCTCTCGCTCTTTCTTCTCTTTCTTTTTCTTTCTTGAACGCACTCTTGCTCCTGTGGATCGATGGATCAGCTTTCAGCCATCGCGAACGTGAACGTGAGTCAGCCAATCTCTAGCTTTTGACGCTAGTAACCACCACACAGAGCTCTACCCCAACAGCGTCTTTCGTGAGTCCTTGTAGCGATCGCGCATTTTGACGGGACTGTTGAATGATGAATGCTGTCAGCCTTGCCCACTCGGCTGCGGTATCAATGTTCCTTTCTGCCGCACAAAAAAAACAGGTTATATACCCAGCAACAGTCGCAGTTTGGGCAAAGGGGAAGGCATTCTACTGCGATGGATCTGGACTCACTGGAGAAGTGAATCAACAGCAGGATTGCCGTTGCGTCGTCCACCTCAAACAGGATTACGCGGCGTTTGAGTCACTCGGCAAAACGACATCAGACTTCGCGGATTGTCTTAGGAGTCTTTGTCGTACGTTATCGTGTGGGAATCTCCAGACAATGACGTTTCCAACAACCTTCATTTGCAGACGAATTGGGGTGCAATGGTTCTGGAGCCACGACACGAGGCAGGATGAAAAGATCAATTGGCAGCATTTCCTCACAGGAAAACATCACCCGGTACCACATCTAGAGTGTCTATGTGGCGTGAGTTTTTTTTCCACGTCCAGCGCGTTTCTCTTGGATCAACTTACATTCATCCAGCACACGTTCGGAGTTACCGGAGATTTTACCGAGTATTGCCAGAAGAACGAATGCTTGAGTCTTCTATTCCTTGCGTTTCCTCAAATCTTGTCGGGGCCACTTGAGAACAATAAATGATACCCCCATTTATGGGGTAGAGGTTCGTGTGTCATATTGCTTGCTGTTGCCTCTAAATTTACACTACTCCTCTTCATCAACCGTCCCAGCTTTGAGCAATTTACAATGTTAGTACCTCCGCTGCGGGCAGCATATTGACGACTTTTTCATGGATTACGTTTTCACCACTACCGTCTACTAGTTTATCGAACGCATTAACTTATTCAAATACGCCTCGTCGCATCTTAAATCAAGCACCTACGCAACCTACGTCGTAATCGCTTTCCTTAATATCCGAACTCCGTCACCTAAACTTTTTCGTTCGCTCTTTTAGCATGTGCCACCCATTTCGAAGGACTTTATTCAAGAACAATCAACGATTAATCCGTCACCGTAAGATAATATTGTTATAAGCTCATCGCGAACTATGCTTGTAAATGCCCCTGGAATCCATGATGCAAATGTAACCTGAATCATAACAAAGTGGGACGGAATGATGGTGGTGTTCTTGCGACATTGGACATCCATCATGTACACTGCCATATGCCTCGATCTCTTCTAAACCTTCCCTCTTCCCACAAGTTCAGATTTAACCCCTCACTGACCTCCCTCTCACGGTAAGACAGCATGAGCACGCACGGGCTGCCCGAGCTAAACCTAACCCTCGCACTCCTCTTCACATCCTATTTTGGACAACGACTAAGATGACACAGGAACGAGAAAGGTAGCTCTTGGACGTTCCTTGTTCCTTATTGGTTGTGGTACATAAACTCCAAACACTGTCCACGTCTCCGACGTTTCCCGCCAGCGTTGCGATCCCTCACCACCGCGCTGAGATTGCGAAGACACTCGTCGAAAATGCACACTTCCGGGGTGTGTATCCAGTTGTATGCAATCGCGCACCTTTGTAGACATTATGATTCCCCCCAAAAGGTGGCAGGGTAATCCGGTTGATGCAGCGGATCAATAGACACTGGGGGACTCCGCCGGAGCAGCGACGGATGGCCCGAACGAACGGTACCTGGAAAAGAAGAGTGCGCGGACGATCAATTGCCTTGCATCCTGGCCGCGGGAGGCAAGGAGGGTGGGTTCGGGCTGATTGGGTGCACTATGCTTCCAGCCGACACAGTGTGCCGACACTGGTCTTTAAGTGTCAGCCAGAGCCATCCAATGACTGCCAAACTTTGTCTCTGTCTCTCTCTATTTGAAAATGGTTACGTCTGAGCGTGTGGAACCCCGCGTTGGAATCAGTGAGTCCACAATCGGTGTGCGTGATGTGAACGCCGCCCACTGACACCTTGTCCCCATTGAAAGTCGGTGGTGGGATTACTGGAATCATCACCGCACTGTTCCTTCGGGAAAAGCTCGGGGTGAAGAACATCATCGCGATCGAGAGGAATCCGGGTACGTGGTTGATGGCTTTGTTCATATTTGCGTTGAGCTTATCAGAGTACATCTGCCGATTTCCAGAGTTCGGAGGAACATGGTGTGAGTGTTGCGGATCAGTTGGAGGATTCGAATGAGAAGCTGAACAATCATCAGTCGAAAACTCGTACCCCGGACTTTCTTGTGACATCCCTGGTAAGCTCACTTCGTCGCAGGTGACTTGATCATGATTCTAACGACCAATTTCTACCCCCGCTTCTCATCTCTTCTCACAGCACACCTCTATTCCGTGAGTACTTGGAGTCCAGAGAACATGAAGCGTCCTTCGACCTAATTTCTCCTCCTTCTTACCTCATTCAGTTCTCTTTCGCAATGAACCCGAACTGGAGTGTTCCATATCCCAGTCGCGACGAGCTGCTCAAGTACATCGTGGACGTGGTGGACAAATACGAAGTTCGAAAGATGTTCCGCCTCAACTGCGCCGCAACGCGTGGAGTGTGGGACGAAAAAAAGGGCGTCTGGACCGTCTACTACAAGGATATCTCGAAGATTAAGCCGATTTCCGAGGAGGAGAAGAAAGCGAGCGTGCTTCAGTTCCCCGACTGGGTGCGCGCGAGCGACCCTCTAAGTCCCCAGTGGGCCGAGTTCGAAGCTCTGCCAGAGGAAAGCTTCGAGTGCGAGTTCCTTTACAACACGCAGAAACCGACTGGTGCCCCAGGCCTTCCCGACATTCCTGGAGCTCGAGAGCACGCTTTCAAGGGACCAGTATGGCACAGGTGAGAAAAATACGAGACGTGGGGATGCATGAACATTCATTTCTCATCATTTCTCCTTCGTTTCGCAGCATGAGGTGAGACCTTTCAGATTGTTGTCATTTTTGAACCAAATCGTTTATCATGTGCACCGCACCACAAGATGGCCTACGAATGGTCTCGACTTGGTCAAGGGCAAACGCGTGGCTCTGATCGGATGCGCCGCCGCGTAAGTCTCCTGAAGTCCCTTTGTTTCGGCATCCACTTTTAACCGCTGTCCTTCGACAGCGCCGTCCAACTCGTTCCCCAACTCCAGCCCCTGGCGTCTCACGTATCCGTGTTCCATCGCACCCCGAACCACGTCATGCACCGTGATAATCACCCTTACTCTGAGGAACAGAAGGAGATCTGGCGCAAGAACCCCGCAGAGCTCAGAAAGTTCCGCACGGAGTTCGAGGAGAAGTTCTTCAAGGTCTGGATCAACGCGGCGTTTGTGGATGGATCTCCGGAGCAGAAGTTGTAAGTCGCCCATCGTTTGAGATGTCTCGACGTCCATTTATCCTCTGGCCGTCAGCATTCTGGAAGACTCCAAGGCCAACCTCTACGAGAACATCAAAGACGAACGACTTCGCGAGATTCTGTGGCCCGAATTCATGCCGTGGGGTCGACGCGTCACCTTCCACGATAAAGTGAGTCCGCACTTCTGCTGATCAAAGAAGACAATATTCAATAACACTCACGCGGTCTGTTCCAGTTCTACAAATCCCTGACCGAACCGAACGTGGAGCTCGTCCAAGATCGCATCATCTGCATAAACGAAAATGGAGTTCTTACGGCACTTCAAAATGCGCGTGACGTCGTGAGTCGAATCAAGTTGCTTTTTGTCTCGGTTTGGATTGTATTTATCCGTGGTGTTTTTCAGGTCCACGACGAAAAGGCACCTAAATTGCAGCGAGACTTTGATGTTATCATATGTGAGCGTGTGCAACGCTTGGACGACTTTTCTCAATTACTCAATAGTTTCGACATTTGACAGATGGAACTGGTTGGGCACCGCAGTCTGGAAGGAAGGGCGTCGTGCCGTTCACTGGGCGGGACCATATGGACTTTGGGTTGTCCTCCATGAACATCAAGTTAAAACCTGGAGAGAACGGAGCCAAGCCGTCGCTCGACCTGAGCGAGTTTGGATTCTGGTGAGTAGATTTACCGGGTTGTTCAAGGACCACGCAACCTTAGCTTACAAGTGCCCGCGTCGCGTCGCCTGTGTGAAATAGGAACTACATGGGTGAAATGTTCGAGGGATTCCCCAACTATTTCGCCCCGATTACCCCTGGAGCAATGACATTGTAAGTTAACACTTTCAACGGTGATGTGTCGACGAGGTGCAAACGGTTTTCCGACACCCTCAAAGCATATCCCTCATTGAAAACGCCGAAAAGAGCGTCGACTGGACCCTCAAAATGTGAGTGAAATGTGCTTCAAGCTTTCATCCTCATTTACACGAACGTTTGAAAAACAGCCTCAAATACGCGATTGCTCGAAACTTGAAATCCATCGAAGTGAAGCGAGAAGCCATCGAGTGGTGGACCAACAGGCTCGACAAAGCCGTTGAGGGAGCACCGTGAGTTCGGACTTGTCGGATACTTATACGAACGAACCACACATTCTGAGACACTGCATTCTAGGTGTGCGTCCGGGGCACGCAACAGCTACTTCAAACTGTACCGCCCCGACGGCTCATTCACCGCGCGCATTTGGTACCCGCTTTCAGATTCGCCGAGGGAATTGGAGCAACTGCTTCTTTACCCCATATACTCCCACTTCGACCAGACCCCGAAAGAGGACGGTGCCGTGAAGTGGGCGGTTCCGACCCCGCCTGAGATCTCGCTTTTGGACAAGGCGTACGAGCCGCTTGTGTAAGACTGGGGATTTATTTGTTGAAGAGTTTTGAGTTGGAGAGTACGCTCGACTGTGATGAAAAGGTGAATGGAAGAGCAGTACACGTAACTTGAATTTTAATGTATCGGGAAGGGAAAAAGAATGAAACAATGATAAAACAATCTCTGTTCTGGGTCCACGCCAATGCTCCCTCCCTGACGTCTTTCCTGTGGCTTTTATTCGAGTATTGTATCACGTGATCCACATCGTGCACACACCTACTTCAGAAAAAATACAAAAATGAATTGTTCGGCACGATAATCACAAAACGAAGAAATTTTAAAATAACAAAGAAAATTTGGTTCGGGAAACTACTTCCCACACACTCCGTGCACATCACTCCTTCCCAGGCCGCTCCGGCAATTTGGAGAAATGCTTCTCCACCAATTCCCGACAACTCGGCGGCACCATCTCGTGCGGTAAGTCGAGTTTGATCCAGCTCGTGTAGACCGTCGAGTGTTGGGATGTGAATGTTTCTAGTGGGTGCGGGAGCGACGCGAGAAGCGGCGGTGACGGTGCAGCGGAGCAAGGGTGGATCTCGAACGCGCGGACGCCGTATCCCATCGTGTCTTCGTCTGCCGCCTGTCAGGAAAGCAGGTGCCGTTGATTGCATTGCGAATGATGTCGCAAGTGTGACACAGTGAACGGGAACTCACGAGCGCAGTCCCAGCAACGATCCAGCAATGCAAGTCGCCACTCGTGGATACGCCGTGCATTGTCCTGTGCACGTGGCCGGCGAGGTAGTGGTGGACGGAGCGTGTTTGGAGCTTGGATCGAGAAGGGGCGTTGGGGGACGGGGGTGGGGAGGGGTTGGGGGGGTGAAGCGTCAGGTGTCGGTGGATGAGGTGACGGGATTCAGGATTCGGGATTCAAAATTAGAAGGACATACCAGATTGACAAGTTTTGCTCGCTTCGAAGGGTGCAGGCTGTAGCTCGACGCAGCCTCGGTTTCGTCGAACAGGAACACTGCGGGTTGGGTCCAATGATCGTTTGGTGTTGATCCTCTCGTCCCCCGACACCACCACCACCAACACAGCAGCATTACGCACGCGGATAATGCCCCGCCACAACAACTTCCCTCCCCTCCCTCTCGCACCTCACGAGTTCCCGTTCAAGCCACTCCACCTGCTCCTCCCCATGCCGCTCTTCCGCATCCCAATCCTCGCGCGGGAAATCGGCGGGCTTGTATTTTTGGTCGATGGACGTGGTGTCGAGACAGATGAGCGTTGTGGAAGGGCCGAGGTCGTGCGATGTGTAGGAGCGGGAGAGGGTGTAGGTGGAGAGGAAGAGGGAGCGGGTCGGGGGATCCCAGACGTCGTGGTTGCCTTTGTGGGTGGCGGGTGTAAGAAACTCCAGCTATGGTTGCTTCTCCTGCCCCCTTGGGTTGGCGGGTGTAAGAAACTCCAGCTGCTTCTCCTGCCCCCTTCCCCCTTCCCCCTTCCCCACTTGAAGTCGGGCGTGCAGAAATCCGTCCTGGAAATTGGAACAAACCTGGGATGCAAAGCACGGTGCCTTCCCATGCATCTTGGCCACGCTTGATCCCGTCGAGCTCGGAGGGGGGACAGGGAGTCTTTCCGTGCGAGTGCCAGAGGACTTGGTCGCCCATCCTGATGGACATCGAATGTAAATTGGGAAAGGGGGAGTGGAGTGGAGTGAAGGAAAACGACTTTATGAATGCTTTGAGAGGCTCATCTCGTGGAGGTCCTCACATGAGCATGACCTTGTTGTGAGTCGAGAAGGTCTTGTTGATGTAGTTGACGGCAAAGAGGAGGCGGTTGGTGTCGCCGTTGCGGTCGGCGTGGTCTGTGCCCAGTCCGATCTTTGCATTGGCGTTGTTGAGGTGACCAGCACGAGTGGATTGCCATGAGGTCCAAGACGGAACAGGGACGGAACGGGCAGACTTGCCTGCGGGTCTCCAAATTGGAAGAGAAGGATCGGCGATGTGTCTTCGTGGCCAATCATTTTGGACAGATGTAAGGGAACGTTTGTCGGAACCGGCTTGTGTGGGGGAAACGTGGCCACTGCACACGTGCATTTCACCCCAGGTCTCACAACGGGACTTTTTCGCAATATTAATTCTTTGATGGCGCACCAGGAGCGGCCCTAGCTGAGTTTAGTATGACCATGCAAGGCAGTTACACGAAGAGCGGAGAATTGGGGGGAGTGGTTGCGGTGTCCACAGCAACTGCGGTCACACCACTTATCTTCACCCACCTCGATTCTCTCATCCCATGGCAGACGCCCCCGATGCCGCGCCCCCCGCCGTCCGCATCCGCACTCTGCACGTGACCGCGCCCGTCACCGCACTCTGCTTCGTCACAGCTGCCCACTCGCACTCGCACTCGCACGCGCACGCGCACGCAGACTCCGCACACACCATGCGCGGAGACACCGTGCACCTGCTCGCGGGACAGGGATCGTACGTGAAACTGATGGCACTCCATCCCACGCACAGTGGCACGGAAGGCGCAGGCGGGGGTTCAGCCTACGAAAGGGCCATTGCAAACGTCATGGAGGGAAAGGCAAAAGTGCACGGGATTCGCCTCGGTGAGCTCTTTTTTTACCTGCTCTGCCCGCGACCCGACCGCGTTGACGCTCCCAGCACCAGCACCAGCACCCCACCCACCCTCCGCGCCCACCCCCACCTCGCCCATCCTCGCCGCCGCATTCGGCTCCAAATTTCTGCGCATCCTCAGCATCTCACTCGACCCGCTTTCCATCTCCGCACCTGACCCCCACCAATTCGGACCTGACCACCTCATCGCATTCCCCGACTGGATCCTCGACGTGCGATGGCTCTTGCACCCGCACAACCACCTCGCAGTGCTCACGGCCCATAACGTCCTGCACCTCTACTCACCCGCCTCGGGCGCAGTCCTCAAGTCCGTTCAGTGTCCCGAGAGGGCCCTGTCGTATGCCGGAGCATTGTGGGGACATTGGGGACACGCGTTCGAGGATTTGGTTGTTGCCAGTGGGACCGTCATGGCTGGGATTGTTGTTTGGACGCCGAAAGACGCGTCTAGACGCGTGGAGGGCGAGAGTACGCTGACGACTGACACTGCGGAGCACAATAGCAGTACGCTGACGACCGACACTGCGGAGAACGGGGCTACTCTGACAACTGACAACCCGGGACACGAGTCCGTCCATCCTTCCACAACCACGGGACAAGGGCAAGGGCAACCCCCACCGTGGAACGCAGTCCAGCACGCATCACATCCGCTCGGGCGAACGTTGACCCGCTGCGTGGGTCACGATGTAAGCGCGTTTTCCCCTGTTCTTCCTTCTTCCTTTCCCTCCCACACCCATACTCACCACTCACACCCCCAACGCAACCCAGGGCGCAATCTTCTCCGTCGCATTCTCCCCGCGCGGAACGTTCCTGGTCTCGGCGGGTGACGACAGGACTGTGCGGACGTGGGATATCTCCGGGTTCGGGTCCAAGGGCAGGTAGGAGACGTTTTGTTGCTGTTTGTTCCGTCCTCTGTCCTCCCACCTCCTCACACGCCCCCACACACTCCCCCCCGCCGAAAAAATAGGGAAACAACACATCCAGCAACAACATCCTACGGCCACATATCCCGCGCATGGCGCGCACTGTTCCTTCCCACCTCCCCCCCCTCCACCACCTCCGCAATCTCCACATCTTCTCCCTTTCCTTCCTCCACCTCCAGCTCCCCTTCCCTCCCCACCACCACCACCAGCACCACCCCCCCACCACCCACTCACGCCATCTCATCCTCCGAAGATGCCACCGCCCGCATCTGGCGTCTCTCCTTCGGCACGCGCCCGGGCGCCGCGGGGGACTCCTCCGCGCGGTGCGTGGCGATGCTTGGAGGGGGTACGGGCGCGCGAGAGGGGAAAGGGGGGCTGGCGGGCGGTGGGGGGCATGAGAAGAGGAATGTGTGGAGTTTGGATGCGGTTGCGGTTGTGTTGGGAGGGGGAAGGGACAGGGGCGGTGGAGAAGGCGAAGTGGGCAGTGTGGGGGCGAGTGCAGAAGACGCCCCAGCGGTGCGTGTCCTCGTAGCGACAGGCGGCGGCGACGGCGGGATCAGAGTATGGGACCAGACGGATACGGTCGCCGAGGCGGAACGTGGGCCGGCGATCGAGTCGTTCAGAGTTTTCGGACCGGGTGGTCTGCCCCTCGGTGACTCCGCCTCCGCCTCCGCCTCCGCCTCTGGTGCGGCAGAGGGTGGGAGAAGAAAGCGAGGAAGAGGCAAGAAGGGCAAGGGGGCGTCTGCAAAGACCAACGCTGCGGAAGAACCGGAAGCGCTCGTGGAGGACGGGACCACCACACCGCCGCAACCCCAGCCCGCTATCATCGGGTACCACCTCGTGTCCCCTTTTCTACTTTTGACGGTCGGTGCCGGTGGGGATTTCCTTGCCAAGCGGCTGGACGCTCACCCGGAGGAGCCAAGCGTTATTTCAATGGACGGCGGGCTGTTCTTTTCGGATGCTCGGTTCACGCGGCACGTTGAACTGGCGTCGTGCCAATCGACCCCGCCCGGTTCGGCCGTCGTTGTTGCTGGGAACCATGTAGGGCAGTTCTGTGGCTTGTTGTGTGACGAACATTTGCAGACCACGGTGCGGTCTGTTGTGTGGTCCGCTGGGTCCGAGGCAGGTACAGACCGAGTTCAAGGTATCTGGATGTACCCCAAACCCGGGACGGATGCGGGCACCTTCAGGTGCGACGTGTTCTCCTTGGACTCTGCCGGGTGTGTTTCGTGGTGGGAAATGACCCTGTCTGCGGACGCGGCACGCCCGAGCGGGGTGGTCCCGGTCGCGAGCTTCACGTATCAACACAGGGAGGTGCACCATGCGGCGGTGACATACATTGACGCGACACGGTGGATTGTCGGGATTGCGACACACGTGGGGACGGTCGATTTGTGGGCGGCGGCGGCTGACGGGGTGAAAACGAAACTGTCCTCGATTACCGTGTGTCAAAGCGGCATGCCTGCCACGTCGCTCGCGCTGCGGACGGTCGCCCACCAGAACGGCCACGAACTGCGGATGATTACCACGTCACGAGATGGACGATGGTGGGCGTGGAAGGTTGTCATCGCTGTTGGGAGAAATGGCTACCCTGTTGAACAGCACGTCGAGCAAGAAGCGGATGTTGTCAAAGGAGAAGATTTGAGCGAAGATGAGGAAGACGATCGAAGTGATGTCGGTAGCGAAGTGCACGAAGGTACTCGTGCGACGGATGGTTTCGGTGGAGCTGGGGTAGCGAAATTGAACGGAATGCGAGTGACGTTGGGCTGGCTCGAAGGTGTGGGTACCGCATGCGCTTTCCGGCAGCTTGTGTGTTGAGTTGAGTCTTCAACGTTTTCCTTAGTTGCTCCAACGCGATTCTAGCGTCGCCCCCCTTCTTGCTTGGGGCTTCAAAAGTTCTCGTTTCTTCATTTATGACGTGAACCTGCGCTCCGAGGTGAGAATGTGAAAGTCGAAAGGAGTTCGCCACGCGTGTGAACGACTTTTACATCAGATATTTTCGATTGCTTGCGGCGGAGCACATCGTCGGTGGCATGTATCAATGGAGCAAAGTAGAGATGGCTCTTGGAATTGTGCCTTTATTTTCTCGAAAGGCGGTGGGGTGAGAACTTCTTTCCTGTTCTTCTGTTCTTCCGAAAAAGCTTGTCTCATTAAACTTGGCTGGTAGACGTGGCTCTCGAAGAGTTCCAAATTTGAAAAATCACAAGCGATGACCAGAGTCCTGCAGCCAAGCTTTCACGGCATGGGTATTTCGAGTGTGGCAATTCTCGGAAAGAACCGCGCCGGAGCGTTGTCCATTGTGACAGGAGGTGACGATGGCATCCTTCGATTGAGCGAATGTGAGTTTGCTCTCAGTGGAGAACATGCAACCCACTCATATCGAACTTTCGCAGTATCTGTGGAGCCGGAATCACGACCGTCCTTTTTACCAATCTTTGGGTATCCGTCCCATTTGAACACGATCAAATCAATAACCAAAGCCCAACACTATATTGGCGGTGAATTACGCCTGTCGGACGAACCCCCAACGTGGATCTTTACCGGCGGGAGCAAGGAAGAGCTCGTCGTATGGCGCATTCTTCGTGAGAATGACAGAATAGACCTGGGTGTGATTGCAAAAACTTCCAATGAGAGGTTCGGCAGATGGTGATCGGCTTTCGTTGCCTTGTTCTTACTCCGCTCAACGACCTCAGTCCGGACTACGACACCAGGATCATGTCGATTACCTCTTGGACTCTTGAAACCTTTAATGAAGGGCAGATTGTTGCTTGCGCTGCCCAATCAGATGGCTATATCCGGATATTCGCCTTCGAGCCACGCAAGCAAACATTTACACAACTGGCGCAGATTGGCCCCGACAGTCATTGCGTTCTCAAGCTGCGTCATCTAGTTGTTCCTCGCTCTCAAGTGCCTGAAGGTATCACCCTGGCGTTCCCAGCTGTTGTTCTCCTTGCCAGTGCAAGCACCGATGGAATTCTTCGCCTGTGGGATTGCAGCTCTGCAGCCTTCGGAAACAAGAAGAGTACAGAAATGAGAGATTTGCAACCCGTGTGGAGTGGGCAATTGCACGAAAATGGTGTTAATGGACTCGACATTCATTGGTGTGAGTATTTCTACCGTGATTTTCGTCCAAGGCTCACTCAGACTGCGCCTGGTTCAAAGGCAAAGACACACAACGACTGATTGTAGCAACAGGCTCAGATGATAATTCATTGGCTGTGACGCTCTTCGAACTTTGTGGAAAGGCGGGAAAGCTCACCACCGCAAGTTATTCAACGATCCGGGAAAATTCAGCACATTCTTCGAACGTAACTGGCGTGAAGATTATCACACGGGTTGGGGAGATTCGTAGAGATGAAATCCGCTCACCTCTGATGGGATTGACGATAGCTTCATCGTCCATCGATCAATGCTTAAGGGTTTGGTCTCTCCATCGTCTGGGAGGTCAAATGGATAATGATTTCATATTTCGACTCCTATGCCAGCATACATTGGATATCGCAGATCTTGCAGATTTTGATATGGTTTCTTTTGACACAATGTCCAGAATTTCTGGACGACACCAATCGTTTTGTGTACTAGTGGGTGCTGGATTACAACATTTGACTCTAGAGAGATAGATAGTGTAAATATACGGTCGGTGTTCACATATGTAAGGCATCATAAATACGTCGAAACGTCTTCGTTGCATGTTGCAAAATGATCCCCGATTCTTCTTTCACGATTTCCATAAGATGATTGACGCGAACCACATCCCTGTCCGTGTTTGAAATACCTTGCATGCTAGTATCACGCCCGTTGTACACGCTTTGTGAAGAATCTGCAGAATCGAATCGTGCAGAGTCTTCAGAAGAAACAACAGGCGGTGTAATAAGAGATTTCAAAGAGCTTTCCTGGGTGTGTGGTGAAGGGGCAGAGTTGGGGGTTGCTGTCGAGGCTGCGGTTTCGGCGGATGATGTTGCATTAAGGGTCATTTGGGGCCCAATTGAATAGTTCATCGCACTTTGTACCGCTGCCGTCGGTGCTTCAATGCAGAGTTCCCCGGTGTCAAGGAGGAATGGGAAGCAATATCTTGTTGTCCGAACACCGTGGAGCACCACAATCCCTAGCAGTATCAACAGCAGAATGCTGCAGAGAGCGAAACACTCAGACCATCGATGGCTCCAAGTGAATTGGGCCTCGGACACCAAGGCCAATGGTGCATCTGCAGATACACTGTCCACTTTTAGTTGTTCCTTCATTTCACTTTCATCCACTGTATCACTATCCGCAAAGGAGGCTTCACCGACTTCTGGGGACACAACATTTGATGTTGCACCCTCGTCTGAATCCTCGAAATAATCCTCCACTACCTCAACAGCATCAAGTGAGTCCCAATCTACAGTCTGCTCCACTTTGGGATCAGCACTCGGGGGAATGCCAACAATCCCTTCATCCAACTCCTCGCAAATATCCTCTAGAACAGAACTTGCGGTCCCAGCGAAACTCTCTTGTTTGAACTGTTCCTGTTGCTCATAGTAGGCGTTCTCGATCTCCTCAATTAAGGCAGAGTCCTTTGACCTTTTTGCACGGAGGATGGCTTCTGGTGTCACCTCCGCACTGCATCTCAGCAAGAGCTGAATAACATCAAAGTTTGGTTTGAGAAATTCGTCCCGTCTAGAATTTTGCGTAGCAGGATTTTGCAAAACTACATATGCGCCTTTCTCGTTGAACGGCACGCCTCGCGATGATGTCAGCGCAAACTCCAGTGCAGAAGAATAGCTGTAGGTTTTTAACCACCGGAACTTGCCGCACCAATCGTCTGCTGTCCATACATCGAAAAAGTTGGCCACGTTCCATTCAATCTTAGCGTTTGGATCGGCACCTGTTCAGTCACGTTCGAGGAACAATCTTCATAGCCTTCTGCATTTGAGATTAGGAATACACTCACCAGCCAGCAACAGCATACGAACTAGTTCAACCGTTTCATCCCCGCTTGATCGAATTGCTAGAGCTAAACAAGACTCCATGGGGAGTGTTTCCTCAACCTGTTCGCCACTTGGCAAGGTCACTTGGAGCGTAACAATTTTGCGAACGTTGGGATTCGCACCACTCCGAATGCAGTGCTCAATCGCCTTTAAATTCGATGTCTCGATTGCTTCAAGGAGGCGGGCATCAAGTTCGGGATGGACATTGGGTTGCGTTTCAACATCTTCCTCCCAATCAAAACGAAGGGGAACAGGATCCCGTTTTTCCTCGTTGACTCTGTCGTCGATAGTCAAACGCATCACTTCTCCTTCGATTGCATCGTTGGATGACTCAAATGGATTGACGACTTCCTTTTCAACGATCACATCGTCCTCAACAAAGATATCGTGAGTCCCGTCTGAAGATCCATCGACTTCGTCCATTCGTCTTCGCCGGACGCGAATCGTTCGTCCTTCCTCGTCCTGGAAGAGCTTTTCTTCATCCTCACAGTCCGCAAACTCTTTGTCGAGTTGATTTGAGGTTTCTGCATCGTCTTTCAAGCGCAGGATCGTTACAATGGAAGCGGATGGTGATGGTGAGACGTATGTAAAGAAAGTTTGGGGTGGAGTCGACGGTCTCGCTTCCATTATGTTTGATTGATGGAAGGAAGCTACGTGGAACCGAAAAAGGAAGTAACAGAGAGTTACAGTAAAACCAGCAAATACATTATTTATTTCTCTAATTTAACGAAAATGCAATGGGTTTCGTCAATATTTTAGCGGCTCCCAAGTTCTTCAATCGCTTTTGCCTGGTGATGATAGAACACACCGACTTTTGATTTGCAGGCGACCATAAACCGTCGTTCCTGAGACTCACTGTCGTTGAAATTTCTTCATTACGAACGAGCATATCAGTTGACCTGGTTTGCAGCAGCATTGTTGAGGTCATGGCTAACAAGGCTTGGCTTCCAAAGCGTGGGTTTTTAATCTGAAGAGAGTGATGGTTAATATCGTAAATACGACTAACAAGGCGGAAAGGAGCCCTTGAGTGTCAACTCACTTCTATTCGCGGACACATTACTCTCAGCGTCTTTGTAATCACAACCGTAAATCCTTGCCTCTGCACGTATATGTATGTGAGATATTGACCAACAGTGTAAACTGCGAGACTGGAGAAAATGTGCCAGAGAGCATGTCCTGGCACCCATCGTCTGATTCCAGTGGGGATTTTCTCGCACAAGGTTTCATTGAGAGTCCACAAAAGCACAGCAGTAATCGCGAGAGTGAAAGATAAGCCCGGCAAGTGTTGTACATCGTGCAGGTGAGGTCGGTTCTCACGAGTGGTAACAAACACCAGGAGGTACAAAAGAGACGAAAGAATTCCAAATAAAATGTTTCCACTGGGGCCGATGCTGAGAGCTTGCTGAACAGTCGCCATCGAGATACCACTCGCAACAGATATGGCACAGACTGAAGATCCATAGTGATACACCTGAAACGTCCATCGGCCTTTCTCCATCTCATACGCATTGATGTCATCAAAGAGGAGATACGCAGCGATGAGGATAGGCATCCCCATAGTTACGGGATCCAAGATACACCAAAATAAGTCTCCGGTGTAGTGTCCCAAAAACGAAGTCACTCCATTAAGAGCGATAAAAGCATAGATCAAGCTTCAAAGTTATGAAGTTGAGTCCAAATGATCAGTCCCTGCGCAGTAAAACCGAAATTCATTTGAAGTTTCCTCACCGGATGCTCGCAACGACATGCTGGCTCCCCAAAAGCCCATAAAGCCCCACAAAAGTGATCACGGGAGCAGTAAATGCGCTGAAATATTCGGGAGTTCCCTTGGGCTCGGCGCTTGACTCGCAGAATACCATTTTTCGATGGTTTGATCGGCAGGTTCGCCGCGAAGATCCGTACGATTGTCGCTTCCGCCTTTCCATTTAAATAATGCAACAATAGATTTTAAACTAAAATAATAATTCCCCAGACAACGGGTATTATAAAAACACGTCAGAGAAGTCCCTTCGAGGGTAGTGCTATACCCCAGTCTTCTATCCGAACATCCTCGAGCGAATGTACGACATCGCCACCCCTCTCGTATACCTGCGAGCGTAGATTTGCGTACTGGGATCTTACCAAGCCGAGAAACGCCGGGTCCGACCCAATGACCCAGATGGGCACCATGTTAGCGCGAAGCGCAGCAAGCACACCATTTGGAGAGTCTTGAATTATCGGTTGGGTAAGAAGTCAGGAGAGAAGGACTTCGGGTTTGCGGTGGTATCTTCCTTTCCAGGGCGACTTACCTTCAAACACCAGGACTTCCCGAGCGCCCTCCTCTTTCACTCCCATCCTTCGAGCAGCTTCCTGAAAAATATCAGGCTCTGGCTTACCTCGCGATACGCGTGGGTCATCACCAAGAACCCAACATCCTTCAAAGAGCGAAAAGAGATCTGGACATGCCGAGCGCTTTATCGAAAACTCTGGGAGAGCCGAAGAAGTGGCGATCTATCGCGTCCCCAGAGGCGTGACAGACGATGCAATATTGACGTAAACCTCGTGACACCTACGGAGATCGGAATGCTCACTGACTTTAGACGGTTCACGATTGTCATGGCGCCGGGCAAGGGCTTAACAGTTCGCCAGAGTTCAGTCTATCGATTTTCGCACCAAAATAGGCCAGTGTTATCATTTCCCGCTGAACAAGTGGTTCTAGTGACACACCTGTCGTTTTCTCAACTCAAGTCGATATTCTTCAGGGGTCAATGATGCACCGGTTGACTCCAGAATAAGCTTTGTCGACTTTGAAGACAAGAGAGCATCATACCAATCCATCATCTCGTACCATACTATGCAGGCGGCTCGTTTTGAACAAACGCACCTCTTCCGCCTTCAAACCCAGCCTCGCTGCGTTGACTTCATCGGACAGTGTGAGACCCCTTTCGCCGAGGATTGCCGATGCTGCCTGATAGTAGCAGCGCTCTGTATCGAGGAGAAGCCCATCCTAACAGAGGTTGCAAAGATTAAGGTCAAGGAGAGAACATGCAATGTGACTCCAAGCCCCATGTTGCGCTGGCCATTACATCGAGAAACATACCATATCAAAGATCGCGTAGCGGATGCGCGGGCGGCAAGGCATCGTGGGTTGTCAAATGACGATCAGCTCTTCGCCTGGTGCACTGGGTGATTGGCGTGATGCACTGACGGTGGCTCAAAATTTGGTAGAGCGGCGGAACAGCGAGCCGACAAAAAGACGGCGCTTGTCTGGCGCTGGAAGGAGGATTTGAGCGTGTTCCGTTGTTGGTGTCGCTTGTGGTCGAGCTGCGGTCACAATGACAGCACTTCTCCCCTTTAACCAAATATTATATATTCAGGGCCGCTGTTGGAGCATTCAAAGATGATTGTAGCAACGGCGGGTAGCAACAGCGGGTGCTGGCTTAGGCCACGTAAAGATGTTGCTCCCCTTGCTCCCGTGGAAGGTGGTCCTGTCTTGAAAAAGATTAATTTCATATGAGTTGCACCTATGAGGTGCATCTAGATTACTCGCGGAGTGCGAGCTCGAAAAAGGGTCTTCTATTTTTGGAGGACCAGCCGCAGTTTTCAGGCTTTGACAAATCTACCTCACTTTCATAATAGTCCGGATTCCTTCGGTCTTCTTCTAAGTCACCCCGTTTCAGCTGCGCGTTTCTGAGAGAGCTCTCTCGAGAAGTCAAGCATTGCTTCCGCAGGCGTTGACGCCGGGTTTGCATTTCTCCGCGTGACGCACCCACCCACCAACCGCGACCAGACTGTTGAATTCAAGCCCACAGTGAGTTCCTGAATCTTCACCAATACGGCTATCTCGTAATGGAAAAGTTTCCGTGTTCGATTGATGATAGAGGCGGCTGAGGCAATATGGAGACGGCAGTTCCAAGAATCCGCTTAAATAACCGGGTCTCTGACGATGCTGTTGAGCGGTGAGCCCTCCACCCACGCTAAGTGTCTATGAATTACCGTATTTTAACTACGGCCGTCGTACAGATCAACGCTACGTCAATCGCGGTCACCTTCCCCATCACCGGTGTCATCCTCCGTTACTGTCACTTCGAGCAAAGATGTCCACCCTGATACCGATGACTCTGACTATGCTCCACGACGGAAACGGAAGCTGGCCCCCGCAAACCGCACGAACGGCCTCACAACGAGTTGCGACGCTTGCACGAGACGAAGAGTCCGATGCTCTCCTGAAGTGCCGTGTCCCCGTTGCGCCAAACTCGGAATTCCATGCACCCGTTTACGCAAAGTAAAGAAGCGTGGACCACGACCAAAAGTAAGATGACAAGCTTCTCCTTCTTTCAAAGCAATCTCACAAACGTATGCACAACAATGCTTTCCCTGCTCCTCAGTCTGATCCGACACCACAATCACTTGTTGTGGCTGATGCTGTCGCGCAAATGGAACTCTTTGCCCGAATCAAGCACATTGAGGATGAGGCCAGGGGGAGGAAAAGGCTGTCGGCAAAAAACGAACAAAACGAACAACCCTTTCCCCCCTTTGGTGAAATTGATGACGACGAAGTGATGTCAGACAGGGTGGATATCACGGACTCGTCCAGTAAGGGTTCTACCGGACTCTTGGTACCAATTCCAGAGCCCCGACGAGGCCACGAAAGGTGTCCAACCCCAGCGGCAGAAGCGGAGGAAAGCGAATCGCTTTCTATTCAACAACCGCCCAAGCGCCCTCGCAAGAGTGCACGACCCTTAAAGATCCCGGTGCCATCCAAACCCACCGAAGACCGACAAAGACGTCCAGGAACGATGACCAAACGGACGCACTCTCATTCTCGCTCTGACTCGCCGTCCTCTACATTCTCTGCTTCTCCGGACTGTCCTCCCCCAGATGACTCCGTGGCCCCTTTCGCATCTTCGAAGGAATGGTTATTACCCCAAAGCTCTGGTGATGTTCTGGATGGTTTATGGAGTGAGCGTGGCCCAGCGACCGCGGCAGAGTACGAGCGTACAAATTGGAAGCGGGATGATGAAGCACTCCCGAGGATGGACGGAATGTCTGTCCTATCCATGGTGGCAGCTGCATTAGACGACATAGGTGGACAGGGGGAAGCCAACATCGAGGGCGAACCATTTCAACCTAACGAGGAGCTGGATGAGAGTGTCTTCATCGGTGAAAGTGTGGGTATGCCAGAAGCAACAAATATCTTTTCACTCGACGGCTAAAGTGATCGATCCATTACAGCTCGGCCTACCGCCTCGCGTTGGGGTGCAAGTTCACCCGAACCTTCCACCTGTTGCAACAGACATCAACGATACATCCATTCCACCTTTCCCACCTTTCTCGCCTTTCCAAATGTCAGATATACAAGGTGTGACCGGAGAGATTTCTGAAGCCTCTGGACTTAATGATACCCCTCGAAAGAGGCTGGACGCCGCGTTCTCATCATACTTCTCTCTCCCACCATTAAATGGAGCGCACGAATTGGAACCTACGAGTCCTTCTTACTTCATGCAAAATTCAGGGAACCGGTTGAACGTGTTCAATCATTCGCACACCGCAGCAACACCATCTCTTGAGTACCCCGCATCATCGCGCTTCGCTCTGTTGCGCGATGATGAACGAAGGAGATTTGCACATGGACTCAAGGACATGGGTGTCTATTTACCTCAACGAACGCCAGGTACCCCACTTGAGATTGGGTAATGCGTGCCGTTAATGATCACATGTGTTGGATTAAGGTGACCGTCCATAATATTTTAATTACCGCGGCCTATGATATTGCAAACCGTCTCATGTGTATTTTACATTCAAAAGAACATTGCGGAACCAGAAATACGGAAAGAGCGAACACAAATGGTAGCACGTTCCCTAGCCGACCACTTCCCACAATTTAAGATTGCTCTCCTTCCCAGAGCTAGCACTAGCCAAAACCAATGTTCTTCGACCACCTGCGGAACTCTGCTCTTCCGCTGTATCTCCCTCACCCTGATCACGCTCCTCGATCAACCACGTTCCAACACATGCAAGTCCAGATATGGCACTTGTCAAGTCCTTCTCTTGGCTTGTCAAGGCAGAAACCGATAATCCGCCTCCACTTCCGCCGAACTTCCCGTAAGGAGAGCCCGAAGAAGAAGCCATCCCGGTACTTGGATCCCAGACGTACAGTTTTTCGAATTCCCCGAACACAATTCGTGGCGGGGAACTCGCATCGCTGGAGCCTGGCAGCAATGGCGCCTGCTCTTGGAGAAACGCGCAGCTGCTGACCTTACCATTGCTGATTGGTTGTTGAGCTACCAGCTTACATCCATCAATGACCGATTGTCCAACTTCCCAAAGACACAAAATATCATCCGAGGCAGTGGTAAGCCATTGCCCGTCGCTACTCCAGTCTAGGGACATAATGTTCTTGGCGTGAGGGGTAGAATAAACAAGGATGGAGGCTTCCGAATCGGTAGTGGCGGACAGAAGAGAGGCGCTAAGATTGGCGGAGGAAGCCTTCCGGTTTGAGGCGACTTGCAGTGGTGGTGCAGAGGTTTTGTCGTGAAGGGGAATCGCGAAGTCCACGAGGTTTAAAGATGAAGCGATCGCCGCTGCTATTGTGGTTTGCGCGGAAACAGTCAGTGTCCCGCTCAAACGATTCGCAGGACGAAAGCGGAGAGGATTCGACGAGTAGGCCGTTTTCGAAGGCTGTTTTAGCAAATTGTAAGATCTCGCATTGACTTCCAAAACTCCGCGACCCACCAATTTTATGGACTTTTCGCACTTGCCAGTCAGTGGAGACCATACTTTCAATTCCCCCTCTGCATCCAGACTACCACAAAAAATGTTGATCCGTAAAGAGGAGTCGTACTTTTCTACATCCATTGGGGTCCCTTCATTCCCCACCGCAACGTAAGGACAGAAATCAACAGCTGTAACGCTTGCCCGGTGATCCAAGAAAGTCTTGATGGGTTCAGGACATGTTTCGGCAGATGTGATAGGGTATACTCGAACAGTTTTGTCCATGGAGCTTGTTGCGAGCATGAGGGGCAGCTCATTCAATACGTGACTTAATGCTGTGTCCGTATCTCCCACAACTGCGCTGCAAAAGTTGGAGAAGCGAACGGTGTTCACCGCTTGCTGATGGTTTTCGAGGACAAAGCGTTTCGAAACTGAGCTGGGAGAGCCTTTGAGAATATCCCATATAATAACCTTCCTGTCATGTCCACCGCTGGCTAGTGTCCTCGAGCTTGCATCGAGTGCACAGGTTGCAACTTTGTTGTTGTGAGACTTGAGGTCTGCCAATAGTGTTCCATGCACTTTCCTGGAAGCTGATTCATCACCCTTCCTGGAAAGCCCGGAGATCTGGGACGTCATTACGTCATGAGACGAATCCGGTAGCAATCCGTCCTCCATCCCAGAGCCCCAGTCACCCGACCCCCCTAGTACAATGCTTGGATTCACACCGGCTTCCCCGGCCAGCCATTCCATCCCGTAATCATTATCAATATCTTCATTTCCCATCATACCGCCCATAACCGAGCCGAACTCGCTGGCGGAGTTGACAGGAGTCGCAATGTCCTGGGAAATAGGAGCAAAATGAATTGCAAGGAAGTTTGCTGTTTGGAGCAAATTACTTACACTGTCCTGGAGCCCACATTGATTTGCTTCTCCATACGCCTCCGCATCGTGCTTCAGGTCAATCATCCGCTGGGTGGCAAACCCATGAGAATGGAGATCGGTGCTCCCATCCATGTGAAATCCACCGCTTTCCAATGGAACGGTAAGCGGTGTCGGGGGGTCAGGGGTAGGCTGTGGTGTTGCCGGACCTGATGTTGAAGTCGTAGACTGCTTTTTGGAGAAATGTTCTGTGGCTTTACGCTTCCTCTTGGCCCCAGTGGTAGCTCCACCAAAAGGTGCCTGGTTCGCGCCAGGAGAGGAACTCGATGGGTAGTGGGGTGATGCAGGTGATTGAGGGGTACCTCCAACGGAGTTGAGATCTGATTGCGATGATCGAAGCAACTGATAAAACGGCATATTCAATTTTCAATGCGATCCAGACACTAAATGGCTTAGAACATACCTGCTGTTGCTGCTGGTGCCGTAACTGAGACTGAATCATTGCAAGTTGGGCTTGAGTTGCAGGATTGCCAGCCAGGCCTATGTTACCATTGACCCCGTTGCTCATGGCAAGAAGCCTCTGATCAAGAAACGGCGGCTGTCCTGACATCACACGCTGATCTCCGCCCATGAAGTGCGCCTGAACCCCAGCTGGCCCCACACCGGCAATGCCATTTGCAAGTCCCGGTTGCATTTGGCCTCGGTTCAACATGAGCCTGTAAGAGTGAAAAGGGTCCATGGCATTTCCAGTACCATTTTGGGCAAAGGCTCCAACATTCATCCCATTTGCCCCAATGATACCGTTTGCGGTTGCAATTCCAGCGTTATAGCCACCGAGTTGGGTTTGGTGAAACTCTTGCTGTGCTTGGGCCTGACCGCTGTTCGTGAGGCCGTTGCCTCCTACCATCAGTCCTCCAGTACCACTGACGTTTGCCTGTGACGAAGGAGGCCGCTGAGCAAACGCGGATCCATTCATCATTGCCATTCCATGTGCGGTCGCTTGGTCACGAAGGCCAGTGGATTGTTGATGCAAAGCTTGCAGGTGTTGAGCTTGCAGCTGGTGCGCGTAGACTTGTTTGAGTCTATTAACTTCTCCTGAGGCAGAAGCAACGCTATCCGCGAGCATCCCTTGCGTTGTCATCTGCGAATACTGGTGCTGCAATTGACCGACACCTGTCGGTGTACTTCCTTGGCCTAGTGATCCCGAAGAGGACTGGCGATTGACAAACTTCTGTCGATGCACTGGACTTTCCACCTGTTGACTCTGTTGCTGCATTTGCAATTGCTGAATTGCAAGAGCCTGTTGCTGGGCTGAATTGACAGGTGGTGTCGGAGAGGGGTTTTGCGAAGGAATACCGGTGAAACCATGCTGTGATCCTGACAAAGCCTCCGATCGCACGTTCTGGCTTGATCCTTCAAGTTGGGGGTTCTGGTTCTGAGCCATAATCGGTTGCTAAAAGAATATTACAAATTTGTCATCTCTCCAAGGGCTAAAGGTGCCTCGTTTCAGTATTAAATACCTGTTGTCGAGTAGCCGTATTCGTTTGTTGTTGTCCACCACCCAGCCCTCCACCAAGAGCATTTTGTTGTTGCGGTATGTTGAACATCTTATGAGCACCTGCGGAAATCTGGGCGATTGTGCTTTGCTGAATGAAACTGCCACCTTGTAGTTGCCCCGATCCTCCCATCCCATTGTCGGTACCATTGAAATTGCTAGCGGAAGGGTGCGTTGGGGCAACCGCCGCTGATCCATGTCTCTGGAGTGCCAAAACCATTTGCCGTTCATGGTAATTCAGCTGGGTGGGGTCTTTTCCAGTTAATCCCAAAGCACCCAAGATAGCTTGGAGCTGGGCGGGGCTCAAATCCTCGAATGAGCCATCCGCCCCAGAGTTTGAACTTTGGACTCCCCCATCCCGATTGATATCGGGAGAGTTTCCTATGGTACCTGTTTGTGCTCCCTGCACCGACGATAGCTTTGTCTGCCCGGTCACCGGGGGAGCTGAGGTAGGTGTTGCACTGTGGAGGTCTGCGTTAGAAGCATTTTGTGTGTTCAATGCAGGCATTGCCGAGACTCGGAGTCCGACTGCACCACCAGCCGAGCGCCCCGACAACGAGTCAAGGAAGGAGGGTGTGGAATGGGTGGGTGGGCTCGCTGGACCACCCGTGGTAGATCCGATCGAACGACTGCGGGCGGCATTCGAATCCCAGAACGTTGTCCACCACTCGTACAGAAAGCCCTCGGGAACGTCGTGGCCAGGGGAAGCGGCTGTTGAGGTTCAAATTAACGTCCATACCACTCGGAAGACTGTCGTTCAACATACCTCCCCCTAGTCCCGCTTCTTCACTGAACGCTCGAGCAGCAGCGGTAAACTTTCGTTTTGTTAGATAATCATGGATATAAATGTCGAGCCTGTGTTTTCGTACGGTAAGTGCTGCTCGTGTTCTCCGACAAAGCCAACTCACATCTTCTTGCTGTCTCTTTCAGGTTCGTCATCAGGACCTGACGGTGCGATCCCCGTTCGAGCAATGCCCGTTGCGCCACCACTCCCATTGTTGGAAAATGCGTTTCCGGCGAGGGCACTCCCAACGGGACCCCGCGTTCCTCCTCCGCCAGATGCGCCACGATCATCTTCGTCATCCTTCCCGGTAGTTCTCCGAGCAGGAGATCCACCAGCTCGGTTGCTATCCTGCGATTGCGCAGGTGCTGGTCCATTGCCACCGTTTCCACCATTCCCAACTCCAGGGTTTGCTCCACTGTTTGGTTTTGTGCCAGCAGCGGCTGAAGCGGCAGCAATTTCTCTCTGCCTTTGAGCCGCTTGTTGAACAGTTTGTGCAGCAAGAAGGTTTTGACGGATGGTCTGTGCCCCGAGCCCCGCTCCGGATGAAAACTGCGGGTGTGAACCTGGGGCGAGGCCCCCTAGTGACATCCCCGAAAGTCCACCAAGCCCCAACCCTGCACCGGCGACAGCGCCAGACTGGGGCCCCGCCGAAGACATGTACGATGGCATGCGCGTAAGATGGGTTGGAGGATCGCCACCGAAGGGGCCGCCAGCGGAATACGCACCGCCGGCAGACGAAGAGGGCACCTGTGGATTGGTGGTTGCAATATGATAACTTCCACCACCAGCTTGAGATACTGGTGGCCCTGAAATGTTCTCGCCAGAAAATGAAGGAGCACCACCCTGGAAGTTCATTTGGAACGGGCTGCCAGGGTTGGGACGACCAGCCGACCCAAGCTGCGCCATAAGCGCTTGGGCGGCAGAGGATGGGCCAGATGTGGAAGAGTGTAGGGGACTCGCATTTGGATCGTTAGGAACTGTCGAACCAAAACCAAAGCTGAGGCCCAGATTCATCCCCATGGTAGCAGACGTTGTCGCGATAGAGTTCGAGGACGCTTGGGATGATTGAGTCGCAAGATGCAATTGTCCGAGTGATGTTCCTCCCGCACCTGCTTGGTTGTTGGCGGCCCCTGATTGTGCGAGCATTCCCCCAAGACCCGAAAATCCCTGGGCACCCATCTGTGTAGCTTGATAAGGGTTCCCTCCACTAACGCCGCCTGCGGCCCCCAACGCAGGATAACCGATGGAAGAAACGAGGTGTGCTGCTGCACCTTGTTGCAGCACACCTTGTTGATGGACAGAGAGTGAGGAACCCAGATTTTGTTGCTGCTGTGCGTGCTGACCGTGTTGTCCTGAATGCTGCGTTAATTGTTGATGCATAGCGGTGAGCTGAGCCGTGAGCCCAGACTGAAGGGGGTAGTGCCCGTTTGCTGCCTGTGCCTGCGCCATGCCCAGCATATGGTACTGTGAGTTCGAATGCAACATTTGTTGTTGTTGGGCAACCACTTGCTGCTGTTGTTGGAGAGTGAGGGCATTGGCAGCAGCAGAGTTTGGCTGCTGATGTTGAAGCTGTCCGAGCTGCTGGGCGTACAGCTGGGTCTGCTGAAGATGGAACGGGTGAAGTGGATGCGATGCAGCAGCCATTTTATTGAAGTATGGCGAGATGCAGCGCCAGGATGGAAGGGTAGGCTGGATTGTGACCAGTCGAGGGAGGACGGGGGGGGCGATCGAGTGATGGTTAACGGTCGGTCTGGAGGGGGCCATCCATGTTTTCCATCGACAATAACGAATAATCTTGCCGGACGGTCCAACTGCCTCCTCTTGTTGAAGGTTGAAGCTAGACACGCCCCCAACACGAACATACCTGTCTCCCCTCCCCACGATTTCGATCCCTTATCCGTCGTCCTGCTCGATATGGATGACAGAAGTGTTCCGAGAAGGTAGTGTACTGGTCGTGGAGCGTCCAAGTGTTGCGATTTTCGACCAAAAGAGCCTCCGTGCTTGCAGGCCCTTCTAATGTTGTGCTGTATTACCTAAGAAATGGAACATAAAATTATCGTCACCGCAATTCTTCCTCACACCACATGATTACAAGAAGAAATTTTTTGCGAGATGAAGAAAATTTTGAATTACCAAAGTCCCCATTCAAGTGGTGGCTGCAGTTTTATTCCGAGAAATACGGTGAAAGCTCAAAGAGCCCACTCGTAATTGCAATTGGGAGCTAATGTCGAGGATTTATGGTCGTCGCAAAAATATCGCGCCAAATAGATTAACCGCTCGGCAACTCCTTCGGGACTTGGTCATCTTCGGAACTTCGCTCTTGTGTTCTTTGTACATCAAATGTCGATTCCTTCAACCATGCGCGTTATTGTTAACAAGCAGCCAGAAGGCCCGCCTCCGAAACCGTCGGAGCGCTACGATCCGATCGAAATCAAGTCTGTGCCGGTGCCGAATCCACTCAAAGGCACCGTTTTGGTCAAACTGCGTGCAGCTGCACTTAACCACCGCGATGTATACATACGTGAAGGTTTGCACATGCAGAATTTCGAGATATCGGATTCATTTTGACATTGTGTGTGTCACTTTCCATGGACCCAACCCAGGTCAATATCCAGCCATCAAGTTCGGTTCCACGCTTGCGGCCGACGGAGCTGGAGACGTTGTCGCAGTGGGCGAAGGTGTCGAGGAGAGCCTCGTGGGGAGGAAGGTGTACATTAACACGAGTGTTGGATGGGAATCCAACCCGCGTGTTCCGGAGGACCCCAGGAAGTACGGTGCGTGGTGCTGCTGATGTAATGGTGTCCGAAAAGAAGCTTGGACGTTGCGTCCCAGGTGTCCTTGGTCACTGGCCGTTGCCCGGCACTTTGGCGGAGTACATTCTCGTTCCTCGATCGGTTGTGTTTGACCTACCGGCTCATTTGACGTACGAAGAGGGAGCAGCCATACCTTTAGCAGGTCTTACGGTGGGCTCTATGTGGTGTGAGTTCCCTCACAACGAAGCTAAATAATCCGTCTTTCTGTTGTAGGCATGGCGTGCCCTTGTGACTCTCGGTGAGGCGAAGAAGGGCGATAAGATTCTTATTCCAGGCATCGGGGGTGGAGTTGCTCTTTTCGCGCTGCAGTTCGCAGTTGGCATAGGTTGCGAAGTTTGGGTCACTTCTGGGAGCGAAGAGAAGCTCGCCAGAGCCATCAAGCTTGGAGCAAAGGGTGCTGTCAACTACAAGAACGGTAATATCATTGATGATTCCACTTTTACTTTGTGTTGACAAGCTGCAAAAATTTGTTCTCGCACGCAGCCAATTGGGTCGCAGAATTAGAGAAGAAATCTGGTGGCAATTTTGGTGAGTACTGGTTTGCTATCGCAGTAAACCTCTTTCCTGTGTTACTAATGTTGGTCTGACATAGATGCCGTTATCGATGGGTCGTCCGGTCCCAACACCAAACAGTTCCTCCGTCTTATTAAAGGCGGTGGGATTATCAGCGTTTATGGCGCGGTCGCAGGAAGTAATGTCACAATCACGATGTGAGTGGCGTGTTGTCGGCCGTGCCCTCACATTTTGACAATGCGGCCTCACAATCATTCGGATTCAAGGCCATACATCGTAAGTAATCTTGCAAACGACTTCGTGGTGTGTATCTGTGCTTCTCTAACTCGGCGTACCTTCGCAGTGGTTTAAATCGGCGCAAATCAGAGGTTCCAACATGGGAAACAACGCCGAGTTCCGCGCAATGACCAAGTTCATCGCGGAGACCAAGTTGAAACCAGAAGTCTCGGGGGTGTGGGACGGCCTCGAAAACGCGGAGCATGCGTACCAAGAGATGCGGGCTGGAAAGCAGTTTGGGAAACTCGTCGTACGCATCAAACATGCCGACTCTAGATTGTAAGATCGATTATGGAATGTAGAATGTTCTATTTGAAGAATCCACAGAGAACAGCAAAACATGATTGAATGCGGTAGTTTTGCATGCCAGCTATTTACACATGAACGCCCCCAAGCGTACAGTGAGAAAAGAAGCGTGGACAGGTCGAAACAAACTCAAAGCGTTGCAAAGTTCAAACAGTTGCGGATAGGTCCATAGGTGGAGTGACGAGGACTTCAGAAGGGCGGCGGCGGGCGCACGGTTATGAACCCTCCAGGGGGAAGAGTTGAAGCGACCCATTCGAGGGCCTGCTCCGCGACCCCCCTTTTCCAGTTTTCGGCGGCACGCGCAAGCTGCTGCTGAATAGAGCCCTCCTCTGGAGCCTGCACGTTGGGTTGGGCCTCCTGCGACACCACTTCCGTGGCTGGAAACGGCTGCTGACCTCCTGATCCCGCTGAAGCTTCTCGAATGGTGGCCGACACAAGTTCACGAAGTTGAAGTTCACGGTTGACTGGATCGAGCGTTGGGCCAACGACTGGTGGTGTGGGTAGATCTACCGGCATCGAGACCTAGCCGGGAGAGCGGTTCATGGGAAGGAGCGCAAGTTGCAACACTTGCAGGAGGAATGACTCACTTGCTCGGAATCGCTGTTGTCACAGTCCATCGTCCCCCCGGTTTCTAATCCAGGACGGTGTCGAATGAATTCCCGCTCCCGTGCTTCATAAAAGAGTTCATGAGCAGTCCGTTCACGAAACTCTGAAAGCCACGCGGGTCGACCTTCAGAATGACCTGAGCCACTGTGCGCCAGCGATGCAAGAGGAAGTGAAGGACGTCGGTCACTGATATTAGTTGGCACTGCGGAGTACGTTTCATCGATGGCCATTGCGTCGGGGTCCGAGGAAAAAATGAGTGGCATTGACTTTGAGCGTTGGTGCTTCGTCTTTACAGGTTCATGATGGGAATGAGGTGCTTTCGGGGCATCGTGCCGAATGCGTCGAAAGGAATTGTTGACGTATCTCTCGCGGGCGACGTGATGTTGCTGCAATCACCCCAGAAAGGAAGATGAATGGGTACAGCGGAGGAAACAAGGGCATGACTCACCCGCTGAATTTCGCAATGCTCTCGCGATTTCCAGTCCAGAGGTTGAGATGTAGGCACTTCCCATTGATGGTGGGCAGGAGGCAGCTTCACGCCCGTGTAGTGCTGCAATACAGGTAGGTGATGCCCGTGTTTGTTGTGCGTTAGAGGGCAGTGATAGTGCGTGGACTGCGAAGATGAATGAGATAACGATGCAGTAGGTGGCGTCATGGGTACGTCGTTGGGTGGAGAAGACATGGGTGCGATGGACAAGTCCACGGGAGAACTCCGGGTGACAAAGTCATTGAAAGGGAGGAGGAATTTCCCGCTTTTAGGCTCAAACCCGTATTGGTGCTTCTTCTAACAGGTTCCTCTTTGTCTGCTATGAATCAATAATCAAAAACAGACTATACAGTGACTCCACACGTGACTCCTTGCAAGATCTGGTCCCCCAACAACTGGTGGCTGCGAACGGGTCGGACCACAGTATCAAAAAGAAACAAAGCAGGCACATTCTTNCCCCCCCCTCCTTTTTTTTAATTTCTTCTCTTCTTTCTCTCTCCTTTTCTTCTTCCCCCCCTCCCACTTTTGGGAGGTCTCCGACCTCCTCCCTGACTGATCCATCTTCACACATTTACATGCGAAATCAATCACACCTAAATCACATTGCTTACTTTGTCGCAATCTCAGAATGATAAAAATGACCCAGAACTCTAAAAAAAATGAGGAGGTCGTGTGCCTGTGAAGCGTGGGCGGGGATGCCGCAACGCTTGGACTGTTGCCCGAACTGGCTTTAGATCGCCATTTGTCACAATCTCTCCTCCCTAGCTCTCCGAAGGGCCTCGCTTTACCCGCACGCGCTATCCCTGTGCGCTCTTACCGCACGCGCTTTCCCCCGGCCGCAATCGGCTCCTCTCCGTCCCCGCTCCCGTTCCCGTCGCCTCCCGTTTGAGACCCGCCACCCACCGATTGCGACAATGACGGCCACGGAGCAACCCGCGTCCTTCAAACTCATTGGAATTATCCTTGCCCTCGTTTCCTCCGCTTGCATTGGGGCGTCGTTCATCCTGAAAAAACGAGGAATTCTGTTGGCGCAGGCTCGCGCCAAAGAGCAGGGGAAAGACACCGCCGCCGGAGAAGGGCATCACTACCTTAAAAACAGGACATGGTGGCTCGGGATGATACTATTGGCCGTCGGGGAAGGTGTAAGTTGCTGCCGAACCCTTGCTGCTCCATGAGAACCCATCTCATATGTTCGGTGACCTCTTCATGAACGCCCGCATTTTGGCAATTCAAAATCTGATATTTTCAGTCAAACTTTGCGGCATACTCCTTTGCGCCAGCTATTCTGGTGACTCCTTTGGGGGCAATGTCGGTCGTAGTCACGACGATTCTAGCGTCATATTTTCTCGATGAGAGACTCAACATGACTGGGAAGATAGGATGCATGCAATGCATCCTTGGCGCAGGCATTGTTGTTTTGAATGGTGAGCGTTCGCTTAAAGGAGTGCCGTACCATTGACCCACCCAACGACCATACCATTCTGTTCTGCGCACCAGCCCCGGCAACGAACTCCACACAAACTGTTCGAGAGTTCTGGGGCTTTGTAGGATACCCAAGTAAGTTCGCGCCTCCATTCGGTTAATGCAGCAATCATGACGTTTCGACTTTACGCTAGGCTTCATTGTATACCTTGTTGTTCTCTTGGCTTCAGTTTTGTGGTTGACTTTTTGGGCCGGGCCTCGATGGGGAAGCAAGAACCCTCTCGTGTATATTGGAGTGTGCTCGTTGACAGGAAGCATCCTGGTCTTGTCTGTGCAAGGTAACGTCTCCTAGACAAGCTTTATCGAATTCTTCAATCAAGTTCATGCCGATGCTTTAGGTTTTGGGTCCGCGATTGTCTATACCGCTGTCGGCCCGACGGACGCAAACAGGGCGGACTGGGTGAACCAGCTTACGCTTCCAGATTTCTGGGCCCTCGGAGCCGCCGTGGTGGTGCTGGCACTGACCATGGTGCACTTCTTGAACAAAGCCATCAACCTCTTCAACACCGCAGTCGTAACGCCCGTATACTACGTATGTTTCACAACTGCAACGATCGTCTCATCCCTGATTCTGTTTCGTGGAGCGGGAGCCAACCAAACCACCACCATTGCGTCGATTATTTCGACAGTTTTGGGCTTCCTTACCATCGTTGGAGGCGTGGCACTGTTGTACTTCTTCAACATGGAGGCGAACACACCAGTGGTGCCGACTATCGTCGAAGATCCTCAGAGCGATCCCGAGACGGTCAAGGACCTGCCCAGGAGACCATTTGCTCAGTCTCCAGACTCCTCTGTCAACACGCTGAGTGAAGAGGGCGACACTCGCGCTGGATTGCACCCACCGCCTCACCATTTGCCTTCGAGGTCGCAATACAATGAGTATGCCCAACAGCGACAGCAACAGGCGCAATTGTACTATCAACAGCAGTTGCGGTCGCCATCGGGGATGGATACGGCGTCGGCGCACTTGTACATGACCGGACAGACCTTGGAGGTCGATCCTCGGACTGGAATTCCCCTCAACATTCTTCCGGAGCTTCAGCGGAAGCTTTCGTCTGCTTCGTCCTCTAATCTTGTTCATCGGGGATCCTTGCCCCGATCCCCCTTCACGTCGGCGTATGGCGGATATCCTGAGGACTACATTGCCTACCCTCCTTCTGCGTCGTATCGTGTAGGGCCGCAACAGATTCATCAACCAACAACAAGGTCTCCTCCACAGGCTCGGACACCACGAGATGCTGGAACAGTGAGGAAGAGCACAGACCCAGTTCCCGAACAAGGTCATCGAGACGCACGAGGGCACACAAAGGGTGTTCCCAGCACTTCAGAGAGTGACTGGGATGAAGAGAGACGCCTTGGGGCAGACCTTATCAAGGGCTCCACCGTCCAGGTACCTCCTAAAAGCGCTAAGCAGAAGCGATCGCGCTCGCGGAGCCGCGGTCGGGACGAGGGTAGAGCAAGTCGCCGAAATAGCTCGCGAAGCGGAGAAATGGATGAAAGGTGGAACCGTTGGGCGAAAGGAAGCAAAGGGAATGGCGGATCAGATGAAATGGCATGAGATCGCCTGGAGCGTCTTTTGAGCACGGAGAAACTTTGTCACCTTCCCAAATGTATATTTTTATTCCCATGTTGCATTGTCATTTTGATAAACACCGGTTTGAAGCTCATTAATTTGTATAATGTTCAACGTTTCTTCTTTTCAAATCGGCACCAACTGGAGATGGCAATCGATCAATCCACTCGATTTCCAATCAAAGTTATATCAACACCCGATCGAGGTCGTGCTGTCGTCTCAACAGAGCACATTCCCTCCGGCGCTGTCGCCTTCATAGGAGTGCCATACGCTTCCAGCATTAGTGTCGAAGAACGCTCGAAGGTGTGCTCCGCATGCTTTCGCTATGCCGGCGGGAGGAAGAAGTGGGAGAAAAGGACTCTTAAACGTGGGGGATTGGAGAATCCAGGACCTCCCGCAGAAACCAAGAGTGGGATAGATGCAGAACATGTGAACGATGGGAGGAGGTACTGCTCCGACAAATGCAGGGACTTTATTATGCAATTAGATGCTTATGGCATCGAAGCAAAATGGCTCGAAGGACTGGAAGAGGAAGTATGGAGGAGAAAACGAAGGGCAGGACGTAAGGCAATGGACAAAAGTCAGAGGGAGATTGAGGCGAGGAAAATAAAGGGCAAGAAGAGGTCGAAGTCGCCTTCTTCTCAAGCGTTTGACGAAACAGAGGATTTGGGCCTGGAGGTTGGGCTGGGGGTGGGCTCGGACGAAAGGGACCAAACTGTTATTGATCCTCCGAGGTCACAACAGAGCAGTACCACGCGATCCCCTCAGGGACTGGAGTCTTCACTCGCGGACTCTGATGAGGTGGTCTCCTCTTGGCTACAGTTGTGGGACCTCGAAGACGGACAGGCAGACGCGCTGTCGTCAAAACGTCTGGAGGAAGAATTGAAACACGATAATTACGTGCCTGACGATTTTGATCTGGACATTGCTCGACTCATTGTATCCGTTCTTGCGCGTAAGTGGACAGAAGCGGCCGCAAATGGAGAGACCGAGGAACCCAACGCAGGCAATGAACTTCTCGATGGAACTTCAAATCACCTAGTTGACATTGATGTGGCACGGCTGCCTGTTTTTGCAGATATGCTCTGCATGCAGTTCAACGAGCAAGTCTACCTCCTCAATGTTGCACGGCGTGAACGTTGCACCAAGCCTTTCCCTTTGCCAGAGGCATTGTTCCGTTATCTCAACATATATAGGCTCTTGAGAAGCGTGGAGCAAGGTGCTTTACAGGCACGGGGAAAGCGTCCTTCGAAGGACACATCATCTACCTTGAAAAATAGTCGAAGAGCGTTGGGGTCTGCTTTCCTTCCACCAGTTCTTGGACAAACTAGTCACCTGTTCCGTTCTGTTGCCTTCCGAGAAATTGCCAACTCTTTTGGGATTTGGGAACCGGGCCCCAGTGATCCCTCTGCAGCCGGCTACTCAGCACGTGAATTGATGGGGTTTGCGATATTCCCACTAGCAAGCTTCTTCAATCATGACTGTCAGCCGAATCTGAAGAGAAATGAGCTCCATTTTCCTGATGAACCAGTGGGGGCACCTGGCGTTAGCGAGTTCCGTGCAGAGCGAGATATTGGCCCAGGCGAAGAGCTGACAATCGGATATGGTGATCTCTCGGAAGGAGTTCAAGAAAGAAGGCAACGATTACTGGACAACTACTTTTTCAAATGCATGTGCACTAGATGCACGAAGGAGGATAATGTACAGCACTGTAGCACTAACACAACTGTTTAAACCAACCGAGATATTACTATGTAAATCATTTACATCCCCTTGGCAACAAGCGCTGCAATGACGCCAGCTCCCACACCACTTCCGTCTTTACCGAGTTCGAGATTGATGTTGTCTCCAAAGCCTCCAAAGATTCGCCTAAAGGTCTCCATCATGCGGTCTTTGAAGCCAGGATACTTCTCGAATACAGATCCATCAATGGCCAGTGTAGACTTCGTGTCCACCAATCTTTTGCGGAACCCTTGCTTGATCAGAATTGCGGATAAAGCTGTCGCGGTGAAAATAGCCGCCCGCGCAACCACTAGGTGAGCAATAAACTGAAGACTGATACGAAGAATCATTTATTAGAAAGTAAATGACTGATCATCGAAATGGAGACAACGTACAGTTCGCGGGATTGAAGGGTGTTGACGGCATCCGGTATGGCAAATTCCTTCTTCAGAAGTGCTTGAATTTCAACCAAATCGGGGGTATCATCTCTGTGTTTGAAGAGAGAAAGAAGTCCGACATCAAAAGGGTACTCATCAGGTTGATGGCCAAGGCAGTGCTCACACTTCCATAAGAGCAAGGTGGCCGGTGTCAAGCCTCCATTGCTCAAGGAACGACTCAGGAACAACGTTGTCTCCTTTGCTACCATCCGCGGGAGTAAACAACTCGCCATTTTGAGCGAGGTCGACAGAAATAAGTCGCGCAATTTCGCCAAGGTACATGCCGCCAATCGTCTTCTCAAAGATCTGCTTACCCGGATTGATGGAGGCTCCATCGAGCTGCGCATCATAACTAAAAATGGCAAGGTCAGATGAAGATACGTAGCTCATAAATTCGATTTACTGACGCTGTGAGGGGTAGAACTCTTTTCTCGTTGTCAAATGCGCCCCACTCGATGTTGACAATCTGGAAAGCTGAACGTTATCACACATCACACGAAATCATGATGCCATCGGGTGAACGTACCATCTTTCCGGAAGCAGGAACAGGACCCTTCCACTTTCCAACATTCCCGATATCCTCCACGTAACAAGCATTCGAACCTGTTCCGCAAATGGCGCCAATGACAGTGCTGGGATTAACAAACGCGTGCCCAGCGAGTGTTCCGACAGTGTCGTTGACAAGTGCGGCGATGGTGGCGTACTTCAGCTTCTGTTGGTTGGACACGTGTTGATTATTTCCCGAACGAACTTCCAGACACAATTCATCACCCACCTTCCTCTCCAAAGCTTCTTGGAACATCTTGCCGACATCGTTTCCAACGGTCCCGGAGCAATTGAGCCCCTTGGTCCAGTGAAGGAGACTGATTGGGTGCGCTCAATCAAAGCGTCCACAGTGCTATCGCATAATACCTTCCAACTCACATGCCATTGGCGATGCCAGTTTGAAGTGTCGGGTAACTGAACGTAAAACCGATGTGGTAAACAGGGGGAGCGGATCCAGACGACACCGGAACCCCGGTTTGGTTGAGGAAAGTACTGAGCGCCGATGCCATGAAGTCGAAAAGCCTTGAATGAGAGATCAAATTAGAAGCGTCCGGTTACTTGAGCGACGTTACAAGCTCACTCTTCGCCAGTGCCGTTTTTGTGGGCGTTGGAAAGGGCAAATGACTGTTGACGGATCGTAATTGGATGACGGGTGCTGCGATTGAGGCCAATCTCACAAATTCGGAAGTTGGTACCACCTTATCAAGCATTAGTAGTCGGTAAGTTGAGATTCATGTTGTTTAAGGACTGGTACGCACCCATATCGAGTGCGATGTAAGTGCCTGTTTCTTTCCCATCAGGCAATTCAGTGACGAACGAAGGAAGGCACTTGAGAGTGTTTCCGTCTTCTTTCAATCCCTGAAAACGGTGGGGAAAGTCAAAACCAGAAGTTGTAATAGACGTTAATTTGACCCCGGGGCATCCCAATCCGGTACCGCGACTTACAAGTTCGAGCTCGGCGATCATGACTTTAATAATCTCCAACAGCTTCTGTGTTTCCACTGAGAAGAGGTCCTTAATCCTCTTCTTGGTGCCGTCGAGGCTACCAGAGGCGATCCTCTGTGATGCTGTCATTTTGCTCTGAGCTCCGGTAGGGGACGGGGGTAAGATGTGGGCGACGACGTCGGAATTGTCCGGTACGGCGACAGGGGGGGTGTTTACACGGAAGCCCGATTTACCAGGTGTCGATGGGCGTTGAATCTAGCCAGAGCATATTCCATCACACGCCAGAACAGTCGATATTTTCCAGTTTCAGCTTCTTACGTGAGTGCCGTCTCCGTGAGAAGAGAGGTCGTTGAAGTAACCCTTAGGGGTGGGTTGACGAATCTGGTCGACAGACAGTGTCATCGTTGTGCAATTAAAGGCATCTCCCGGATTAGCCCGACGTACAGGTTCTCCTTTGCTCGCAACTGGTTCCAATCCTTCCGCGGCTGTTGCGGCAGGCGTCTTTGCTGTGTTTGGGGTTGGTGAAACGATTTGCGGTTGGGAGGAAAGCATTTAGATTTGAGGAAAAAATGCGATTCAATCCGACTTAAACGGCCCTTTGTCATGGGGGGCTTTGTAGTGACTCGTCCGTGGTTGACCATGAGTTGGCAGTCACATCCCCCGACACACGGCCACTCGTCTCCAGATGTTCCAACAGCATCCTGCCATGGCGTCCGCAATTCTTCATCAGGGAACACAGACCTCCCAGATGGTGCGACAGAGAATCGCGCTGAATTGTTGGTGTTGAGTGAAGCCTGAGTTGGCGTGGCAACACAGTCATTTTGATGTGTCTCCGGGATATCCCAGGCGACGATTAGGATTATTAAATTGCGAAGGTGTACAACTCGTCCATTTCACTGAAAATGTAATGGTTCAGCTGGCTCTAATTTCATGGGTGTTCTACGATGTCCCTCCTGTTGTATCGGGACAGTCCCGACTTTGGCGGGGATCACGATGCGCCTATTGCGCTTCGCAAATGTTGCGAGTTCCTGCGCGAGACGGGCTGGTTGATCAAGTGGAACCTGGGGTTCAGGGGGGGAGACTGAGGGATCTCTGTTGCCTCCGACTGTGAGTCATGGGGTACACACCAGGTGACCAGAATCTTGAATAACGGTGAGCTGAAATTTCCCTGTTCGCGAGGATAATACGAAGGAGATTGTTTGGTTCAGGGTTGTTTTGTTTTGTTGAACTGGTGAACCCACCTTGCATTTGGCCAATCATAAGGGGAGTGTCCAACCTGTCAGTACCTAACAGAACACAGTAACACATTAAAGCATGGCACCAAGAAGTTGTCACGGGCTGGGCGCACCAGCGAGCACAAGGAGTTTCGCCGCTCTGACGGAGAGGAACTTGGCAGACAAATCTTCGAACCAACCTGCACTCCCATGTCACACGGAATCGATAGAGCATATACCAGAGCTAGTGAACAATCCTTGAATAAAACCAATTGGTGACCTGATGGCTCACCATCCCAAAACTCCTCTGTTGCCGCCAGATCAGTCCGCCATTCCAGTCCAGGTCCGCCACGTTCAGCGCGCTCATCTCCTGGCGGCGCGGGAACGACAAGGGGAGGCATGGTGAGGCGAGCGGCCTCGGGGGTGCGGATTGTGCTGGACGTGAGACTGGCGTGCGGGCACAGTGGGCAGTCGCCTCAAGCCAGAAGGGGGTGTTCGCACTCGCCTCCATCGAACAGCGTCTGCGACGGCAAAGAACCGTGAAGGGCGGGAGTGGATGTAGGTGTGCATGTGCCGAAGAGAGTCCTTGGCGGATCCTGGGTCACAAACGCAAAGTCATTGCCACTATCCGGGACCAAAAACAGCCTCCCTTAACGCTCTGCGCACTCACCTTCCACCACGTCAACGACAACGACACCCAGGACATTTGTCCACCTCCCCTGTTTCACCGCGTCGACCACCACCGCGCCACCCAAGCTATGTCCCACGAACACCAGGTCCCTCCCACACGTGTGGAGCCCCATCGTCTCAACCAGCTCCACCGTGTCGGCACTCAGGCGGGACAATGATAGGTCCTCCTTGATCCGCGCAGTCAGTACGGTCTCCTCGGCCACGTCCGCTTTGGACTCGCCGTGGCCCCTGCAGTCCCACGCGACCACCGCACACGCGGGATCCATTTCCCTGAGCCGCTTCGCAACGAGCCCAAACGATGCGGCCGAGTATCCCCCGCCATGGTGGAGGACGAAGCACATTGGCGCGGACGGGTTGAGTGGTGAGGGTCCCCGCACGACCGGCTCGGGTGCGGGGATGGTAAGTGCAGGGATTGAAGTTCCCGAGTGGAAGACGCGGAATGAGTAGGAGGACAGGGAGACTGAGGATGCGGTGTCGAAGTAGGAGAGCGGGGAGATGGGGGAGAGGTCGGCGGGTACGGAGGGGCGCGAGGGCAGAGGGATCGCTGAAGAGGGTGCAAATGGCGGCAGCGACGGGTGAGAATGCATCTCGAAGGGAGTCAGTGAGGGTGGCAACTGCTGCCGACCGCAGCCGCGACATTGCAGTTGACTCTACAATCCCGAACCTCACCTCGCGGTAGCGAGCGAGGGTGAAGCTCAACGTTGTTTAGATTCATTCAAAACATGAGAATACAAATGACCACTCATAAGACAGTTGCCCGATCGCGAATGTAGTTTTTCTTCGCTTCCTGTACCGACCCTCCACTGCACGCCCCATTTCCGGACGAACTACTCTCTAGCTGCTTCCATTACCTGGAGAGTGCGGCTTCGCCAGTGACGAGAATGTGACAGCTGCCGACGTCGTCGAAGAAAGTAAGCATTGCACCAGACTTCGCTATTGCGCGAACCTTGACCGCCCCACTTCAGCTCACCTCTGCTATCCCTCGGCAGCCCTGTTTCCACATCTATTCCCGCAGCCTCCAACTTCCTGACCACCATGATCCTCCTCGCCTCGTCCATCCCCACGCCTTCCTCCTCCGCAATCCGCGCGACCTCCTCGACGTCCCCGCCCACAAACCCCTTCCTGGCGTCCCCATTTTCGTTCGCGGACACGTCAAAGTGGCCACCTGAAGTTACGCCCTGGGCCTGCGAAAACGATATCGTGGACGACGAAGTCGACGTCGACGGCAAGTCGGCAGGATTGGCGTCGATCGGGAGAAGTCGGGAGTACGGGTTGCGGATGCCCCGTCGTCGGCGCGTTAGGTGGGGGAGAATGAAACGCCGGGCAGCGTACAAAACTGCAGTGGCCAGTTCCAAAAACGCAGTTGTGTCAGACCTCCCACGATTGCCGTACCATGCCCCTCACACAATCGCCACCCTTACGCACCCATCAGCGCCACAACGGTCCACATCAGCAACGCTGTCCACGAGGACCACGAGGATCCCGTGGCGGGGTCTGCGGGATCTTCACCAGAGGAGGGGTCGTCCTCCGGGTCCGGGAAGGGAAGGACGTCATCAAAGTCGTGTGGGAGCATCGGAGGTGGGGCGGGGTGACGGTGATGGACGGTAATGGGGTGGTTGTGGAAGAGGCGTTCATTGCATTTTAGCCGGTCAGTCAGTCAGTGCATGAAGCGGCCACACAAATTCGGGGCAAGCAACATCCGGGGAGGAAAGACATTTTTTATGGCATGTACTTCTGAATCACAATTCATTGAAAACTACGCTTTCCCGTTCTAAAACATTTTATGCTTTCACTCGTCGCTGTCTTCGTCGTCGTCGTCATCACTCAAGTACTGATGAGCTGGAGTGGTTCCTTAGCATCGAGTTCCGTTTCTGTTGGTGTATGAGAAAGTGCCGTCGGAATAGCGCACCCAAGCATTTCCCTCTGTAAAAGCGATGCGAAATGATAAAATTCTGTCAGTCAACAACATGGACCCCCGACATTAAAGCGGGTGCGACACTCACAAATCTATTCACGCCTTGTGCAACGATTCTCCTAGGTTCTGGTCTGGTCTGCTCTGCTGATGAGAAGATGGGGCTCTCAATCGCTTCCCACGGCAACGGCGCTGTCGCCAATCACATAGAGGGCAGAGTCATTGCCGAGCCTCGTAACTTGGGAGCCCCGGTAAAGTGCATCACATGGGTCCATTAAATATGGTCTGCAGACGCGGTAAGGAGTCACGACACTGCTTACCCAACTGTTCGTGTACGTGACCGGGCTCGGCGGAGTTTGCGGACCGGCGGGCTGACTGATGGTCATCGAAGCAAGTGCGCCAATCACGGTGTCCTCCGTGGTAGAGGTGTCCGCTTCCGACACGGTGGATTCTGAAATGGATATTGTGCAAGTTCAGATCGAATGTCGCTCTCTGAGGGTGGGATAGAGTCAAGCGGAACACTGGACGTTGGTTGACGAAGAAGATGCATTGACGCAAGATCTCACTCCTTATATTCCCAAATGCATCTTACCTCTTACATCTTACACATCTTTCATCTTACATTACACAGCCACACTCGACCTCGAAGGACTCCAATTGATTCCACAACTTTCCCCTTCGTCCACGCTCCTTCTTTCTTTTCTTTTTCTTCTATAACGCGCTTCTTGCGCTCCTAGGCCCGGTGATTCCTCAGCCTCCAGCGAACGCGACCGTGAGTCAGCCGAGAACGGCGGTCACAATTTTTCGCGTCGAACCCACCCCTGTCTCCTCCACCGCTCCAGAGCCCTTACCCCAGCAAAATCCCGCGCCGTTCGTGAGCTCGTGCGGCGATCGCTTGCCTCCTCGGTTCAATCGACCGAAAACGCCGTCAACGGTGCCCCATTCCATCATGCCTTGAAAAATGGGAACGTTGCACCACGAGGTCTGCGATCTACAATCCCAATGATACATCCAGTACGGTCGAGGTTCCGCACGTGGAACGACAGAGTACACTGATCCCCAGGAAACACGAGTGAAACAAGAAACGGATTGCGCCTACATCGTCCCCCTCAAGACCCACTACAACGAGGAGTACAAGAAGCAATTCATCGAGGAAGTGCTCAAGCGCATCTGTGGTATGCATAGCATTTCAGAGTCAATGCGTTTTCTGACAATCTCAAACACAGTCAGGGTCAAGTGCCGAGGGAAACTCGTCGGAACTGATGAAAACATCAACTGGCCGCATTTCCTTCAAAAAGCCCATCATCCAACACCACATCTTGCGTGTCATAAATGTGATGTGAGCATTTACATTGCCTGACCAACTCGTTCCAACAAGCTTGAAGCGCCGCCCAGGTAGACAAAGCCACTTTCCATTACCCCAAAGACTTGCGTGACCAATTCGAGAAGCACCATCCTATCGCTCTCACAAATGTAGCTGGTGCTGCCGATGGCTTACCATTGGAGCAGGGTACGTCCCTGACACTTGCATTCTGCGCAAAAGATGTTTCTCAAAATCTCCGACGGGTGAACAGACCCCGATTGCATCCCCGCCAAGCAGCCTTCTGTTCCTGGCTCACCTGTACCTGATTACATGTCGTTTTTGGAAGATCTTCTTCATGGGTCAGACGACAACGTAATAAACAATATAAACAATGGTGAGGTTTGCGACCAAACTTTTGCTGAGGTCCAAGGCTACCAGACACTGAATAGTTGTGAACAATGTCTCAGGGATTGATGCGACCCAACCAAACTGGAACCTGCTTCAACCACCACCCATCTGATCCCTCTGTCAATGAGACGACGATTGGAACCAATTGGTTTGTATGTCGCTGCTTGTTGCTATCAGCAGGAATCGGTTTCAATCTTTTTCCTTGCTGTGTTCCAGTTTTGAACTATCCATGATGTTTACCCCCGCTGCTGGCAGCATATTTTTGGGCAACTTTTATCGATTCAACGCCACCACCATAATCAGCCTCCACACACTTGTGCAAGCATCAAACTACCAAACGCGATATTCTTATTTCTCAACGTAGCAACTCTGTCATCTATACTTTCCTGTTCTCTTTTTCTTTTTGGCATCTTCCTGCGACTCGAACGATATTACTGAATAATCCGCCACCGACTAAAACCGGAAGTGAAAACATGTGATATTATTATTATGTGCTCGACTCAAACTAAACTAAACTTGTAAACGCGCGTGTAAATTTAAGACTCAATTTGTTCTGCACTGTTACGAAGCGTCAAGTTTCTTGTGGGTCTCTCCCCTTTCAGATCACTCGCGTATGCGCAGTGAGCTGGGGGTTGTAAAGTAGCCTTGGTGCAGGGAGAAATCACCATAATGTTACAGGTTTCCTTTTGCAGGTAGCTTGCCAGAAGGGACAGCTGACACAGAGGACCTGCGCCCGACGAGAGGGGTCAGAGAAACAAAGCATTTGCGCGAGGAACGGAAGAATGAAGATGCACATTTGCGATTGCGGGAGAGGGCGAGTCGTGGCACAGTGATTATGTAACCCTTCACTCGTGACGTTGCGATCCAAATGATTTCGATGTGGGTCGCATAAACAGGTAGTATAATGAATGGTACAGGTTTTGTATACTTGTGTAGAATTCTAATGCACAGGAGCGAATATTCACTGGATAATTCACTCGGCCCACCACCGGTGGAGCAAGTATACTCTAGACTGTTCTCAGAACTGATAGGTGGGGGCTTGGACGGTCAGAGCCAATATACAGCAACAAATACAGGACTTCTACCCTCATTTGCAAAACGTTCCACAGCCGACAGGCAACCGAATCACAATACGATGCACAGGCGACCTCCCACTCTCATCGTTTTACTTGCGTTAGCAATCGTCGCCGTCCTGGTGAGTCTACATTCCGACTGGTCCAAGTGGAAGGTTAAACTGACCGCACCGGCACCAATACTCCACCATTCCCCAGTTCTTTCATACCGAGTCGGGATATGCCTTGCCCACTTCGAATCTCGCCAAGAGGGGGCCTCTAAGAAAGGACTTTCTTGTATGTCCCACTGGACTCGGGAAGGGGGAAATGCGCTCCCTCGACTGGATGACAGATGACGGATGCGAAGTTTTGCAGTACAAGGTGTACGTGGATGGTCAGTGGAATGGAAAGTACCAGGACTGCTGCTGCCAAGTGGGACAACAAGTGTATTCCTCGCCGGACTACACCACGTGTTTCAGTCTCACTGTGAGAGTTATAGTTACAACCTGGCTGTGTTCGCACGAGAGGCCCGGGGATATCTACATATGTAAGGAGGGGGACCCCGGTGCCACGCGCATAGATTGTGATAAGAATACTGGACAATGTTGGAATGCATGAGTAGATCTGTAGAGGAAAGGGAGAAGACCTATAGAAGAAAAACGAAGACTAGTTTCTTTATACGCTCATTGGATTTTAATTAATTTGATAGAAAGGATTGTCTTCTCCCTGTGTACTGAAACTCCAGGGACCTCTTGTGCCGTTAGAAGGATCGAAATACACATCGGTTTCCTTTTCAGATTTGTAACTGCGCTTGCATTATATGTTAACGGTTACTTGCAGGGCAGTTGATGCATGATGAAGAAACTGTCGTTGGGACTTCATCAGGAAACCTTTGTCAACGTTGAAGTCGACATTGTCTTGTTCTCGAAAGGGCACTTGGCTTCACAGGGGAGACGCGTTGCAAAGGAGAAATTATTCAGCGCATTTCGAAATGGTTTAGAGAGCAAACCAAATGTTGTTCCAACTGTCGACAACTTGCCGGAGGTGGTTGCCACGGAGATCGGAGATGCTTCCACGAACAAACGATGTCTCCTGAAATGAATAATGGTGGTGGAAAGGAGGGGCGATTTCCATGATGTGATTTCCAGGGTACCAGATTGTCGGAACCAACAAATAATCATGGCGGTTACTCACCGTCTGGAGGATTTGCCGGAGTAAAAGAGGGACGATTGTGGGAGGATTTGGAAGCGAGCAGACAGGGCGGAGAAAGCCAGAGCGACGACCGGAGAGAAAGGCGCAGTGAAGGTGAGGATTGTGTTGGGACACAGGGGGTGGGTGGAGGGGTGGGATGGACGGGGGTTGTGGGAATGGGAATGGGACGATGGGCGGAAAAACAAAAAACAAGGGCAGGTGTGCGAGGGTGCGACAGAGAGCGGTGATGGCGTGGGATGACTGCAGAAGAGTAAGAGGCGGAAGTTGGAAAAGGGCCAAGACGATTGAGCGGGAGAGGGGGGGCAGAGCGCTGCAGGAGAGATGGCAGAAGGCAGCACGAACTATGCGTGGCAGAAAGGACAGTCGAGCGAGAGTGCAGGACGAGCACTGTGGGAGACAAGCCACGTCACCCGAACTGACAACGCGACCACCACACAGCAGCACCGCAACGCAGGGTCCACACAGCAATGCAGTCGCAGTCGCAGTCACAGTTTGTCCACAGCCCGCTCCTGCCCTCGCCACCGCACACGCTGTCGCCGCCACACTCACTGTCCTCGCACATGAGAAACGCATCACCGAACTCCGCTCTCACTCCCCCGTATTTATCCTATGCATCCTCGCCTCCCCCAATTCCCACATCTCTGCATTCCTCGGCACTTCCTCACTTCCCCGCACTCCCATTCCCCGTCCACCCCTCCGCACACTCAGGACGCTCGCCCACTCTCCTGCATCCTTCGCCTGCACTCTCTCAGTCCGACATGTGGACTGACTCTGGAGCCGCTGCGTCTCCGCTTAAACCTCTCCGCTCTATCTCCGTACTGAATCCTTCACCGAGTCTCCGACACTCTTCCCATGCATCATCTATTGCAAACCGGAGAGCACGGACTCTTGCCTCACACTCAATCAGCCTTGTCCAGAATGACTACCCCGGCTCATCACACAACGTGTGTCACATTTCGCTGGGATCTTATGGGTCACCAACACCTCCTCCCGGAACAACCACCCCAGACTCAGCGCAGCCCACCCCGTCTCTGCGCTATCCGTCTTCGGCGTCCTCGACATCCTCCACGTTCTCGGAGACCACTCTTCGCTCATCATCCTCCAATGCCTCCTGGGCACCTGACCCAATGCAGACACGGTGGGGCGCGGAGTCTGTCCACATTGTGCTCCCCATCCCCGAGCCTCCTCATGCACTCGGCGTGTCGTCGGAGCTCCCTGGACCAGCGACTCGAAACTCAGAGGGGGATGCTCAGATGCCATGGCCAAGCGATGTCGAATCCTCGCTGCACAGGTCTCACCCTGTGTGGCCCCCGGCTGGGTCCCGAGGAACTCCACCCGGACCGCCTCGTCTCACGCGCCCGACATGGACCGACCCGCCGCCTGGAATAGGCGCTTCGCCAGGTGTCCGAATCGCGAGAACCCCAACCGGATCACCCGGCATGGCTTCGGGAGTCACCATGCCCCCGCGATGGGCCCAACCTTCGTTCACGGACCCGCCTTCCCTCTCTCTGACTTCCCAACCTATCCCTGTGGCGGTGCAACTCCCAAACCCAATCCCTCCTCCTCCCCACACCTCTCTCGCCCTTCCAACTCCTGCTGCACCACCGCCACCATTTCCACTCCCCACACCCACGTGCCCGCCTCATCCTTCGCCCCCCCTCCCCGCGCTTGTACCCCCCACTGCCTCGCACGTGCCGGTGGCCATCTCCGCTCATGCACGGGCATCGTCCAGCCTCCCTTTCCGAACACACTCCCATTCCACACACACGTCACTCGCCTATGCACCATACTCGTCCTCAGCATCCGCAGCTAAGCGCCGGCGCGTCGCGTCCGAGGCTGCAGGGGGTGCTGGTGGTACAGCTCACTCCGTCTCAATACCTGTCCCGGGGGTGCCGGGGGCCCCTCGCGTGGCAGGACTGGAAGTGACCGACCCTGGAACAAAGGGACCTGGGAGGGAAGACTTCGTGGAGGGATTACTTGGTGGGTGGTTTTTAACACTGTTCGTCCGAGTTCGGCGGAACTGAAAAGGTAACCTTTTTGGTGGTACAGGATTCGCGATGACCCTGCTGGACAGGATATGGCCGACGCCCAGGGATACTGACGAGGGGTTGTTCCCGCTTCGGTGAGTGTGATACAGTACTCCCGCAAGAGGCTATCTCACTCACCTGTCATCCCTTCCAAACCAAATACACACCGCAGTGTCTTCATTTCTGAAATGGTTCGCCGGTCGCAATCCTCCTTCTCCACATTCGAACTCGCCCTTCTCCTTTGCCTCCGCGCGTGGCCCAAAGTCGCCCAGGTGCGGTCACGGCATCACGCAGGAGACGGTACAATAACCCCGCCCCTCGCACCCCACTCTGCCAATCACCTTGCCCCAGCGCGTGCACAGGCCGCCTCGCGAACGCGCACCCCGTCGTCGGCGTCTAATGTCGCGTGGGACGTAGAAGGGTCCGGCGTGGACGATGCGGGTAGCGAGTGGGAGTGGATTCTGTCGGAGCGCACAGGAGGTGCGGGGGATGGGTCGTTTGGCGCAGTTGAGACCCGTCAGGGTAGTCAGACAGCGGCACGACCGGCCCACGAGATCTTGAGGGACTTGGTTGCCGGTATGGAACGAGGAGATGTCCCATTCTCTGCGTTATTCGGGTGGACGGACGATGCGCCACGTTATGACGCAGCAACGGTGGCGACTCCTGCGCTGGATGCCGCGGGAGCCATCCCGCACCCGTTGCTGTGCGCCCGTCGGGTTTTCTTGGCCTCCCTGCTCCTCTCGTGGAAGTACCTCCATGACAAGTCCTACTCGAATGCGGCGTGGTCCAAGATCTCGGGGTTGCCCGTCGCGGAGATCAACAGGCTCGAGGGCGTCGTGTTGAGGGCGCTCGGGTGGGATGTAAAGGTGGACGAAGGAGTGTTTTGGAGGTGGAGCGAATGGGTGCAGGGTGGATGGAAGGATGCCGGACAGGGTGTGGCACTGGTGTGAATGCAAAGTGAAGTACATGGACGTTTTTGATGGGACGACGCAATCTTAGTAAATCGTCCAGTGGCTGCTAATTTTCTTTCTTCTTCTTTTCTCGTCGACTTCTTGCGATGGAGCTATATTTTGTAACTAGCAGGGGGTTTCTAAGTGGGGCTTCACTGAGCTCGCTACGTAACAAGGCTGTGCAACAGGACCGACAGCAAGAGTACATGTAAACTAAAGAGATTGTAGAAAATTACCACGCAGTTCACATTTCCAGTGAATCAACTGAGTTGGCACCTAAATGCTGCGATCCAAGGCCATGCGCTCGCACAGTTCAATGTCGAAGTATGTTACGAGACAGGACGAGGCGTTGACAGGGACAAGCGCCAAGCTGTTACGTGGTTGCAGAAGGCAGCAGATCAAGGAGACGACGATGCAATTCTGAAGCTCTCAAAGCTCGAATAGGGTGGCAAGAATGATACACGGGTTATACCATTAATGGCGTGGAGCATTGAGTCAATATCAAATAGATGTGTTTGTGAATAAGGCTGGTAATGTGTCTCTTGCTTCCATGTTCTGTCAACGACGAATGGAACGACACTGCAAACCACTTGCACCTGACATACCGTACAGTACACCGAAGCAACAATTTGCGAGTGAAGTGTGCCGACGCTCAATTCTGAAGACAGAGGAAGTGCAGGATTTCACAATACGAAGTTCAACTCCATGAAACGATCAACTCACGCTTCTATCGTTAACTGAACCCGACTAAACGTAAAAGGTAACAAACTACTATTGTTGCTACTTACTGTAACTAGTAATTCAATGAAATTGTGAAGGTGGTTGTTTGACCGAAGGATGCGTCCAACACAACCCGCAAGATCCGAAAGATACGTGGAACTACCCGCGCGCACGTACATAGCGCGGTGCCCATCGGGTATGTAAAGTGTCTCGGCTCCGCGCCGACTAGCGTTTGCGAGATTTCAAGCGTCGCCTGTGGCCTGCCGTCTAACAACAGTCATGAATCGTCCTACAGGCTCTCGGTCCCAGGCGTGTGTACCTAAATCGACATTTCTCATGATATTGGAGGGTTTTCAGGTGGGTTTGGGCGTTTTTGTCGGGACGGAAGAGGATTTCAAGCTTTACCGGAGGAAATGTCGACTGGGGTTTACCGACGGAAAGTGCGCTATCTGCTCTTCTGAATCACCTTTCGAATGCACGAAAGGTCGAACTCCATGTGTGTGTGTGCGTGTGTATGTATATATCCCATGTAGGAGGTTCTTCGTTCACGTGTAGTTGAGAGGATGCAACCGGCGTGTTTTCCGAACGTATTTTTGGAGCGAAAATGATGCTTACGCTTGACATGAACGTATTTGATTTGTCTGACGCAAATCATTTCCCCTTCGGAGACGGCTCTGCAAAACATTGTCCAATGTGACAACACGGCCCCGACAATCTGCTCACAGGCAAACAAGAGCGCGAATTCATCGAATTATAGATGCAATCAGCCATCCTCTTGATGGGGCCCCTGGTCACCTGTTTCACGTATTGCTTCCACTGGTGAGTTTCATTGATCCATTTCAAAAGTGTCTTCGTCACCCACAATCGCTCTTTCTAGCTGACATCTGCATCACGCTCGCACTCTTACTTTGCCTAGGTTGAAGAAGGGTGGACGCAAAAACGAGCTTCCTCCTTGGAAGCTCTGACTTGCTGTTAGCCTGGAAGCTCCCGACGATGGCATATAGAAGGGTTGAGCCGGACCCATCGCACGCAACGGGTTGGGAATGGTATCAGGGATTTGGATGTTCGCAATCATGATTCACGCGATGTGCGATGTGCGATGTTTTAGTTTTGCAGTCGTTGTAGTTGCAGCAGTAATGAGAATGTTATTGATTTCTTCGGTACCACCTTGCATTAGGACAAATTCTCCGTTCCCCGACCGATTTCTAGTGGCGTCCGCAGTGCTTGACCGAACATGCATGCATCGTTAAATGTAGTTACATCATCGATTCCGGTCCCCCCGAAATTCAACCCTCCCTCCTTTTGACCCGTGATTCCACCACCTCTGAAAAACCACTGCAACGTGTCAACGCCGGGCTGCCCATGGATCAGCAACGCACTCTGGCTGATATTGTCATCGGCAAAACAAGGGACACGGATGACACCAAGCGCCAAGTGTACGATATGGTAGCAAAGATGGCGCCCGGACTGGTGCGAATTGGCTTGTTGTTGTTGGCACAGCAACGGTGGCGTGGAGCCTCCTGACGGTGTTAAAGTGGGCAGGGCTGTGAACTTCGTTTACTTTTTAAAGACAAATTGTAAGTAAATTTTTCTTCACATTAATGCAACAATCAATTCTGAGATCCGTACCCCCACTGTGACGCCATCTCCATCTTCCGTTCCATTTTGAACGCCCACTTCAACACCAATCCCAGTCTCTAGTCGACCTCCACTACCCACCCTCCGGGTCTTCTTGCTTAACATTCGAAGTCGGTGTTTTTCCGCAACGCACATGGTCAGATCGAGCCACTTGGGAGTCGATCCCCGAAAAGCGTCCGGTGTCTTGGATAGTTCAAGAACGGCGCCATCTGACGCCTGGAAAACCTCGACAAGTTGGCCCGCAGGGGTGCGGCGGGGGGTGTTGTCGGGGGACTTTGGTGTCAGGGGTTCGCCCCTTGGCTGGTGGTGCCGTACTCGTGTGGACGACCGGAGTGGAGTAGATGGGGATATGGTCCTTTTGGCACTCGAAGGAGGAGTTGGAAGAGATGGGGACGGTGTGGTGCGGTGCGAACGTGTGAAGTGAGTGGTTTCGATAGGTGAAGGTCGAGGAGTTTTCTTCCGCATAGGGGGATAGCTCGCAAGAAAGAGAGAGGTGTTCAAAAGTGCCTGTTGACAGGTGAAAAGAAAAACTGAGTTGTGTTTGACAGGTTGGGAAATTGCGAAGCGAACGAGATGGAATGTTTACAACGAGGCGCAGCTCGTTGAGGTTCCTTGGAACAATGCTGTTGCACAACAATACTATGTATCACAAAGCTAAAGAGACTTGACATTCATTACAGAGCTATTCACGGCAACGAGTTTTTGTTCCAGCACAGAGCACCACACCCTTCCCCCACATCCCAATGCCAAAGACTAAATAAAGCAATAAAATAAATAAGTTCACAACCCACACGCCGTCTTGCCCTTCAGCAACCCTACGCTGCATCCCCTCCAGGCCCCGCACTGACACCGACGCCGACGGTCGCCTCACCCTCCCCGGTTCCCCCCTCGGCAAACCCCTTCTCACGCTCCTTCTGCCGGGCAAGCACCTCGATGACGACCTGGAGGTCGACCACGAACTGCGCGATCTTGTCCAGCTGGTCGAACGTGTCGGACGAGGGAGGGATGCGGTTCTGGAGGTGCGCACGCACGAGGGAGAAAAGGTTTGTTGTGGCCCTGATGGCATGAGCGGGGGTGGGGGGCGTTGGTTCAGAGAAGAGCTGCCGCATTGCCGATTGTGAGCGACCTCACATCTTGATCTGCCCCACTAACAACGACTTCCCCTTAGCGGCCCGCGCCTGTTCGTCAAGAGCTGCCTGCAGCATCGACGACCGGGCCTGGGCGTCTTCGAGGCGACGCTGGAGGGAGGCAAGGTGGTTGTTGTGGTTGAGGATGACAGTGTTTTTGGTCTGGCGTGGCGTGGGTGCGAAGGTTGTGTAGTGTACGGGGCAGTGAAAAACAGAAGCGGGACAGATGTGAGCGGTGTTGGTGGTACGTTTCCGTCAGCGAACCAACATGTCCCTCTCCAATCCAAAACCCCTTCGACTACGTTCCCAGGCGCAGTCCTGAAATCTTCCAGGTCTGCCGGTCCATCCCGCGTCCATAGGTCGTTTCGTTGTTTGTTCGCGCATCCCCCATCCATTCCCATCCTCCGATTGCGATTCACACACACGCATAGCATCACCCTCCGAAATTCACTCTACGGTCGGCAATCCCACCCTCCAGCATTCTCGCTCCATTCCCACAGTACCTCTACATCTTTCCAGCGTCGTACACTCCCACCATCCACTATTTCCCGTTCCCCCATTCCTCCGTCAAAATCCCACTCCGCATCTCCCACAATACGTCCCACCCACCCACCTGCCCCCCGCACAGCACCCACCTCAGCCGCCCTCGCAAACTCCCCCCTGACCGCTTCATTCTTCTCCTGCGCGACTCGTGCGCGCTCGACCAGCTCGGCATTGGTGGCGGCCAGAGTGTCGAAGCGGGCAATCACGTCCTTGATCTCGCCGAATTCGTCCGTGGTTTCGAGGATCGACTCGAGGTAGTGCTGGAAGATAAGGTCTGCGGTGTTTGCGGTGGGGGGGGTTGGTGGTGGTGGTGGCGGGGTTGGGGGTCCGGGGTATGGGGTCGGGTTGTCAATGGGAGCGCGTCACCAACAGACGATTCCCCACCCCACACCCCACACCCCCACCCCAAACCCACTATTCTCCACAGCCCTAACCTGGCGCTCCCTCTGCCTCCCCAACCGCTCGACAGCCTCCTTGAGCCGCTCGATCTCGTGGTCCTTGAGCTCGCGCAGCTTCTTTTCGTCAAAGGCCTTCTTGATGGCGCGTGCGCGTTTCGCGTCGTTTTCCTGGGGTGGTGGTGGTGGTGGGTGTGGGTGGCGAGAGGGGGATCGGGGAAAGATGAAAGGGGAACTGGATGTCAGCGACTGTTCCAAGACCCAGCAGCACAACCCGCCAGATACGACATCCGCGCCGTCTTCTCTCGTTCGAGTCGCCTGCCCTGCCTGGCAAAGGACATCCGGAGGTGCGCTTGTGCTGCTCGAACCACCGCATTCCCTGGTTCTCCATTCCCTGTGGTCTGAAGCAATCGATCGCGCTGCCGTTTCGCTACCTCTGCGCAAGGTCCAAGATCCGTGCCCGAGCGTCGCCCCACCTATGCTCGAATACTCTGCAACGCGGCGTTTCTACACCCTGCAAACCCGCGCCGCACCGCCTTGTGCTCGAAAATGCCGCGCGACCAAAACATCAATCCGGGCGCCGTCCTCAACCGTACTTGTTCATGTTCCACGCAGTACAGTTCATCGCCGCCAACGCCGTCTACGCACTGCCGGCCAGGGTCCCGTTGCTCTTCCCGCTTCCCACCCCGTACCCGTACAGGTCCACTCCACGGTGGCACTGTGCCTCGTCTAGTCGTTTGCTTGGACTGAGCGTGCACGTGTCGGTGACGGTGCCGTACTCGTCGTGCTCGTCGTGCACGTCGTCATGTCGGTCCTCGGCAACGTCTCCGTCCACCCCCAAACTCCCTCCTGTGCTTTTCCTCCGTCCTTGGGATCTTCTCGGCCGCGGTATCATTTCTGCGCTCTGGTTCGTGTCGCTCCAGCGGCCGCTTTCAGCGACCGCGCCATCTGCGGCTTCCACCACGTCCACCGTGCCTATCGTGTCCATCCGGCCCAGCCCGTCATCTTTGCTCTCCCCTCCTCCGTCCTCCTCATTCTCCCCAACCTCCCCAACCTGTCCGTCCACCCCATCCTTTCTCTCCACTCCGTCCTCTCCAACCTCTCCAACGTCTCCTTCCTCTACACCCTCTCCGCCCACCCCATCCACCCCATCTTCCTGCCCGTCCTCACCGTCCTCTTCCTCCGAGTGGAGTCTTGTCTCAGGTCACGTGCACAGACATTTTTGCTGACTCGAGGTGTCGGAGTGTCGAGGTGTCCCATTCCGCAACGACGGCTTGAAGCCTGAGCATGGACTCGGATCTGGTGGTTCTGACTCTGACGATCCTTGGAATTTCGTCTGGTGTGGTGTCTGGCGTGCTCACTGCGTCTGACATGATTCTCTCTCCACTCCCGGTGTCCCCGGCATCTCCTTGCAATTCCCACCGCCGTACAAACTGAATTCTCCCNCAGCGACGCAACTCACTTTGAGAAACTTGTCAAACTTTGTAAGCGACTCCTTGAGCGAGCCTTCCTTCCTCTGCAGATCGACTCTTCGTTGCGCGAGCGTCTCCATCTTTGAAGCAAACTCTTCTTTCTGGGATACCAGCCCAGACTCGACCTCAAGCATCTCCCTCCTCTTGTCGAGCAGCCGTGTGCCCGGTGTGATGTCTGCGTCGTCCTGGTCTGGCGCCTGTCTGACCTTGAACCAGTCGTACAGCAGGTGCAGGATGTCGTTGGGGTCCGATCGGTAGTCCATCCTTGGTGAGCGTGCGGGTGCGAGTGTCTGGGGTGGAGTATCAGGGGAGAGAGAGTGCGAGGAGTGCGACTGCGGCCACCTGCCCTTGCACCCCGCCGACCGCAGCCCACACCCTCCACCACCCCCGCAGTTGATTCTCGCCCATGTTCAAGCAGAAGTCCGCCCCGCGCGGCGCGTCCACCGCAGGATCAGTCAAGGTCGCATTCTCCGCCCCAAACGAGTCCGCCCTCCCCCGCCTGTCCTTCTACTCCGACTACCCGTCAGACGAAATCACCGCCCTCCAGTTCGAGTCATGGGCGCTCGACCGCCTGCAGGTCCTCAAATCAATCGAAACTGCCCTGCTCAGGTCCAAATCAGACGCCGACGTGCGCCAACATGTTGCCCAGATGATGGACAAGTACATCCCTCTCTCCCGCGCCGAGCGGGCCGGGTACAAGGACCTGGCCTACGAGCGCCGCAAGGACCTCGTGTCGCACCACATCCTCCGCCTGGCGTTCGCCCGCTCCGAGGACCTCCGCGCCTGGTTCCTGCGCCAGGAGGTGGCCCTGTTCAGGTACAGGTGGGATGCATGCTCGGCCGACGAGCGCACGGCCTTTGTCGACTCGCTCGCACTCGACCTCCACCCCGTTGCCGCGGACGAGCGCAGGATCCTCGAGCCCTCGCTCAGGGCATGCGACACCCGGTTCCTCGCAAAGGACGCATCGGGCGGGGACCCGTTTGCCGAGACGCAGTTCTACAAGATACCCTGGCACAAGGTCCTCGAACTCGTCGCCGCCCGCAGGGTATTCGTCCACCGCGGCACCGCGTACGTGCCCCAGGACCATATCCTCTCCCTCGTCGTGTCAGAGTACAAGATCCACCTCACGGCCGCTCTCGAGTCCACCGCCCGCGCCTTGCCGCGAATGGAAGAGGACTCTCGCCTCGCCCCCGTGCTGGTCAATTTGGGCACGCAGCATACAAACAGGCTGGACTTCTCCGCCTCCAACGCAGCACTCGCGGGGCAAATCACCCATGCGGATATCGATAAGCTTGCAGCGGCGCATTTCCCGCCTTGTATGCGATCGTTGCACATGGCTCTTCGCAGGGTACGTTGGGGTGGGGTGCGGGGGGGGGAGGTTCGAGCAACGGAGGCCTGCGAGCACAGCAGGCCGTCGAGCGAAGCGAGGGTGTCCGCCGAAGGCGAATAATCTGCGCCAAGCGCGAGTGCCCCGCGGAGGCGAGGTTGGGGTTGATTCATGAGCGGGGTTGGAGGTTGGAGGTTGGGGATAAAATGTTATCACTCATCTTCACCCCCCCCCCCCAGGACGCCCACCTGAAACACTTTGGGCGCATGCAATACGGCTTATTTCTCAAGGGCATCGGACTCTCGCTGGAAGAGGCCCTCGTGTTCTGGCGCCAGGCGTTTAGGAGCAAGACGGACGAGGAGTTCCAGAAGAGTTATGCGTATAATATTAGGTGAGTGGGGGGGATGAGAGGGTGGAGAGCACAGCGAGCCGTCAAGCGAAGCGAGACCCGAGGCCTAAGCGCCGCTACGCGCTGACCGAGGTTGTCCGCCGGGGGGAAGGGGGTGGGGGATGAATGCTGTGGGGTTTGAAGGTGGAGATCGAGTGGATACGGATGCGGGTGGGATGAGTACCAAGCACAACAACCAGCGGACGAAATGGAGCGTCCCACCGAACGAACTCCACGACCTGTACTGACACGTCTCGCTCGATCCCCCGCTCCCCCACCCAACTTAGACACAACTACGGCCGCGAGGGCAAACGCACCGACTACACCCCCTACTCCTGCTCCAAAATCATCACCACCAACCGCCCCTCCACGGGCGACCACCACGGATGCCCCTTTCGGGACTTTGCCCCCGACAACCTTCGCGCCCTGCTCTCGACGTTTGGCGTCCCCGAACAAGGGTTACCACAGGTCCTCCAGCTCGCGAAGGAGGGGCACCCGGAAGTGGCGTGCACGCGCGTGTTTGAGATCACGAGGGGGTTGGGTGGGGAAGGTGGTGCCCAGGGGAGGAATATGCATGGGACGACCGGGTTGGTCGAGACGGTCGGGCACCCGAATCAGTTCTTTGAGATGAGCTACGAGCTGGCGGTCTCGAGGGCGGGTGGTGCTGCGGGTGTCAAGAAGGAGGAAGGCGCAGAGGACGAGGTCGGCACACCCGCGGCGTCGAGTGCCAGTGCCGGTGCGGGGTCAGGAGGACGCCTGACCTCGTCGTCGCGATGGTCACGTGGCAGTGGCGGAGGCGGAGGCAGGCCGCGCCCGAGCCAAACGGAGCCCAAGAAGGAGGCCGAGGTGAAGCGGGAGGAGGCGGGGGATTTCGAGTTCGACGAGATGGATGAGGGCGAGGCGGCGAGGGTGTTGGATACGATGGATGTTGAGTGAGGCGGGGGCAGACTAGCGGGTGTGTGGGTGTGAAGGGAACGGGAACGGCGTGTGAGAACGGGGTTGAAGGCGCCGAAGGAAAGCGAAGGGCAGGAAGAACTGCATCGGCCTTTCCTGTTGCTGTTGGTTATCAGAACGACACTGACACTGGTTTGGAACGGTGTGTTGGGTTTGCTATTTTTCGAATCGAGGGTATGTGGTAGTTTGTTGATGTATGGAGCAATATTGGTAATACGGACGACGTTGTCGTTTTCACGGTATGCAGTTGCGATTTATGTGGGGGTTGTGGGAATGGAACCGTGGGCGGGACGCATGTACCAATGTTATGGCAGAACTGGATGGCAGGCTCTGCTTGGGCAATATTATGCTCACACAGTTCTGAAAGGTTACGTTCGTGGCAGACGTTCGAATCCACGACACTTCTTCACTCTCCCCCCCCTTATCTCGTGGTCCTTCACTTCGTAGCACGTTCCACACCACCTAAATTTCCCTTGTGCCGGTACATTTTCTCGGCCCCGTGGGTCGGTTGGTGCGGGGGTGTCCCGCCACATGTATTCCATGGAGCGGTGGGGGAGGGACGGAAAAGGTCTAAAAAAAATACACAGGTTAAAAATGATAGAATAAAATATGCATTGTTGTAATAAAGTTTAGGTGCTCCCTTTCCCTTTACCAATTTTACTGGAGATGCGGTGTACAAGCTCCAAAGCTTCCGTTGCATTTGGTCGGTCTGCAGGAACACCTTGCAATTTGCGCCCCAGTTCCAAGAGTTCATCGGGCAATCCAGAAATTCTGTCCTGGCGATAGGAATTAGATGGCCAACCCCCCACATGTCCACTTCTGGTCCGTCCAAGTAGTGTGTAACTGCGCTGGCTATGTGAACCAGCGATTCATTGATTCAGACGATTCACACCACAGTGACTGACTCGGCCACTGCTGTCAACCATGTTCAGATACATAATTGCGGACTCACTCTGCTTGGCATTTCCACCGCGTGGAAGTCCCTTCCAAGGTTATTTGTTAACCACGAAACTAAAATTTGTATATAAATGTCGAAAGTGTACGATTTGTTCTGCCGTACGCAGGGCAGCATCCCGCTATGTGTCGAGCTCGACACGCCTTACATATCTGAGCCTTCCTGAAAGAGCAATTCGGATGTGCTCTGAGGAATGTCTTCCTGTCAAGTGGTGTTGTTACTGGTCCTCCCATGTACGCTTCAGATTCTAGTTTCACACTCGGGGGAAAGGCGTGGTCGGATGGTTGCGCGGGGTGCGTACGGGCGCGAGAGTGGGTACAGCGACCCTATCAAGACAGGTACGGTATCGCCCACTCCTTCACTCAGAGGGGCCCGCCACTAATATTAGTTCCAAGATTATATAAGCCAAGTACATCATGTTCCCCTTCTCATCGAGGCGCTCTTCATTGCCCCAATCTCCCGACATTCTCAATGGGAGACGCCCCCTCAACCACGAGTGCAGCAGATTCCTTGGCCGCAGGAATAGATGGCCGAGGTACAGACGACACGGGCCTGTTTGCCAAGGATTTGTTTTCTACACAATAGCATCACATATGCACGTTAGTCCGTTGGCGTTCGGCGGCCCTCTCACGAGGCGGTGTCAACGGCAACACGTACGCTTCACCGCATTTGCAAAAACCAAGAGCATTTCAACAAACCGCTCTTGCAGCACTCGAACATCTGAGATGATAGTCTGCGCGTCCGAGTTCCCATTCAAGGATTTATCCTTGATCATGGAAAAGTCAAACTTGGTCGCTACATTGTACCGTACCATTATAGGTTGCGGGAATTCATTGTGGCAGACCACCCAGAAGAGTCTTTCTGCCAACGTACCTTTTGCCATTACCTGGAGCATGTAGTGGAACGGCCGCAAGATGGTGAATTCTGTCAGAAGGGCGCTGCAAAAGCTCATAGCGATCACAATGCACGCAGCTTTTTTTCACACATGTTTGTTTGGGTTCTTCGAATGAGAGGAATCCAACAACTCAAACTCCACGCTCTTCCAATACTCACAGATGATGATGATGTTTCGATTTGTCATGTTTAAATCATCCGAGAGCTTCGTTTGCAGTTCCAGACTGTTTGCAATGTAGTCAGTCATCGGCTTTTTGAATCGCGGAACGTGCGTTATTGGTGGAATGATGAGATGTCCGAGAAGGGTAAGCCAGCATGGTGAATGATGTGATGGCACAAAAGAGAACTTCAACGTTCTGAAGTACCTACTGCACCGCTGATAATGATCCATTTGAAGTTCGCTTGCCTGTAGCTCGTCACTTGGAAAAAGTACCCACTCTTGCGGAAGTTGGCGTCTCCAAAGTCGCTGGAATGGGGAAGAGCGACAAATGAGACGAAGCGTAGAATTGAGAAGTAACGTCAACAGGATGTCGTCAAACCCCCCTCATACTCATACCAACAAACACGAACCTCGACAAGTTTAACCCTGAATACGAGAGGACGGTGGACGCAGATATGTTGGTGAGTGGATAGTCATCGAGCGAAAAGTCCCAGATCGTTTTCAAAGCCCAGTTGTTGGCCGCGTCTCTGTAAATTAACGGCTGCAAGAAGAAAAAAATTCCACCACCACATTATGTCACTCCTCACGAAACCAAACCATACTCAGTTTGACTCACAGAAATTGTCAACGACGCATTCAACCCCGACATCCCAAGCATTTGTCCCGTGGGCGCAACAATGTAGAAAAGGCTATTCGGCGTTGCTTTCGCCTTCAGTAAATCCAACTGTGATGACAGCTCAGCTGCGGCGAACATGATGGCGGCCCCCGCAAGAAAGTTTCCCTGGCTGTCCCAGATGGGGAACGACAGGTACTGCGCAAGAACAATGGGCACGATCGAGTTTCCTACGGCCAGCGTGGGGTTCGAGATGGAGATGGTGTTGGGGGGCGCGCGGTCGACAGCGGACCACCAGGAGCGTTTCCATGCCTGGACGCCCGGTGCTGTCTGTGAAGTGGCAGAGGTGTGGAGTGTTTTCACGTGGTGGAAGTTGGGACGTGTTGGGAGGCGTGCCGATATGGGAAGAACCAAAATGAGTTTGGGAGAGACTTACCCTCGCAATCACTCCTCCGAGGGAGAAAGTCCCGTTCGTGGTTTGCTGCAGTCGATAGTATACTACTGAAGTGTTCGTGGTAGTAACGGGGCCTATTCCATTCAAAGAAAAGAAAGATAATATCACTTACATGAGAATTGAGGAGTCCACCAGAACTCCCCAAACAGGTGAAGACTCACAAAAGAATTGACACGTCTTATTGGCAACAAGGTATCCAAATGCAGGCACGTCAGGCGGGCCGAGGGAACCAACGCCGACAAAGTTTTGTGTGGAGTTGTTGAATATGGTGACGAAGAGGAGTTTCTTGCTGACCCCGCGGACGGTTAGTGCGAGGAATGGTGCGAAGCGGCTGGTGGTGAGTGGACGAGAGATGATTGTTGTTGGTGAGACAGGAACGAAAGTGTTTTGACTTTTGACCGGTGCAGATGGTTCAGCCCAAAAAGACCTTACTCATAGTCCTCAAGATCAACGGTACCGAGCTGGACGGCACTGGAAGTAATGTTGGCGACTGAGATAAGACTGGATAAGTACGAGTCTGGTATTGTGGAGGGTGTGTATGGCGGATATTGGTCTCCAATCTCAATCAGTGTTGGTCAGCGCCTACCCATGTGTGAGAGAACTTGAGCAGAGGTATCCCTCTGCTTCGATTCCGCTAACTCGAGAATCTTGGTTGTACCTAGCATAGCATTTATCAGTCCGGGTTCCACCACTGGTACTACTTTTCTCCACCTTGAGTGATCGATTGGTTATTCGCTTGATCTGCTGACACATACGACAATGCGGATATGACAGATGCGACCAGGACGACACTCCGTACATAAAGTTTAATCAGAGGGACAGCCGCATCTTGGATTGAGCGGCTCTCACTTGATCGCTACCAATGTTGCGATGACGAAGCGGAGAGACATGCCGAACTTCTTGATCTGAGGTGATCCGCCTTGCGATTCGGCCATTGGAGACGCGTCCGTCATTGAAGTGAGTTGCAATGATTGCTGTGATGAGCCCCTGGCTCAGACCAGATCAGGCAGCCTTTTGCCGAGCCGTCACGTGACTGCATCAGCCAGTACTTTAAATTTGAGAGAACTGCATCACCTGGTAGGTAACACAATACAATATGCACTATTGTGAGTCTAAGCAGCAAAAAGAACGAGAAAGAACTTTACTGTACAAGAAGCGCTTCAAGAACGCAACAAATATCATCCAGGAGCTCGTTCACATCTGATGGTGGTACGTCTACTCCTTTTGGTACCAAGTAGACACTCGGTTCATTTTTGTCATCTGGACTGGCCAATTGCAAATGGTCAGTGTGCGGAACGTTTTTGACCTCCAAGTGTTGGTAGATTTTGACCAAATCTGCAACTTGTTCACGCCCCTTTGCTCCACGAAAAGTTTTTCTCACGTTGTCAACACCAATGTAGATATCCTTTCCATTTCTTGCACCAAAGGTATTGGTAAAATCACACAACAAGGGGACTTCAACGAACGCACTTGCCGTTGCATTTCAGTGAGCTCAGGTGTTGATCCATGTGTAATCAATTTTGATAGTGGAATTAATAGTCTGATCAGGTTTATCATTAGAAAATTCTTGATTCGCTCTCGGATGCTTTCCAGGTTGGTAGAGCATAGGTCGATGAGCCCAGCCCGTTTAGAGTCAGTGATCGGAGGTGTAATGGCGACCAGGTGCACTTTTGCTCCATGTGCGTACTATCCTTGACAAACACTGAAGTGGAAAGAACAACACAAAAGTTGACACTTTTTTTCTCACCAAGAATGTATGGCGCTGGATCATACGTCCAATCAAGTTTCTGGATGAGCTCTTCATGTAGGGTTTCCCCTCTGTGTCAGGACCCTTTTCCTCGCCTCTAAAAGTACAAGCATTGTCGAGCAGTAACACAAAATCGGGTCGTTTCTGCTTCGTGCTGCTTTGTTGATTTGTATCTCGACTGAAACTTTCAGTGTCGAGCAGTTTGGCGACTAAAGATCCAAAGATCACATCCCAAAATCCGTGAAACAAACTTTCCATTCTGCCACTGGGAGGCCCATTCCCCAGTGGATAAGTGAATGCTCCTTGAATGGCAGGTGGTACTCGATCCGCCTCACTGGTACGGAACACAAGACGCAAATCGGCCTCGCTACAATATTGCAGCTACAATATTGCGGTGGCCCGTTGTTAGAGAACGAAGCATCCAAGATGGAGGTTAAAGAACTCTCTCCATCACATACTGATCAGTAACCTCGTTTCCTGTCAAATACTAACAAGAAAGACAAAAAATATGTGTTTGTTCACATCTGAAAAGTCTCGACGTCACCTACTCGCGCAAGAGATTAAGTTCGAAGGGATGTATCACCGCAATGAGGTGCTTTCAGCAGGTGGGGTTGTTGCTGATCCTGCGTGTCCTAATGATTCACTGGCGGGCTTATTCGACGAGGACTGCAAAACGAAACGGTCGATGATTGACTGTGCAAACGAGAGACATCGCTCGTCATCTCCAATCGTGAAAAATAGTGGACCATCTGTGCCCCGAATCATCTCATTGCCCGAAAGGGCGTAGGTTGAAAAGAACTCACGGACCAGTCCCTTGTCACCAAGCCGCGAACCTTGGCCGTACGACCCGTTCGCAGTTACTCAACGTTACACCACACTGTTGTGTCGGTAGGGTAATGCCGCGTAGCACTATATATTCGTATCGTAGCCTGCGAATACAACTTTACCCTCGTTCATCTCCTACTTCTATCGCTCTATCTGTACATCTCGGTACGGTACTCTACAACACCCTCTGGCGGACGGTCAGTTCTCATGTCCCGCGTGTGGCGCGTGACACAAGCTTGCAGCTTTGAACTTTTCAGCTAAATAGAGGCTTCGATGTGTCTCTTCGTCTTTTGTTCCCACGTCACGGCGGACTTGATCGGAGTGAAGTCATTCCTTTTTTCAGGCGCCAAATCTCACAACTTCTCGGCGTCTTGGTTTACAGTAAGCCGGTTCACATTACTGATTTTCCCAAGAATGGTCATACATGTACTCTACGAGATGCTGCAAGATTACAGTACGTATCAAAATTAGTCTACTTTGTTTTCAACCATCGTAACCCTCATCTAAAACTGCAACGCAATCGAGCTCTCCCTGTACAGCACCGTCGGCTTTGTCAAACCCGCGATGCTCACGCTTGCAAAAGTGCCGGAGATCTTGCCGTCCTCGACCATGACCACCGTGTAAGTGCCCGGGGCGGGCGCGGTGGCGAACTCGACCTGCAGGGCCCCGCCAGCGATCGTGGCGTCACCCTTGCCGATGACGTGGATCTTGGGCTTGGAGGTGTTGTCGCCAAGCACGACCTTAAGGGTTCCGTTGGCCGCCTGAGCATAGGCCGACACACGCACCGCCTTGGTGACCGCCAGGACACCCCCCTCGACGTACACAAGGCCCGTCCCGAACGCGGACTCCGACGCACCAACGAGCGTTCCCGCCGACAGGACGGTCCCACCCGAGTACTTGTTGTCACCCGCAAGCGTCAACTGTCCCGAGCCGTCCTTGGTCAACTTGCCCGGGCCCGAAATGTCGTTGCGCCACGTGTCCTTTGCGCTAAAGGCCCCCGCGGCCGCGTCCATCGTCACCGCGACATCACCGGCAAAGGATCCGTACCCGTCCGCGGCGGCGAACAGGTTGAGCCGACCCCACCCTTCGTCGTCGTCCATGAGCGGGAACCCGGACGGGAAGGCCGTAGTCTTGAGCACCACGCGGCGTTGCGCGGCAGTGAGGTATGGGAAGCGGGTTTCGAGAAGGACTTCGGCGGATTTCGGGACGAGCGCGGGCACGTTGGTGGGGCCGACGCGGGGAAGGTCGTATGTGGCGCGGCGATCGTAGTTGGCCTTGTTGGTGGCCCAGTCGGCGAAGCGGTCCTGCAGCAGTTGCGCATGATCAGTTTGTAAGTTGCACCAAACGCCTCAACAGCATCTATCCAGACTCACCTGAGACACGTTCGCCGTGTGCGCGGCGGCGTAGAAGGCGTCCCAGTCGGACACGCCCACAGCGTTCATGAGCGCGGCGCGGGCTTGCGCGAGCGCGGCGGGACCTTTGCCGGCGTTGGGCCCGACGGCGATGTTGGCGGCGGCGGCGGCAGTGGATTGGATTCTTCCTCCTGTATGGTGTACATTTTTGAACGATAAGAGTAAGAGGGCGGGCGAGGAGACAAGAACAAGGAACAGGAACAGGCAGAGAAACGTACCAATAGTGTCAAGCGGCGAGTGCATCCCCGCAAAGATGCGGCTCTCCGAAAGCTCCAACGCGCGGGAAACCATCTCCTGGAACCTCTCGGGAACGAAATACGCCATCGCAATCGCCTTCCTGACCGCCTCCGCACTGTGTCCACTGGGCTGCCCGCCGTCCGTTGCGGGTGTGGCCGACTCTGCGGGAACGAGCTCGGGAAGCACGACCACGGAAGTGGACCAGCGGTAAGGGCGGGCGTACTTGAAGAACCGTTTCGCGGGTTCCGTCGAGGCGGAGCCGCCGACACCGTTGATGAAGTCCACTGCGAGCCCGAACGCCGTGTTCCCCGCGGAAGAGCCCACGCCCGGGTCGTTCCCGCCGTCGACGTACTGCTGTTTTGTGGCGTTGGGTCCGATGGATGTGATGGTGGTTGTGATTTGAGCGAGTTGGCGGTATATGTCGGTCAAGGGGCCCATGCCATCCGTGATCGAGTAGCCCTTGTTGCGGCGGTCGTCGAGGTATGCCAGCAGGCTCTGCGCGGGCGTGCGGGACGTGGTGTGTTCGGCGGCGATGCGGATGTTGGCTTCGTGCACGACCGTGTTCTTGACCTTGCCGTCGGTGGGGCTTCCTGGGATCCCGGACCAGTTCGACTGCACGACGGTGGGGCACCCATCGTGGCCCGTGAGGTTCAACCCGGCGTCCACGATGAGCGAGGAGGGTTCCCAGATGTCCAAGAAGCGGCGGAGAACACGCACGCCGGCGTTGGTGGAGACGTTGACGAAGCAGGCGTCGTCGCGACGGTTGGTCGTGTATGTGTCCACGTAAGCGACCAGGGTGGTGTCGACGGGGGCAGTGTCGGGCGAGCCCACGCCGGTGGGTTTGGAGGGGAGGGTGACGGCGGCGGTGGTGGTGGTGCTGGGATTTGGCAAGGGCAATTGGCGTTTGCATTTGCATTGGTTAGGTCAGGTTAGAGCACATCGCCACCGGTGAAAAGAATGCAGGGGTATATGTATCCATGGATACGCACGCTTTTGTGGTTGTCGAAGTGGCGGCTTTCGTGGTCGTCACACCTGCTTTTGTGGTCGTTGCCGCCTTCACGCCAGCGGTGGTGGTCACCTTTGCGCCAGCGGTCGTGGTCACGACGGGAAAGTTCTTGGGAAGGAACTGCGAAGGAGATGCAAAATTGGGGTGCGGATTGTCAATATTGGGTTCAATAATGGGTGGAAGAAAAACGTTTCATGCGCTTTGCTGCGCGCATGCATTGTTCGCCTCGGGCGGAAGTATGCACTCCGCGCTGTATCACTCGCGCTTCGCGCAGATCATTCGCTTCCGGCGGACTCCACGGTCATCGCCTAGCGTCGCTTAGGCCTCGGAGTCCTCGCTCCGCACTCCAGACCTCACTTGGGACCACTCACGTCCACACACTCTGCCCCAGTGTTCCAGTACTTGAGCGCCAGAGGGTACGACGCGAGGGTACCGAGGTCGACCGTCTTGCCATTCGCGACCTTGACACCGTACGCGATGGCCAAGTTTGGGCAAACGATGTGGTCATCGTCAAGCAAGTCGTCGCACTCGTAGTCGGCCCACGACTTGCGAATGGCCGTGTCGTTGAGCTTTCCCCACGTCCACTTGTCGGGTGGTGGGTACACGATGCCGTACGTCTGCTGGACGGTGTTGCACCACCGCTTCTTGTCGGCCGATGTCTTTGGCGTGGCAGTCGTAGTGGCGCTGGAGTGTGCGGATCGCGTGGGAGTGGGGGTGGAGTGAGCGATGGCGTGCATTGTGGCAGCAGATGCGAAGAGTAGAAGAGCGCACGTACATTGGTGCAGCCGCAGCGGACCCCGCAAGGGCCACCAGCGCGAATCCCACGATCTGCGAGACGTGCATCCTCCACGTGGCGTGGCGCGATGCGATGCGACACACGGGGATTTCCAAATCCGTAGAAGAATGGGAGCAGTCGTGCTTCCCACGTGCGCTGTGGCCTCAGGTAGGGGCGTCGGTCTTCGCCGCCCGCAGTTAGGACAGGTAGGACACGCTGACGTCTTCGCAGTATACAAGGGCGCGCGTGATCGCAGAGGTGGGTCGCGTGCGCACGACCCTCGTGGCGCGGAGTGCCGTGTGCGTGGTGCGGAGTCGCTGGGCGTCTGCATCCGCGCGGCTAATTGCAGATCGATCGGCGTGCGGGGACGAGGGCACGTGTCTCGCGAGAGATCTTGCCTTTTGTGGTCGCGTCGCTTCGCTGCTGCCAAGATCCGATCCACTGGGGCAGTATCTACGGAGACACCCGTCTTTCAAAACTGACGTGGTTGAGAGGGGAACCCTCATCAAAGCAAGAGGATATTATTTGTGAGAGACAAAAGTAGCACACAGTAGCACGCCAGTCGGTAGATAATAATACATGGTTGAAGCCTTCAAGGCTGCAAAACACCAAGCAATCTCCAAGGCTCTGCCCACTCCAAGGACCAAGACTTGCTCTGCAGTCTGCTCTGCTCTGCTCCGAATCATTAGCCAAGACATTGCTTCTCCTCCTCCTCTCACCTCCCCCCCTTCCCTTCCCCACCACACACCACCACAACCACCACCGCCACCTAACTCCTCATCCCGGCAATCCTCTTCAACACCGGCCTCAACAACTGCCCCAACTTCTGCACCCCCCTTCCATGCGTCCTGCCACCTTCCTCGGCACCGATGACCGTATACTTGTCCGCCCGTTCGGACTCCTGCGCATTCACCATCTCCACGATGCTCTTGGCGATCTTCTTGGATGAGGGGTCGTAGAAGAAGAAGGCGAGCGAGTTCAGCCCGCCGGCGCAGAGGAGGACGAAGGCTGTACGTCGCGTGGGTGGGCGAGGGGAGACGTAGTGTGAGTGGAAGAGGTAGCATGAGAGGTTGACCGTTGCGCCAGAGGTGTGATGCGAAGATGCGACGGATAGATGCGAGAGAGACAGAATGACGTAGCGTGAGTGCCATATTCCAAGCCATCCCGTTACCAACACAACCAAGCCAGACCAACTCACTCCCGATAAACAGCGCGACCGTGCTGTACGAAATCACCGTCACACTGCCCAACGAGATCCCGCCCGTGACCATGATGATGGCCGGGTACTGGGCGTGCACGTTTACGTGCAAATGACGGGTGGGTGTGTTTGTGACATCCACGGAAGCAAGGTAAATTGAAACAATGTCAGCAAGAGCGACGAACCGATGACATCTCCCCCCCCTCCCTCTCTTTCCCCCGCACCAAACGCACCATAATCAACCGCACCGACAAACTCTCCGTATCGGCTCTACCCCCCCGATTCGCCGCCATGATCCCGCCCGCGGCGCCGGCGATGCGCATGCCGTCCATGTTGCGCGGGGCACGGTAGAGTTTGTGCACGATTGAGCCGACGAAGCTGTGGGTGCGGGGTTGGGGGGTGGTGGTGGTAGAAGGTGTGCGTGAGTGAATGCAGAAGTGCATAAACGCCCCCAGTCACCAATGCGAAGAGCGCATAGAACCCATCCCACTTGTGCGTGCGGTACGCTTTTGGCAACACTTACAAGAAATTGGCAAACACGACCACCCCTATCACGGCCCCCAGAAGCAGCGCGCGGAAGCCCAGCTGTTCCAGCAGCCAGCAGCCGCCGTAGCGGGGGTCGGTTCCCACGCTGTGGGGTTTAGTAAAAAAAAAAAAAACGAAAGAAAGAAAGAAAGAAAAGGTGGTGAGGTCCAGCACTGTTGGTGTACACCTTCCCCCCCACCCCCAACAACGATGACGTACCCTCCAACAGTAACCAGCCCGAAAACAAGGAACCCTACAAACGGCACGCACACGGCGATGGTCTCACCCGTGCTGCCCAAGGGCGGGCTGTTGAGGACGAGGGAGCGGTACAGGAGCCAGCACTGGTGGGAAGGGGGAAGAAGGGGAAGAAGGGGAAGAAGGGGAAAAGGTGAAGCGGTACACAACAATGTCAACGTCAGGCAAAAAGTAAACGCCACACGTCAACGGGGAGGGCGGACGCAAGGTGTCAGGCACAAGGAGTCAGGCACAAGGCTCATCAGCACAACACCAGCATGTCCGCGGGTAATTCGCCTCCAGCAGATGCCTCTCTTCGCTCGACAGCCTCGGTCAGCGCTATCGCGCTTAGGCCTCGGGCTCGCTGACAACCCCACGAGGAAACTCACAATGAGGAGCGTACTGAGATAGTCCCCTACGAACCCTCCGAACGCAAAGAATATGGCCGTTCTATATCGATATTGAGACGGGGTCTCGTTGGGAGACAGGTCGAGTGGGTGTGGCGTTTGGTATAAGGACCCACCTGCATCCTGACGACTCCGGGTCTGGAAACCAGGACGAGAAGAATCCGCACAGGCCGATGAGGTTGAGAATGAAGAGGGTCTGCATGAGCTTGTGGATGCTGTGTTGCAGGGCGGGTACGCGGAATCTGGGAAGGGGAGGAGTGTACTTGACGATGGAAAACCCGGGCCCACAAAATGGGTCACACTTACGCGTAACCCAGGGAGTACAGGGCCAGAGCAGACAGATCGCCCAGCATGGAGAGGCAGAAAGGCAGCGCGTATAATTCTCTGGGGAATCGCGAGTCCGCCTTTGGGTTGTCGTATGCGCGGCGGAGAAGATCCATTGGCGGAGCGCTGGCGGGGTGATGCCGAGGTGGAGCTGGAGAGTTGAGTAGGATGACTGAGAAATGCCCAAGTATATTCTTGTGAGGGCGTCGGAGTGCAGATCCGACAGCCCGCGGGAATTGATGCGGGTGGTCGGTGGACAGAGAGGCACCGCTGCCTCGGACCCTCGCAGGGCAGGGCGTGCGGCGCCGCATGGGATCACTGCAATTTGTCCGGGTGGCGACACCGACGCGTGCAGAGGTGCGCGGAAGTGGCTGCGCGGCTGCCCGTGTCGCACAGGCGTGCGGTGTTGCGGGGCGGATCAGGTCGGTGCAGCGCGGCTGTTTCTTGGATGTGGAGGATGACACGGAGTGCTGCGCTGTGCATTGATTGATCTGATCACTTCACCGTATAAAGAGTGGCTTCGTATTTTCCCATCATTATTTAGCTGCGCGAGGCTGCTGGAAGTTGCAAGGTTGGGAGAGTGCCAAATGTCCAATCAAACCGACGATCAGACCGCACGTGGTTAGCCCGATCAGTGAATTGGACTGGTCTGGACCACTTACACTTACGTGAAATCACAGGCTGATCAAGCAACACCACGTGCTTCGACAACCCACATGAACGAGGCTATCAGTGACTCACTGCTTCGGTCGGTTGTCCCCAATGGAGCAAAACCTGATGAGACCAGTTTGTGGCAGCAGTAAGCTGGTCAAAACAAATTTTACGGGAGATGAGATTGAAACGCGTCTGTCCTCGGGGGTTGGGGGGGAAGAGGAATTAGAGTTCAGATAAGAAATGCCGGAGTAGCTCTGCATGCTTGACAGTGGACAATGGATGTTGCGATATGAATATTTTTGTTCCTTCTGTTTTATGCAGGCTGAATGAGAGCTCTAAAGGGGCAATCACAGACAGCACAAACACAAATGATTTGATCCTTGTCGACTCTCAGCTGAGGATGCGTTATGCAGTTTGTTCCTGGAGATGCCTGGCTGCCGTGACGGAGTAGTAATCACCGAAGCTGAATAGCGAGTTGGTTGCTATCGGCGTAGAATCGACGCCATGTACGCATCAGGTGACTAGAAGACTGACGCAGTACAGAATTCCAGTGACAATATCGCCAACACATGCGGTGTCGGCACCCTTTGACTTCATTCACGGGAAACGTCTCCAAATCGCCTACAATCGTCTCGATAACAAGCTTCGATGCTGTGGTCACATCCTTCCGTCCAACCTGCCACCCTTCCGATCGTCCCACTCGTCGTTTTCCACCCGCGAATCTTGATGATGTCAAGTGCGTCTGCCTGCTCTTCTCTCCACGGGCGCCATCCTCCCCCCACTACTCACTCATCTCCCCATCTCATCACTGTCTTCACGGCGCACCACAACGCCGTTCGACTTCCCCCATTGAAAACGTTACCGACAACGCGCAGACCAGCGCCCGCCAACCCCGGCAATGCGCCCGGGCACGTCGGCGAGGCAGACCTGTGAGTCGCTTCTCCTGAGTGCACGTCAAACGTCAAGTGTCAAGTGGAGCTTATTTGACTGCCCGTCATTTCCGTCCCTGCTCCCCGCGACCCCGCACCCAACGAAAAATCAATCAGCGTGGGGAAGACAGGGTGGTGTGCCCCCGAAAACAGGCCTGCCCATGGGTGGAATCGGAATGCCTGGTACGGTCATCTGCCTAACCCAGTTGTTCCACGCGTGTACGGGGTACAATTGACGAATGGCGCCCACGCCCACACCCACACCCACACGATAGCGCGTCCGCCAGGCACGTCGTTGCCGTTCGGGGGGCTTAGGCCTGGAACGTCCGCCCGGCTCGGTAGGTCCGGCCCCAACTCATTGCGCTCCCCTCCACCTTTCCTACCGCTCACCACGCCGTGTTTACTCCTCGGAACCCCCCCTCAGCCCCCTCCATCGCCGACCGCCCCGTGACGCAACAAGGTCTCGGCGGGATCAAGACGTCCTACCAGGGACAAGGCCGGCTTGTGATGGACGCGTCCTTCTTCGCGTCCGATGTGCGGCTCAGAGGCCAGGCCCTGCGCGACGAAATGGCCAAGCTGGAGAGGGAGCTGGAGGAGAGGGAGAGAGAGGCCGCGCAGGGGGATGCGTGGGCGAAGAAGTGAGTGGGGGTGTGCGAGTGGGTGGAGGGAGGGGGGATTCGCGTGTGCACTGAGTGCGGTGGGATGTGATGGGACAGAGGAGCACTGGAACGTTTTATTTAATCTTGCGTTGGAACAATGAATTAGAAGTTGGGCTGCCAACTTGGACCCCTTGCGATTGGACAGTCACTCATGACGCACCTAACCATCCCCCGTCCCCACTCCACGATACTAACCCTCTCCCACCTCCTCCCGCCCCTTACCCTCCTTACCCTCCGCACACCCAGATCCGCCCACCTCTCAGCAACCCTCGCCACGCTCCTCGCGCACCTCGCCGACCTCAACCTCGCCCTGGAGCGCGCCCACGCCGGAGCCGACCCGGAGGATCTCATCAGGGAGGCGAAGGAGGTCGGCGGCCGGAGTGGGCCGGGGGGAAAGGGGCAGGAAGCCGAGGGCGTGATGGGAGTGCGGAGGAGGTGAGTTGGGTTGGGACGTTGGGACGTTGGGACGCTGGGGGTGTGGGCGGATAATATGGGGGCGCGCGTGGCGCTGTGGGTCGCGGAGACGACAGCGGCGGTGGAGGTGCCCGAACGGGGGCTGCCACCGAGTGGAAGACAACGCAGAGTCTATTCTTCGATCAACCATTCACGCAACCTTCTCGCCACCCGAATCCTTCATCCAGCAAAGAAGCCCTCCTCCGCGACCTCGAAGCTCAGCTCGACAAGGAACGGCGCCGAGCCGAGGACGTCGTAGCGTCACTGGTAAGCTTCCCGTTCCCCCAACCCAGTCACACATAAGGCCCCCTGACCTGTCTTTGCTCTCTCCAGCCACCACCGCAACTGGCCGAGTACCGCTCGCTGGCCGCTGAGAGCGCCGAGCTTGCGCGTCGGATTGCCGATAGGCAGAGAGAAGCGGACGCGGGAGCGAGTAAGATGAGGGAGTTTGAGGAGGTGCGTGCTGAATCCGTGCCGAAGTTGTTGTGACGTGAAGAGTTGAGAGGTACCACGGATCTCGCGTTCGCCCCTCCTACGTGCTTGTGTCTTTTCCACGACGACTCGACCTTTTCAATGAACGAACTGCCACTCGAATCGCAGGCCTCCGCCCGTAACCCGACGCTGCACCGAGCGCTCCTCTTGCACAAGAAAATGGCGGAGTTGCGGGCGAAACGGGACGAGGTGGCCGCCGCGGCGGGCGAGGGCGGCTTGGGCAGCAGGGAGGGCATTGTGGAGGATGTGAGTGCATAGTCAGTCTGAGGAGACGCCGGTGTGCTGCACGAGAGCTCATTATTGCGATTTTGTTGTTTATTGCCGGTCGACTCCTCGTTCTTCTTCGCACCGACATCAGATGAAGAAGGCAAACCAAGAGGCCGCGGCGATGGAGAGGAGGGCAGCGGAGGTGGAGCAAGAAGTCGCCAAGGTGAAAGAACGACTTGACGGGTTGAAAGAGTCCGGGGAGGGGCATGGTGGGTCGGACATGTGTGGCGTAAACTTAACACCGAAGATTTAACGTGGCCATCTGTCTGGGCACCCCGATCCAGCTGAGCGCCGCGCCAAGTTCTCCGAGCTTGCACGTCGAGACCGCGACATGACGGCTTTTCTCGAGAGCTGTGAAAAGCGAATGCGAGATACGTTGGACCGAAACACCGTGATGGAACGGGATATATGTGATTCATTGGAGAGAATTGCGGTAGGCTCAGCTGTCGGGGAATCAGGGGTGCATCGCTTCGTCTGGAGCTCGTGTGAAATCCGCGTGCGTTCCACCAGACTCTGGCGCGAAAAGACGTGACGGCGATTCCGAGCCAAGACGAATACAAGGAGCTGCAAGGCGATCTCAAGTTTAAGGAGAAGGAGATGAAGAACTCTGAGAACACTTTGGAGGTGTTGTCTGGAGGTGGGTGAAGGTCTAGCAAAACCCGCTACACGATGCGAACCAATGACAACGCTCCTCTTCTATGATATTGAACTCTTCAGAACGTGTCCGTTTGTTAGCGGATCTGGCCAAAGTGGACCAACTGGAATCCAAAATTCCTTCCGAGCTCGTCAACATCAAGGAAAAGATGGCTCAGATTTCCGCTGGTATATTAAAGTACGGTACCGTGGAGGAGCTGAGAAAGAAGGCTGAGGCCCAAAAGGCTGTAGGTTGTGTCTTTGCACCCAGTTTTGGTGTCTTTTTCCTTCTCAAAGAAACGTGCAACTTCCCCATCGCAGAAAAATACGGCTGACCGTGCAGTCCTCTCATCTGAACGTGCGCGGTTGCAGTCGGAGGTTGCAGAAATTGAACGACAGTACGATTTGAAACGACGTGTGTTAGAGGAAAACGAAACACACATGCAGCTGGCGGCTCTGGAGGAGAAACTTCGAATGATTGAGAAAAATAACGACGATATGAAGGAGTGTGAGTAATGAGTGGTGTGAGATTGCAACGCTCCAAACTGATTTCGTCTATTTTTTGAAGATATTGAATCTAAGACGTCAGAAAGCGACTACAAGGCATTGCGCGCTCAGGTGCTTGAGCTTACAACCCAAGTCAACGACCAACTGCTGCAAATCATGGCACTGCCCCCTGCTAGATAACTTATTACTTTTTTTTTTCGTTTGATGAAGATGATGAAATGTGTATTACCCATGAATGCCTAACGCAACTTTGTACATAATGCGAATGAAAGCACGATAGTATCACTGGTCGATATACAGGGAGTTCGCAAAGACGATATCCCGTTTGATTTTTTCAATCGCTGTGACAAAATTAATGACCGACGGAACAAAACTCGTATGATATCGTTGCACGACTTACATGTCTCAAACTTCTTCTCCAAATCTTCGTTGCCAATGCTCTTTGCTGCAACTGCCATCTGCCGCAGCAGTTCCTCCAAGCGACGAATGGCCCTAATAATACTTCCCTCAAACGCATCTGTCATACGTACCACCTGAGAGAACTTGATCCCTTGCGCCCAGGCATAGACTACGTCGACCAGTTCAGTCCTGAACGACTGCATGTAAGTCTCCTCGTCTACCGGAAGTTTTGATTCAACCGAAACACGTGCAATCCGTCTGGCTGTGTCTTGAAGGGCACGAATGGGCTCTTGGAGGTCATCCTTTAGTTTGGCGATCTCTTCCGCCTGTTTTGCGCGAATGTGATGTTGCCTCCACAGAACTGACAAGTCGTTAACATACCTTCTCCTGAAACACAAAACACGCCAAGACAGCACACGTTTGCTCGGAAGTCAGATCGTTGAAGACCCCGTTGAGTATCAGCTCCGTCAGTACCAGTTCGTCTCCTGTGGTCAACTCGCAAGCAACTCTTCCTTTCACATCGATAACATCATTGTCGTTCGAGTACCCTAATCGTCGCAGAACGCGTTTCCGAGCATGAAGTTCGTCCATGTGAAGGACACTAGTTGTCTGCTCGATGAGCTTCCGTTGTTGTCGTATGCGTAATGTGAGCTTCCGCTTATCTTCGTACAAACCAAGCAACTCAGGAAGTCTCGGATCTGAGCTAAGCGCATGAGCCTTCAGCTTGGTTTGGAGGACATCAATTTTCTAAAGCGTATCAAGTGGTGAGAACGTATCCAAGTGAAGCAACCATACAGAAAAATACCTTCAAAAGCTTCTTGAACTTCTCGTCCTTGATGCCCATGTCTCCGATTGGATCGAGCATTGGCAGCCCAGAGGGAAACCGCTTCTCGACTTCTCTAATGGTCTTTCCCAACTGATTCCGAGCTTCCAAACCCCGAATATCCTTCGGAACAAACACTTTCACAGATGAAATTCCGTCGAGGGTTTCAATAACACAAGGTACCACACAAGCATCAAACTTGGCATCAGGTGCCGATGTTTCAAGGGGTCTAGGTTTTCCGGCCTGCTCCGAGCCCGGAGCGCACAGTAATAGAACATCCAAAAGGTACCGCGGACCCTCCACGGCGGCCGCAATAGCATCGGATGCAGTACCCCCTTTCGCAGCCACAGTTTTCTTTTGGAAGCTGATAAGAACACCCCATCCGTAGTCTTGTACGGGTTCTGACTCGTCGGTGTCAACCTTTACACGCACGAGACGACCTGGTTGCATATATGGCAGGGCGTACGTCGGATGGTTGACAATCGCTCTTCGGTCTTCCACACAGTCCGTAAGTGCTTTCTTGACTTCGGAATAAGCGTTGACGTTGGTTTCATCAGGAATGGTGAGGGCGTCACGTTCGGATATCAGGCTGTTGAGCTCTAAAAGCGAAGCATCACCGCTGGCAGCTCAACAATATAGACAAAAAAATCACGCACCTAGTTCCAGGTCCGGTAGTTTCGCCGCGTTCTGGAATTGGAAAAACGACCTGCGCAACATTTCTTCCGGCTGGACGTCTTCCACCCGCAGGAGGTTCAAAATCATGTTGTACTTCAAGTGAAAAGCGGAGTTGAGAGGATCAGCTTCCCCTCTGAGCATGCCCTTGGCAATGCTAGGTTCCATCTTTTCGTCCAGCATAAGAATCACAATTCCTCGGTCGTCCTTCCCTCGGCGTCCCGCTCGACCAGACATCTGAATGTACTCGCCGGATCCCAGCCACCGTGTGTCCCGTCCGTCCCATTTGCGCACAGAGGTGAAGAGTACAGTTCGGGCGGGCATATTCAAACCGATAGAGAAAGTTTCCGTGGCAAAAAGAACCTTAATAAGACCCTCTTGGAAGAGAAGCTCGACGATTTCCTTGAGTAATGGAAGGAGTCCGGCATGGTGAATGCCGATACCCCGTTGGAGCAGTGGAAGAAGATTTTCAATCTGGGGCAAAGCTTTGTCGTCATCGTTGAGGTTTTTGATACCATTGTTGAAAACTTTTTCGATGCCGGCCTTTTCCTCCTCGTTGTTGAAATCTAATTTCGAAAGTTGAAGCGCATTGTTTTCACATTCTCGCTTAGAGAACGAGAAAACGATACACGGATGGTAGTTCTTGACCATGATCATTTTGATGAGCTTGTTAAGATCCGACTGGCCTGTGGAGCGCAGTTGCTACTGAGAACGCGACAAAGACTCTCTCAGCGCAATTGCTCACACACCTTTGCTCTTATCTTTTCGTCCCTTGCTACCTTTCCCCTTGCCACCCTTGCCACCTCCATCATCTTTGATATCCGCAACCGCAGAGATTGCACGCTGGAAATTTTCCTCCCGAAACTGGCCTTTCTCATCCACGCAGAGAAAAATCCCATCGCCACCGGCGGGGAAGAGATAGTGCTGCAACGGTACTGGGCGGTAGTTCGTGTAAACCACATGGCAGGGTTGTTCCTTGAGCCAGCAGATCCACTGTGCGAATTGCAGAGCATTGGGGATTGTGGCCGAAAGAAATACGTATCGAACACCTCGAGGGAGCAGAATGATGGTTTCTTCCCACACCACGCCGCGCTCCTTGTCCCTCATATAGTGGATCTCGTCAAACACAACCCAAGCGAGCTCGCGTGTGACTTCCGACCCGCGGTACAACATGGAACGAAGAATCTCAGTCGTCATAACGAGAATTGAGGCACCGGGATTGAGTGTGACGTCTCCCGTCATGAGACCGACGTCCCCACCAAAGATCTCCAGGAAGTCTCGGTACTTTTGGTTGGAAAGTGCCTGACGAGTGGATTCAGGATTTCATTCTGGACTAACATCAATTTGATAAAGCTCAAGCTCACTTTGATTGGACTGGTATAAATGACGCGTTGCTTCTGAAGCAACCCAAGCGCGATGGCATACTCTGCCACCACAGTTTTTCCAGCACTAGTGTGAGCGCTCACTAGCACAGACTCGTTTCTTTCAATACACGCAACGGCAGTTTTCTGAAATGGGTCGAGCGAGAATTCCCAGGTTCTAGCAGGTTTGTCGGGTGGAACGTGCTTCTGCAATGGAACATAATTGTAATTGGGTGGCACCGCTACTTGATGGCGAACCTACAAGACCCATAAGCGATTCATTAAGACACAACGTGTCAGATAATTTCAAATTCGACATTACCTGGTGCTGAACGGAGAGTGTGGTGGTCGATTGGTCCACCCCTCCAGACGAGGTAGCAGTTCCGACTGGCGCACTTGCATCCTTTCCAGCGTTTTCGCCTTGTGCAGGCATGGCAAGACTGTCCGTTTTGACTACAAAGTCCTTTTGGACTTCCTCCTCGAACTCATCCAGTGCCACTGTCTGAGCCGTCAAGGAGGGCGCTGGGTCCAGTCGCCTTCCCTTCCCCCCCTGAGCGCCACTTTCTCGAGAGCTGGACACGTTCGGCGGCTGGCCATCATCGAGATCCTCGTCAACGTCCATAATGTTCAAACCAAATCCTGAAGAGAATCCCCCCGTGAGCTTGGCCTTCTTTGCCGACTGAGCGCTCCCATTTCCCTTAGCTCCTTTTGATTCAGATGCCTCGACGCCAGCTTTAGAGGATGGCTTTCCAAGGATGACTGTGTCATCGTCCACATCGATGGCTTCTACAGGCCGTTTCGTTCCGCTGCGTGACTTCCCTTTCGACTGTCCAGACGCAGAGTTACCGCTTCCGTCACCGAATGCGTCAAAAAAGTCGTCCCCTCCAAACATGGTGAGGATGATAGAAAAGGTGCTTACTGTGGACGCGGATGTTGGAGTTCATCCGGCTCGCTCATTGCGAAAACTCCTCCTCCTCGGACTCCCTTGTCTATTTCCACTTCTCCAGCAGAGAGAAACCGCGCAAACGCTGCGCGTGACGTTCAATTCGGGACTATGGTTCACTCGTACGATTAAATCACAACTTTTGGACACTTCCCCTCCTGACAAGGACGGCCAACACGGCCTCTGGACCTAGAGATCGAAATTGCACTTAACTCATGCTACCTTGCTATAGGTGCGTTGTCCGCTTTCATCACCTCTCTCCCCCCTCTGTCACTCTCACTCTCGCTTCAAAACTTAGACTTACATACCGCCTCCGCCCACGCCATGCAGTCCAAGCCTATTTCCCTTCCTCTTCCTGTCGTATTTGGCCCCGTCCCGTCCGGCGTACGATCGGGGTTCGCCCTCTACATCGCCTTCGTCACATCTGTTATGTGGACGGCGTTGGACCAGAACCTGCCCGACGCCGCGTTGAAGGCACTGGGTGTCACGTGCTATCCTGAAGCGGCCTCGACGTGGCGAGAGCCCTTGGCTATGCTGTTGATCATCGCCTCGCCAACTCGCTGAAATAGGGGTCTGCGGGGAACGGGGGGGAGGAAGGGAAAGGATGCCAGTGGAATTAGTGCTGCAGATGGAGATTTGGAGACTTGGGCAGAGATGGGGATTCGGGCGTACCCGGACTTGTAAGAGGACGTGGCCTAAACCACATTACCACACACTCTGGGCGACACCACCGACGTGAAATGAAACTCAAGGACGGGCGTGTCGACCTGCACCTCCCTTCGATGTCCTCCCGTTCTCTTCCTCATCATCTATCTCCCCATCCTCATCCTCTCCCTGCATCGCTCGACACTTCACACCACAAGGCTGAGAGCAGGTCCTCCTCTCCGTCCTTGTCAAAGGACGAAGACGACCCGGGTGCCTATGGAACTTCGCGGCTTCCCCATGGGTATCGCCATGCCATAACCGTCCGCCGACGCAGATCTGGTGTTTCGACCTGTCGTGACCGGTTGTACAAGCGGTTATGATGTGCAAGGGAGAGAGTTGGAGTGACCGGGTAAACGTCAAATCTGGAATCGTTGTGGGTATTTTGGTCATGAAAATACACCAAGAAATTAATATATACATTAGGGACCTTGCGCAGAATTTCCTTCAGCAATTTTCACTCATGTAAAAAATTGTTATTCTCCTCCATTAACGCAGCAGCTTCATCAAGTATACTCTAAACTATAAATTAGAACATATTCGAATTTATCCTCATCCCCAAATTTCTCACCCTGTGTCTTGGCAAATTGTTTGACATCAGTGAAAAGTGCTGAATGATATTTTGCGCAAGGTCCCTATTCTAAATTCACATATTAGTCGAATACTCTTTGGACGACTTTCGTTTGCCGAGCCGAGCAGCTCGTACGTGGCGGCAACTCTGATGTGGCCAGGTTGATCGAGTCCACGAAAGTACGGACAAACTCCACGAAATACCACACGTCAGTAAAGTTACTGACGATCCCCAGGGAGACTCGTATGGGCCCGCAATTCCCCTCCAGGTGTCTCCAAAAATCGTCCACTGATGCCAGATGGTTGACGTTGCCCGGGGCAAAGGCAGTCATGGTTTCCAGACTGATCCGCAGAGCTGTTTCACCAGCACATGGGTTGCAGGAACATCCCGAACGTATGGAAATTATTCGTGCCGTTGCACGTGCCTGAAATGAAAAGCATTTGCAGGACTTAATAAATTGGCACAATCTACGCTGAGCTCACCATAGCTACGCGGTCCTCTACGGTCCTGCCGGTGGAGTCCAGGATGTAGAAGGAGATCGTACCACCTCGCGCCTTCATGGTTGTAGGGCCGAGGATTCGCACAACTGGGCTACAATTGCTGTGCCTGAGAGACAAGAGCTTTCCGAGCAGCCATGTACAACGAAACGGCCTCTCGTCACCACCGCATCGTTCATACTGCGCCCTTCGGGTGCATCCGAGTCCGTCCACCAGCCTTTGAATCGGAAGCTCTCCACACTCTCAGGCATGGGCTCGCCACGTGTTTTTTTTTACATTTTGCATCGCAAGAGAGCAAACATCACCATCATTCCCAAATCGATAGCCAACCGATTTCGGCACCATAGTACGCAACATCAACCATCTGTCGTCATTCATGAAGTACCTAAGCTACTCACATCTTTACCTATTCGTATCATCTCCAAGTCCGAAGTCCCTTCTTCACAATACCACCACTGTCCCTCATGTCCCTTCCGCTCCCGATCCTTCCACCAATCCGAAAACTCTTTAACAACCTCGACAATAAGTCCTCGTTCCCGCGTACCATCCAAAAATCGCTCATACGTGGCAGAGTTCCGGACGGTGGACACGATGAATGCCTCTGCGCCACATTGGATGATGGAGTCTAGTGTCACGACGAGTGGGGATATGAGTGTGGGGTCGAATATGACGTCGGTTGCGAGGATAAGGTCGATTGCATCGTTGTGACCAACCAAGGTTGGTGGTATTGCTTCACCCCAGTTCAATATCGCAACCTCAGTGACGGGCATTTTGGAACCTCCGTTGTGCAGCGAGCTCTCAAGGTTCATCTCGACGTTCTTCCGCAATCTGCTCACGACTCTGGTGGTGTCAGTGGCAACCACCCTCTTCGCGCCGAGGGCTGCACACGTCAAGGCGAGGAGCCCACATCCCGCACCCAACTCCAGAACACTCTTCCCCGCTACATTGGGTTGTGCGGAAAGTGTCGCTGAGCGACGTTGCCATGTGGCGAGATACTCTGATAATGCGATTCCACCTGTCCAGCTACGAAGTCCTGTTGTCCCATCTCGCGTCATTCCAAAGTCTTCGGTGAGAGCAATGGTTTGGTACGATGGACCGTTAGAGCTCTTGTCGGGAGGTAACTCATACTTCCGGACAACATCCCTGTCGTCGACTTCATTGTCCATATTTCCATTCGCTGCTTCGTGTGACAGCGTCAAGGCGCAGAATCGTTCCATAAGCGCATCCTCCACAGCAATATCTTGGCTCTCTCCGCCCAATGTTGCCGTGCGATTCAGCTCCTCGATGATTTCAATGATTCTTTTGACGAATTTCGATGTGTATGATCGTGGGGGACGGTTCACCATCGACTCTGAGGCATCGATGACTGCTTTCATGAGGAATTGCTGGGCGAGAGAGACGCGTTCGAAAGTGTCGGCACAGGGAGTTGAGGAGGAGGACAAGTACATTTGCAGGAGATGTGCATAGGAGCGGATGGGTGCGAGCTGAAGGTAGCGTCTGCGTATCGCAGCTAGCAGATCGGTCGATTCCTCTATGGTCATTGCGTTGTGAGGAGTCGAACGCGGTTCAGGCTTCGGGTGACAACAGTGCAACTGCAGCGCGAAGACGCAAACCGCGGATCAACCGTTTTTTGGTGCTGCATCGGGGTTTTTTAAGGAGTTTCTGCCTGCTCCATGGATATCACGCCAGAGGACCTTGTAGCGAGCCAAAGGGTGAATTGCTCAATTTACCCCACACTGAGTACGCTAGGATAGCGACGTATATCCGAGTTCGGCCACGGCGCTTGCCGCTCGCCCACAGTGAAGGCGTGGGAAGCATGAGTTGCGACAAGACGTTTCATAGGGGAACTTTTACAATGAAAGACAGATCACGAACTATCAATCAAAGATGGCGTGCAAGGATGTGGGAATAATCGCCATGCAAGCATCTGCGATTGCGTCATAGGAGAACTGTCTGCAAGCATTCTATCCCGCCATGTCGTTATATCCATTTCACTCCCAGGCTGTACGGTATTAAGGTCCTTCCAGCGAAAGTATATCGACAATTGTTGTGCACGCCTTTTGACAATTGAATACGTGTCTGCTTGCCATACATTTCAGGGATCACCCATGTTCCATCCAGACTAAACACTCTGAGCATGCTTTGCGCGTCAACACGGCGTACCACAGCTGACATTGAAATGGCTCGATACTGAGATAGTTGAAGAGTGTTTAAGATCAGACAAATTGATGCAATGCACTTAAGCAGAACTGGCGAAAGAGGCCGATGTGATTCGGAAATAATAAATGTTCGAAGCTTGCAAGCAACTCGTTCCAGGAGTTGAGCACCTTCAAGTGGTTCCGCAGAGCACTTGCGAAGAAATAACTCTGTCAACTGCGTGAGATACGGAAACATCAACACTCCTGGAGCGCCCCCAACCATCAAGAGGTTCAACTCCGCAAACGAAGTAAGGTGGTGGGAGTTCTGAACAGTTTTCCAGTTAACCGCCAGCCTCCAGTCTCAAACACTTTGGAAACAATATATGCAACAGCTCGGTCACTTCAGAGCATGAAAATCGAAGTTGAGAACCTGGATATTGCCGGCGGCAGATTCAAGAACACTGCTGAGATTAACGACGAGATCCCCCGGCAATTTGCCAAACAACCACCGTTTGGAATTTGTCGAAACTTCACGCAGTGCTGAAATGAGCCTGAAAATCGTTTGCAGGGAAAGCGTGGTATTTGTGCTGAGGATCTTCACCGTGTGTGGACGAACGAAGCTTCTTGAATGTGGTTCCCACGACAGCAACGAGTCCAGTCCCTGAAGGCACTTGGTTGTCCCCCTGAACGTCCATGTTCTCCACAGCGACTTAAAAGCTATCGGCCACCACAATTTGCTTCATTTTCGATCGCATCAGAAGGTGAAGTGAATCTTGTTGCCTTTAGAAACTGGTTTGAAACTAACCACACGGTAGCACATGTGGCCTTATCTGCTTCTTCCAGGTTCTAAAAGATCCGCTCGGCGACCTCTGGTAAATTGAGCGCTTTATGCGCAGGAGAATTGGAATCCAAAGGACAGCTGTTTTGTGAAGGGTGCAAGTGTGACCGGAAAAAGTGTTCGTTCTCTCCAAAGTTCTAACGTCAAGAGTTAGACGACTGTTAGCTCAGAATTATGGCAATCGTGCGTACCATTGTGGCGTGTACAAAGAGTTCGATGGTGTGGTTACTGCGCTGGATGCACGCTCTGGGGGTGAGTCAACTCAGTTTATGCAATTCTTACAAGTGGCAGTCTTCTGTTCTTTCGAGAGCAGTCTGATTTGCTGGCGATACATGTTTTCTACATCGAGTCCGGGTTGTATCGGGATTGGAGGATATGCGAGAGGTGGAGCAACACTGTGGAGGGCTCTCCATGTTGTGCGTCAACAAATCTTGGATGCAGCGTTATACAATCCGGCCTCTCTATCGTAGTGTTGACTCGGACTGCTGCAATACCGAAGTTAGTTCACGCTGCATAACGGTAGCCCATTCATGCTAACACTATATTGCTGTTGAAAATAAAATTTAATTGCTCTCCTTTCTTTTGATGTCACGGTGAAGGGACGTGCACAAATAAAGTGGCGAGAGTGTCCGTGCGTCGGCTTTGGACACCATATCGGCACTTGTACACATATTTCTGCATTTGCAGGGGCAGCAGACGCCGCGCCAGAGTAAACGGACGTGTGATTCGAGCAGCGCAGTGATTCCGGTGGCACGCAGCAGACGCAGCGGAGTGCGACACATGGGATAGACTTGCAGCAGAGGAGTGCAGTGCGTGGGAACAGGCAGGTGACACGTCAAGGGCACATCTGCACACGCATCCGCAGCCAAGTGGACGAGGGAAACGCAGACAGACATGACCACCGCAGCGGCAGCAGCGCAGCTGTCGTCAATGGGGTTCGCGGCTGCGCTGACTCCTGCCCCGGGTCAGGCCGAACTCAACCAGCAGCAGCAGTTGCAGCAGGCGACAGCGCAGCTGGCTCAGTTGCTTGCACTCACAAAGAACGGTGTCAGCTCGGCCCAGACCCGCTCAATCATCAACAGACATCTGCTCAACTCGGCCTACGCGAACCCAAAGGACCCCTTTTCCGCTCTCGGTGTGCCGCTGCATCTCGCTCGCTCAGATGGGCCGCGTCCCTTTGCCCACTCCATTGCCCGCGTCTTTGTATCGCAGGTCCTGGCCCAGGCAGGATTCGAGCGAACATCGCTGGCCGCAATAGACGCCCTGGCAGACATTGGTCTTCAGTTCCTCTCGCTTGTTGGGCGCCGCGCGAGAAACTGGGCCGAGCACTCGGGAAGGTCCAGGTGCAACTTAACCGACGCGGCCAAAGCGCTGGACGAGGTCGGAGTCGCCGCCGAGGATCTCGCCGCGTTCGCCCGCGACTGGCTTGCGCTCGAGCCCAACAACCCGAACCTCAGAACCCCGGTCGTGGTCGCAGCCTTCCCCACCGACGTCCGGCTAGACCCCTCAGATGAACATGGATCCTCGAGCGAGTCCGACGACGAATCATCCGCCGAACAAGGCTCCAAGTCTGCATCCAAATCAGGCCGGGTGTCACTCCTTCTCAACTCCCAGCGGCCGTCGGGGTCCAGCGCGGGTACACAGAGGAGACAGATACAGGCGCCCCAACCGAGGAGAGGTCCGGTCCGGGGTGGATTCGTCAGGCTCGAGCCGGGACCATTTCCGATGGGTGAGTTTGCTGTCGGCGAGCACGGGCACGGCGATGGGAAGAGTGAACCCAAGGTGGGCAGTTGGATGTGACCTCATTGGAGTTCATCCTCCCGGGGAGCCACTCCGTTCACGCGAGCGTTCATCCGACAAGTGCAGTCACTTCTTTTTCTCTCATTCTGACCATTCATGTGTCGCTCCCGACCCCATCCCACCGCAGGTCTCCCCGACATCCTCCCCATCCCCTCCCTCGCGACCCCGCCACCAAACCCCTCCACCGCGCCCACCGGCACACCCCACCCGCACCAATTTCCAGCCGGCGCCGGTCCTCCACAAGCCACCTTCCCGTCCCCCGTCGTCGCCATCCCAACCTCTGCCACCACCGCCTCCCCCGCTCAACCGCACCCCGACGCCTCGGTAGCCCCGCCGCCCGAATCGACAAACCCCGTCGTGGACCAGCTCCTTCCCTCCATCGACCTGTCACTCCCGAACCCGACCCGTCGCCGCCCACACGCCGGACCGGGCGCGCATCGCGAGGCCACTCCTGGTTCTACGCTCGAGGCTAGCGCTCCCGCGGCCCAATCAACACCGTCCAGCCCTCCGCGCGACCAGACCCGGAGCCCCTCGGTCGCCCGGTCCATGACACCCGCGCGGTCCCCGTCGCCTACCCCGTCCGCATCCGCTCCGCTTATCCAGAACCCCTCCACCGACCCTCCCCGGCCCCCAACCCCGACCTACCCCTCGTCGTATGCCGTGCGCTTCTCGGCCCCCCTTGTGGCGCCGCGAAGCAGGACGGGGCACGGGCATTTTAGGGCGGAGGAGGAGGAGGGCAGGCCTGATGCGCATGAGCATGTGGTCGGGTGGGAGGAGAGCCGGACGGGTAAGTCTGGGTTGGGGGCGTGGATGAGGGGGTGGGGCGGAATTGGGGTTGGGTTGGATGTGGACGGGGAGGGGGAGGCGGAAGGGGAGAAAGGAAGAGGTGGGGACTTGGAGGAGGAGGTGGGGGAGGAGGGTGGTGAGAAGGAAAAGGAAAAGGCAAAGGAGAGTGGGGATGGGGATGGGGACGAGGATATGGGTTTGAGGGGCGAGGATGGGAATGTCGAGGGAAATTCTCAGAATGGATCTGCAGGGGAGAGTAATCTAAAAGATGGCATCGCGCGGGAGGAAGGAGGACGCTCGCCAGGTGACGAGGGGGACCAACGAACGCGGACTAACTCGAGAGACATGATGGTTGACCGCAAGGAGCAGGCTGCACTGACCGTCGAGGGCGTTGGCAATCAGGGTGCTGATAGACACGTTGATATCGATATGGTACTGGACAACGGGCCTCGCGATGACGACAGTGCAAGGGTGGCGAAAGGCAAAGAGAACGGATTTGACGGTACCATGCCCACCGAAAAGGAGGAGCGAATCGACGCAAACCAGTTGGAGAAAGAAGCGGCCGCTATGAACCTGAGCCTCTCGAATGGAGTAAATGGGGTGGAGGCGGTGCCGCTGACCAACAGCCACGTCTACGGCGATGGTGGCAAGGAGGCGGACTTGGACGACGACAATCTCGACATTGACGTGGATATAGTCAGCATCGAGCCCCACTCGGACGCGGCAGTGCCGGCGCCTGTCCAGCTCGTGTCCGATGCGGCGCCGCACCTCGTCCGCGAAACAACTCCTGCCCCTGCTCCTGCCCCGCCGTCCATTCCGCTCCCGCCTCGGCCTCGGCCCCAACCGCCAGATCCGACAGCGCTCCTCAAGAAGGCGCTTGAAAGTGTCCGGAAGGCGGGTCTCGGTGGGCCGCTGACGATGATGGTGGATCCTCCCGAAATCAACGTGGAGCCACCTGCCCCACAGAATCCAGCGGCGGTTCCTGCTCCACCACCGACCCTCGTGAGTGCCAGCGTCGCCACCACGAGCGAGGCTCCTCCAGCTCCAGCCTCAGCGTCAGGAGAAAGCCTGCCTTCGTCGCAACCCCAGCCTGCTGCGCCTGGGCTCAAGCTCAAACTGAAGCTCACCGTTCCGAAACCTGCGGTCACTGCACCCCCTGCCGCACCGGCGCCACCACCTCCCCCACCTCCGTTCCGCCCGCCGCGTGTCCTCCTCCCTCTCCTCTCGAGCCACATGTCGCTTCTTCACCCGCCAAGTGCGGCAGACCGGCTCTTCGCCTATTCTCGCGGAGCACTGCTGGACACCGCGTTTGATCTTGCCATGGCGTCCTCTCCGCCCTCCGACACCAGCATGTCGCGGCTTTTCCGTACGGCGAAGAGGGGCGGAAAGCACATCGTGCCTCAACCCGAAGAAGGGATCGACGTGAACGTGGGCGTGTTTGGTGGTATTTCTGGGGGCACGCAGGCCTTCGATTATGGCCCGTGGTTGAAGGTCGTTCAGCCAAAGAGACGAGGCGGACGTGGCCGTGGTGGCGGGTCGGTGGCCTTTCCGATGTCTTCAGGACCAGGGCTCGGACGAGGTGGACCTGCTGGGCCGAGCAAGGTTCTGGTTGGTCCCAAGATGCACGGGCATAACATAAAGAAGAGTGGACGGAATCAGGTCCTGAATCACCACCACCCATTGCACGGTGCAGGTGGCAGAGGCGCGGCGCGAGCAGTGTCGCCGACCACGGTCGTACCCGCGTTATGGCCGCCCGTGCAGAACCAGGGAGGACCCATTTCGCTTTCGGCAGCTGTTGGTGGTGAGGCGGAAGTGGAGACCTTTGGCGAGCTCGATCCACCCAGGACGCCACAGTACTCTCCCCCGGGACCTGATACTCCCGCTGCTGCCGCTCCGAAATTCAAGGTCAAGTTCTCAGGTGTGGGAATCGGGGCCGGCACTCCCCCGACGGCGTCGTTCCAATCCCTCGGAAGGCCCATGTCGCTGTCAGAGAGTCTCAAGGGAGGAGGGTCCGATCCAGCGGGATGGCCAAAGGTGCCTTCAATGGCGGGGATGTCGTCCCCGACGCCGGGAGCCGTGTCTGGTGGAGCAGGATCAGGAGGCACCAGAATCAAGCTGTCGTTCCGGCCCAAGGGAGCCGCACCCGCCGGGCCCGAGACCCCGGCCACGCCTCTGCAGCCGGTTTCGATAAGCAGCCAGGGCGTGTCGAATGGAAGTATCGGTGGGAGTGGGAGTGGGAGCACACCGTATTCTCCGGGGTGGATTGGGGACGGTATTGTGCAGAGCCCTATGGTGGAGGATTTCGGGGACGGGTGGGGATCAGGCGGGGGCCAGCGAAGCGGTGGGTCGTCTCCGGGAATGGGAATGAGAATGGGAATGGGACTCGATCACGGCACTGCGAATGGCGGCGGTGGCGGTGTGGGCGACGCGATTGAGTATTCGGAAGATGAAGATGAGGACGAGGGAGGGGACGAGGGTGAGGGCGAAGAAGGGGACGAAGACGAAGAAGATGAGGATGATATGTTGGTGGATGTAGAATAGACTACCAATTAGGTGCTTTTCACGATGACGGTTGACGGTCTCGCAATAATAATATGACAATACCCCATACCCACGATATAGTTCTGTGCTCTACACTACCCCTATCTAAAACCCGGATCACTTGCCCTCGTCCACCCCGTCCAACAACGCCTGCACTTTCCGCTCGTACTCATCGTTCAGGTGCCGCACGTGCCCAGACTTCTCCATCACGAGCTCGGACACGGACCCGGCGGGTCGGTGGGAAGCGCTGAGGGTGCTGCGCGTGAGGGAGACAAAGGTGGAAACTTCCGAGGCTGTCACGACGTTGTCGCCCTGAAATGTGGGTTTTGTGATTTTGTGAGGTCGCGATGAGGCGGATCCGGATGGGTCCCCTCCCCCCTCCCCCCGCCCCCTCACTCGTACATACCTTTGAGTAAATAAACAGCCTCTCCGCCGTCCTCAACTCATCCGCCAACAGCGCTCGCCGCCCAAGTTCCACAATAGTGTTCTCTGCGCGCATCTTCAACCTCCCCCTCGTCAGTCTCAGCACCCAGGCGGCCCACAACAGCACATTCCCTGCCACTCGTATCACCGTAAACAGGGCAAACACGACGCACGCGACGGCGCGGAAGATGAAGAGGTTCAGGGAGGTGTAGGAGTAGTTGGCGGAGCCCAGGAGGAAGCGGGCGAAGGAGTCGATGGTGGCGCCGGAGGAGGGGGAAGAATCGATGATGAGGGTCTGTGAGGGGCGTGGGTTGGGGGGAGCCGGGGGGTTGTGAGCGTGCGGGATTTGCAATGGGATGGGAGGGTGCAAGTGCAGGTGCGAACGTACCTTGGTGTTTGGTCGGTACCCTTCGCATTGCAAAGCCCGCAGGAAGCTGTGCAGGGAGCTCGTGCCTTTTGTGTGGTGGGTAGAGACAGTCGAGATGTAAATCGAGGGCGCAGAGCGTGCTACGAGTCGCAACGATAGCGCACCCACCTCCATTTGAAAAAACGTGAATGGCCAAGTTATGTCTCGGCGAAGTCAAGCTTGCGCCGTTGCCGTCGCCGGTGGGAAGGAGGGTGGACCCAAAGTGCTTCACGATGTACTGCACGACGGGTTGGAATGCGGGGACGCCTGCATCCTGGAGTGGATAAAACAAGAAGCAAAGGGTCGGAATTCGGAACGAACAAAAGATTAGAACGTCAACAAGGGAACGAGAACAGCAACATCAAAACGCACGCTGTCCAACGAGAGCTTGAGCCAATCGGGCGACGTCTCGAACGAGGTTGTGACGAGAATCACGCGGTAGTTCTTGCGGTGGTACAGCGGGATGTACTTTGCGACGTGCTGCCGGTGCGATTGGCGATTGGTGAAGATTGACGGATCAAGAACGATTCGCTCAACGATGCATGTACGAATCAATTGATGCCCGATGGCCCTACGCACGCGAATATTCCCCCCGAACCATCCGAAAATGACGGCCAAATTGGTTGTGTCCTCCGCCTCCCCAGTTTTGGGATCGTGCCTGTCGACGTATGCGAACTTGCACAGCTTGTGGAATCGCTCGTGGTCAGGGCGGTGGTGGACGTGGGCGTGGGAGTTTGGCGGGTGGGTTGGTTGGTCCATCGATGCCGCGGGATGTAGAAAGGCGGGGGAGGGACGATGGAGATATGTACCTTTGTGACGGTGGAACGAATTTCGGGAAGGGCAGAACCAGATTCTCCCGATCTATCTCTCGACTGATTTCGTGCAATCTTATCTCGTGGATTTACTCGTGTGTCGGTGTCCATATTGGAAGAGTGCAGTGATTGAGATTCGTGCGAAGCGAAGCCGGGCGGAAAGATGCGCAAGAGAGCAAGAGCAAGAGCGTTCGCGGTGGGACATCTCATACCGCGCCGTGCCCGCAAACTACATTTTACAAGATAGTGGGGGCCGTGCCCTTGAGCATCGTCTGTGCGAGCTGGTATTGTATTTCACGTCTCATGTAAATAAGTTGAGGAGAATTGCAAAGGATTGAATTCATTCTTGGTGAATTAAATTTTAGACTTTGCTCACGTCTAGGGCGAAAGAGACGCGCTGACTTTAATAGCCTGCATCCAAACGCGAACTTTGTCGTCTTGGAGCGACGCTCACGAGGCTGTCGGCTGTCATTTCCATTTCGTTGATTCATTAGATGCGACGTTCCATCCCCCGAAGGCAGCGGCCAAAAACCCACATTGTCGCAACATCAGTCGACGATTGATGTCTGTTGCCGAGAAAATACAACAAAAACCTCGTCAACTCGTGCATTTGACCCAAGGTCGCCTCCACCTTCCCGTCCCAATGCGAGGGGGGACAGTCTCGATTGTGCAGGCGGTACCTCGTACGATCCTATTGGTGCGATTGATGTGAAAATTTAATTGGAGGGTCTTCGGTGTTTTGGCGAAGGATTTCAAGGATAGACGAGTACGAGGTCCCCACAACTCTCGGACCGGGCCACGATTCTGGTGCACATGGATTGAGCTCGCCCTCGCTCGCAGTCACTAGCTACGGGCTTTGCAATCAGCATGGACACAGGTCCGCGAGTGTGCGGGGTGTGGCAGTGGCGGTGGGTTCTCGGCGAAACTCTCTGATCGGCGACGGCCCGTCCTCTCACATCTCCGCACTATAAAATGAGGCAGATTTGAGTTCGCGCGTGGCACCTCGCATCTCCGCGACTCGCACGCATCGAGTGCCGCGTCTCCTTCTCCCACGTCATTTCCAAATCCGGAAAGGTATTAGTCTGCGGCCCCCTGTCGCGGACCCCACGTGCGCTCCCTCGTGCGAACCATCTCCGATAAATCTCCGGCTGTCCGCCCTGTCACCAGCACAATGAAGGTCTTGGCAGCACTCGCAGCCGCATCGGTGCTCGCTGCAGCAGACGCGTGGATCATCAACCCGACGTCTCCCACGTTTGGCGCTGTAGCGAAAGACAAGGTGAGCGATCGCGTGGCCACTCCGCCCACATCCACGATCCCCGTGCACACCGCGACCTCGTTGGCCGTGTTTGGCACCCTGATGCACCCGCGATCGCTCTTGATGACCGCCTCACGCACTCCGCGCCTGCCCCGCCTCGTGTCTCACCGTCACGATTCCTTTTCTCCAGGTCTGGCCCAAAGCGTCCAAGGGATGGAAAACCCTCGACGGCTCGCCCTCATTCTCTGCATGCCACCGTGGATCGCGCTGGCACTTGCCTGAAGAGTCTGCCGGTGCTTACTGGGAGGGTGCCCTGTCCAACTGCGACTGGAACGAGCCCGATGTGGTCTGGACAAAGGATGGCGTGGCCGTGGTTTCGCATGACTCGTTTGCGGATAGTGCTGGTGGGTGTCACGCGCGAGGTCTGGAGTGCGAAGCCCGGAAGACCTAGTCGTCCTAGCGGAGTGAGCGTAGTGAACGGAGCGAGCCCGAGACCTAAGCGTGGTAGCGCTGACCGAGGCTGTCCCCCGGAGGCGCATATTCCCGCCGGAGGCGAATCCAGCGGAATACTAGCATGGAGCGCATACTCCCGCCGGAGGCGAATGGTCTGCGCGAAGCGCGAATGATACATCGCGGATCGCATATTCGTGCCGGTTTCGATGCACCAGTCGAGCAGAATACTCTTGCGGATTGAGGTTGTCCGCCGGAGGCGAATGATCCGCGCGGAGCGCGAATGATCCAGTGGGAAGCTTTTATTCGGGCCAGAGGAGAATGATCTGCGCGAAGCGTATATTCCCGCCGGAGGAGAATGCATCTGCGGAGCGCATTGCTCTTCTGGACCGAATTTGCCCGGCAGACGAGAATGATCTGCGCCAAGCGAATGACACTGCGTAGAGCGCATATTCACGCCAGTGACATCCACCGCGGAGCGGAATACTCTCACGCGCCGCCATACGGAGCACTGTCGATCTCGCACTATGCTGCTGCGTTGCTGTGCTACTGTGTCGTAACTTTTGTTTGTCCATTATCACGCCATGTGTTATGACGTGTGTGCACGTATAGTGACCTCGGTCGGAACGGACCCCTACTTCGCCGGCAAGAACCGCACCGTGTGTTCGCTGTTTGAGGACCAGTACTTGTGCCGCAACTTGGTGTGGTATGGGGACTTGAATTCGTCAGAGGTCAAGCAGCTGTATCCGATCCAGGTGAGAAAGCGGGTGGAGTGAGCGCAGCGAACGGAGCGACGATTCTGAGGCCTAAGGGCGATATCGCTGACCGAAGCCATCGCACGGAGTGTATATCGAGGCCAAAGCGCCCGCAAGACGCTGACCGAGGCGAATACCCCGCGAAGCGGAATTGTGCTAGGAATGTTGGAGCGACAGAGGCGTATACATCCACAAAGCGGAATTGTACTTTCGCAGAGAGAGAACGATGCCTGAGCGCTATAGCACTGAAGGGGGCGTTGCGTTCCGAGTCCCCGATGTCAGACAAGAGCCGACTCTAATTCTCCCACTCCAATTTAGAACCCTGCGAGGACTTACCCCAAGGGATACCGCCCACCATTCGTGAGTACCCCCCTTATCAGTAAACCGAACCTCCGCTCGGAACCCACCAAATCCGTGTTCCCCACCCCAGTACGACAGCACCTTCAAAATCCTCAGCTTCCAAGAATTTATCGACACCAACGTCAACGTGTCCACGAAAATCAACACGACCCTGGGTCTGATCCCGGAGCTGAAGCAGCCCTTCTACACCAACACGCAGGTGCTCAACAAGGTCGACGAGGCGACGGAGAAGAAGTTCCGCGCGGCCTACTTCAACCTCACGGATGGGATCGACCCGGCGTATAACCATTCGGCGGAGGATACGTTCATGGCGATCTTGAAGAAGAACGGGCTTCCCAGCGGTGAGTTAACGCGACGGTGCATCTTATTCGCGTGGATTGCATTTCGATTTTTTTCTTTTTCTTTTGTTATTCTCAGCACGAAACCCCATTGTCGTCCAATGCTTCGAATACGAGACCATCCAATACCTCGCACGCAAGTACCCCAACGGGTCCGGATTCAACGCGCTGCTCTTCCTGCTCGACATCAACTGGTGGGCGCTCACCCCGAAGGGAATGGAGTAAGTCCTCTTTTCCATCGCCTCGCTTTCCCCTACGTCCCACTAACCGCTACAACCCGCACCACCCCACCACCGCACATACAGCCGTATCGCCGCCCTCCAAAAAGAAACCAACAACACCATCTACGTCGGCCCCTGGAAAGACTCTCTCTACGACGGGATCTACCTGTACGCCCTGTCCGCCTCGGCCGGGTACGGGATCGACTTCCTCAACGCCACCGCGAATCCGGACCTGCAGTACCCCGGGTACAAGGTCACCGACATTGTGGACCCGGCGGTGACGGTCCAGGAGCTTCACAAGCGCGGGCTTGGGTACCTTGGGTACACGTACTATGATTCCAGGCAGGATCCGCTGTACAACTGTGTTGACGTGAGTGGCGCCGAGGGGGTCGCATGTCGCAATACCGTCTCACACGGATTGGAATGCGTGTGTTTGAACAGCCTACCGGGTACGACAACATCACCGAAACGCTGTCCAAACTCTGGTACACGGTGAGTGTTTTGTTTTCCGCAACCATACGAGGCGATCCCTCAACGCCTTCCCACAGCCCAAACCATGCCCCAAGAACAAGCGCCACGAATTCTTCGACCAGTTCGCCATGGGCGTCGACGGGTTCTTCGTGGAGAACAACAACGAGTTTGCCCAGCTCAGGGACGAGTACAACAACCTCCTGCTTGCCACTACCAGTGAGGATCGCCTTTTGATTTTGACGACGTGTGCGCCACGGGTTTCTGATGTTACGTCCCTTTGCTTTACTTATATCCTTTATTTTTTGCGATCCGCTTCACATCGACATCACATCACGACAGAGGAGGACGGCGACTACTTCCTCAACCTTTACATTGGGTTGAACGAGACGGGCGTCCGCGTGGTCTTCTAAGTCTGCTCTACGTGTAATGATACGGCGAGGTTAGACGTTTTTTGATACTATTAAAACGATACTATAAAGTGCGTACGTGCTATGTTTATGACTGAAATGCGAAACGGAGTTTCCGAGGGTTCCGTGTACCGGTGGCGCCGCCCAAGCTTTTACCCTCATCACAAACAATCATCACCTGACACCCAAAGAGGCGCTCTCGCCTCTCGGCAGGTTTCTTTCGGCCATTTCTGACGGCTTTAAGAAGAAGCGCTTCGGGTGCTTGCTTCCATCGCCTCCGTCCCCCAACAGGTCCTCCCAAAGCTGGGGAATTGTGGTTCCGCAACCTGCGTGTCGCACCTTCTTGCGAGGCAGAAAGGTTGCGAAATCACACTTCCTCAGCATCCCTCTGGTGTCGGTTGATAGGTGTTGGTGTTATCACCCGCTCTTTCAGAGGCTTTGTCGAAACTTGCTCTTCTTCTCTCCTGATGCAACAACAAAACCTGTGACCGCTCACACCCAGTACCCACGACACAGGGTCTGTGCGGTCGCAAGTATTGTTTTGCTTCTTCTTCGTACACTATTGCTATTGTTCTGAGCAATCCGGCATTACTACCGAAGAGCAAGTTACCGCAAAAGGTGATTCGTCCATTTTGTGCTGGGGTAAATGCTCAACATACAAACAGGGGACAGGCAGCACTTGTCTGCTCCCGTACTTGCTCAAGCGAACCGAAGCCAGACCAGAGTGAGGTGAGCCGCGTCATTTAATTGACACCTGTACGGGGTGCGGGTCTCTTCGCTACCCTTCAATCTCGAACAATGTGAGATTGACATGCATTTATTGTTGGCTTTACAAGTGCAAGGTTGTTTTATCAAAGTCGATTACACAGCGGAGGAGCCACCGTCCACAGGTAGTTCCATTCCCTGCAGTAGAGACGCTTGTAAGTACAGGTGCCGTTGAAAATGACATAATAATCAAGACTTGCCGTTATGAAAGAGCTCTCCTCTGACGCCAAGAATGTAATGGCATTGGCCAAATCCTGCGGCGTTCCCCACGTCCCATGGGACTTGCGAGTTTCATCTTGTCCTCGTCCTTCAGAAAACTATCATTCTCCGATTGCAACGCCATCGGCGTCTTGTGAAACCTACGATGAAGGGTGGTTCGGTTGAAAGAAACTGTTCCCCCAAAACCATGGAGTGACGAATTACATACCTGGGAACACCGTGTTTACTCGGATCTTTCCCCCGGGGAAGTCAGATTGCGCGCAGTATATTGCAGCGCTTCGGCTGATAGAGCGAACTCCGCCCTTTGTGGCAGTGTAGGACGGCCTAGTGGGTACTCCCATGAGCGCTGACTGAAAGTTTGAGTGCATGTTAGAATACCAAGACATAGAATTTGTGATGGCGTTCAACGGACGACACGTTAGCAGTGGTTTTGGTGTATTTGGAGAGGAGCATGGAATATTGTCGTTCAAGTTAGCTTTCGCACGTTTGAAAATCAACGTATGACGCCACTCACAGGGGACGAGTTCTTTTTCATCGAGAGTTTCCATGTTTCATGCACTTTCAATTCAGAGTCAGAGCATTGTCCTATTATTTGAGGAAAGTGCGAGAATGATGAAGGAACACTCACAAGAACACTCCGTCAAGGTTCACTCTGAGAATTTTAGACCACTCCTCGTACTGAGTCTCTTCCAGCCGCGCTTCCACCGGACCGACTCGAGCGTTATTGACAAGAACATCAAGAGGGCCGTCAAAAGTTTCTTCAACTCTGTTGATTGGAAGACGGACGTTGTTTGATTTGGGGGATCGCTGACATCCGCTGGGACTCACTTCTTTAAAACACTCTCCCACTGTGATTCGTCTGCTACATCGGGTTCAAGGACGATTGCAGTTTTAAATCCTTCGGAAAAACCAGGCATGAACGCCAGGGCCTTTCCAGTCAAATCATCATCTTTACATTACCTTGAGCTGCAATTTGCTGGAGGACATTCTGGGCGAGCTTAGACTGACTTGGTAAGTCTGTCAATACAACCTTGGCCCCCTCTGCGACAATCAATCACAAAGGGGATAAAAAGGAGTAGCAACATCAACGATATCATAATATCAGGAACTAAGAAACGGACGACACAACTAACCTCGTGCAAACCGAATGGCAGAAGCGGCTCCGATGCCAGAAGCACCACCCGTAACAATCGCTGAGGTATCGACGTGACAACAAGACTCAAGACCTTTCAAAAGCCACAACGGACAAATCTTGCAGACGAGAAGTTGTCCAATAGGCATGTCAGAGGCTTTATCGGAAAATACCCCCTCTTAAAGCTTAAGCGCAAAAGTAGATCTTCCTCTCCCTTGCAAACCTGGCTTGGGTCATGTGAGAGAAGTGAGGACAACAAAATCACTATCTGGTCTCTCTCTGCTTCTCGTGACTCTTAAACGAATGCTTGATATGTATGTAGCCGTGCTCCGTGGTTCCAATTAGAGTTCCAATACAGATTTGCAAGTCGCTGACGGAGAAAACAACCTCTTGTATTTTCTTGCTTCAACGGCCAGCCATCAAGAAAAAGACTCTGCACCTCTCCTTCGCCCCTGAAGGTTTCGAATTGCGCTCAAGCCACCCTCACGGGGCGTGCATTGACGTCGAATAGAGACCACAGCACGGCAGCGGACACCTCCACGAAGTGGCTCAAATGGACATGCCGCCGCAACAGCAAGCGCCAGTCTTGTTTCCCGCGCTCCCGTCAGAAGTACGTTTCCGGGCTGCTGCGAAATCCTCAATCTCGTGACTAAGAGCTGTGGTGTTGGGGAACGACACGTTGGAATGCTCCAATCTCATTGCCATCCGGTCATCCGCTGTCGTTTATTCATTCTAATCTCCATTTCACCGCGATTCACCCCCTTTTTTAATCTTTGGGACCAACGTTTAGCTCCAAACCCACATCTTGATCTTCCTTCCACCGGAAGCCCTTGCGCGAATACATCAGGTGAACACGACAGGGAGAGATCTCCTGAAGGATCCAGCGGTGAGTTTCTCTTGCGTGTTCCAGGCAGGAACACAGATTGAGCGTCCGCTCGGCTTAATTGTGACTTTGACAATCCATCCACAGTTCCGAGCACGCTGGCTGGTTGCCCACTATACGCGCACTGGAGCTCTTTATTGGGGACTTAAAAAACACCGGCCTTTGCTGAGATTAAGGTCCCCAGACACGGGCGAATCCGTGATCGATGCGCTTGTCATACAGGGAGTTCGTGTCACAAGGTATCTCGTCCAGGAGGTCGGACTTTGGCTTTTTAACATGGATAATCACGTGAGTACCACGAAAGCTGTGGCGCCGCAGCTGTTGGGTCATGTGGTGGAGGGTTTCGGTATCATGTGCCATCCACCAAGAGGACAAGCACTGTGGAAACGAAAAATAATTGTCCTTGGCGCTGCCTCAATATCTTTAATGACTGTTTTATTGTTCTCTTCCCCTCGGATAGTACCGCTACTCCCAAATCGAGTCTCTCACTGGTGAAAGACCCAACAATGCGGACGAGAATCCTCCTTCTGCGTTCCCTACTCTTGCAGATCAGGGCCTCTACGAGCACCTCCTTAAGCACGCATTGATCCAATATTCTCACAAACCGGATGGTATTCGTTTTGCGCACTCGGATCTTTACATTGCCCGGTCCCTCGTAAGCGCTGAGGACGACGAGGATCTACCTCAACAAGTTGGCGTGGATAACTCTTGGTTCGGCCGTACCAAGGTCCTCGTAGCGAGCAATCTTGCTCGTCTCACAGAGCTACTCGATGACTACGATTTCCTCCCCGCACCACCCATCTTCCTCCACCGGTACCAAAACGATGAAGAAGCGTTACACCAGCTTGTTGTAGATACTATGGCTGGCCTGGCGGTTGGCGCCCCGGACCTTCTTGGGCGTGTGTTACCCCCTCTACGCACCATTCTGTCCTTCGCAGAACCAGACCTTCGCCTTTCGTCTGCGATCGCCGCTCTTTATGAGCGGGTGATGGAGAAGTCTGGACCCACACCAGAAACCCCGGCACAATTTGCCGAGGTTCTGATCCATCCCGACTTTCCCCGTTCCCTTGTGTTCCCGCGCGAAGCTGTTCAGCGTTACTTGGAGCAGCACGACATGTTCTATCTCAATCAATTGCGTGACATAGCTGCAAGGCTTCCGGAGCCTGAGGATCCAGAGTTTGTGAAGGAGGTGGACGAGTTCCTCAAATCAGAGAGTGAAGAAGGTGGATTGGAACTCCCAAGGCAGAGGACAGGCAAAGCGGATGTTTTTTTGGAGGTGGTAGCAAAGAAGCTGTTTCGAGAGAAATGGGAACGGAAGGTGGCGGATTCCCAGACAGAAGATGGCACCACGACCACACTTGTTGTAACACATCCAGAAGAAGTCGGAAAGCAAGCGAAATCTGCATCACTCGGATCAGATGATGTCCAACTAATGACCAATGTGGTGGAGGCCATGTGGCCTGAATGTGAGTTGGTCAAATCTTCGTAGAAGTTTCTGTTGTGGTGACTGCCTTGACAGTGAACGATCGTCTGAAATTCCTCCAACGTCTAAGTCTATCGCGCGAAAGTTGGACCGCCGAGCTTGATGCCTTCCCTGTGGATACCCCGTTCTCTGACGTGAAAAGCGTCATTGGGCTGCCGAGACTTAGAGATATGGACGGTTCCAGAGTTGGTTTCTTGGCACAAGTGAGACTAATATGTGCAGTTATGCCTCCGAATGTGGAGGTGATAGTCGGTATTTGGTCCTTTAGATTGTTAAAGGGATATGGCACCCTCTACCCGCTCAACCTGAAATTGAACCCATATGCAGTGGTCGGTTTTTGGTGACATCTTCTTTGTTTTTGTTGTTGTTTAACGACCGCAAACTTCTTTTCCAGACCTTGTGGACTCATGCTTTGTTCATCTCATTCTCGACTCTCTCGTTTTTCCTTCAAACAAAGTTGAAACGGAGGTTGCGGCGGAACTCAAAGCCATGACGGCACAGTGGGCTCCTGGGCCATGTGTCTTGGCCACGGTGGCCTTTGGGTGAGAGAGTTTTGCAGTTCCACGGGAGATTGGTCATCCCATTTACGTTTCTCCGCTTTGTGTAGTGGCGCTCTTCTTATTTCTCGGTTTATGTCTGCCCCCGGGATCAAGAATGTGGATGCGTACCTGTCCGAGAGAACCTGGCCCAACTCCCCAAGCCTCGACGCTTCCACAATGGATCCCACAGCTTCCGTCGCAAGTACTACAACACCAGTCACAGCGGGTGCAATGGGTTCCTTGGCGAGCGCGACCAGCTCTGTTGAGTCCAATATCCTCGCCAGCACAACAGTATCACCTCAGCCGATAGAAACGGAGCAGGAGAAACGAGGGCGACTTGGCCGGAAAATGATTGAGCGATTGGCTATCTGCCTGGACACTATTAGTGAACTGATGCTGGTGAGCGCCCTGTTATGAGACTCGGTGAATCCAGAAATCACAGAAATGCGAATCTCAGTCTTGGATCGAAATGTCACCGCGCGTCAGCCACACTGAGAACGGAGGAACGATGCGAGAAGACGAAGTTCAGAGACTCTTGAATCTGATTTTAACGCCGGCGCAAAGGGTGACCCTGGCTAGCCAGTGGGGTTTCGGCCACATACAGCAAACCTCTCTTCCTGCAAGAGATGGCAAAAATGTTGCTCTTTCGAGTTTGCTCCCGACCGCGGCCACTGTAGAAGATCCTTCGTTTGCGACTGTTTCTACTAGCTCCGATGTCGGTACTCAATCCGTTGATGTTGCATCTGGGATATCAACCGCAGACTCTTTAATCCCATCCGGATCTTCCACGTCTTCCGCCTCCGAGCAACCCGTTGTGGCATCTGCCTCACCTTTCAATGAAGTGGCGACGTCTGCATCAAATAATGCAGCAGGTGAAGGTGCACCTCCACGCCCAATACTCACACCCCTGGACATTCCTTCTCCATCGACTCTCCTTGGTCAACCGAGTCGGATCTCCGAGCAATACCACCTTCCGAATCTTCATTCCCCCATCTCCCTCTTAGGTTACTTCCGTTTGCTCTCCGACTACTATGCTGGTGTTGTTTACGACACGGAGAAAAAGCGAAGATCAGATTCGAGTGGAGAGCAGATCCTGGAAGGGTCGACGGTAGGAACTTATGAAGGAGATGTGATGCATTCTCGGTTAATCCCCGTTCGTCAATTGCAGCTTCGGCATCTGTTTTCACCAACCAGCTCGATGAATATCGAGGATCTGAAAACATATGAGGAAGCAATGAGATCTAACGCTGCAAAGCCAAAGAAAGCGCCAATTCGATACGGAGCGTGAGTCCTATTTAATCACCAGCTCTCACTAGTTTGAGCACTAATCATTTCTTCAGAACGTATGGGTTGGGACCGAGGGGAAACCATTCGGCAAAAAATCAGGTGCTCATGGAATGGGGTACCCGCGCGCCGGAGAGTCACCTCTACAGGATCAATATATACGCAGGAGATTTTCTCGAACGTGAGTTCGGCTCGTTTTCAAATTGTTGGAAGTTGGGTTTCAACCAACTCAAACCTCCAGGTCTCACGTTCTTTTTCACTGATGGCACCAAGAAGTCCGTGGGGAGGGTTTTGTACTACAGGCCCCCCGATTATTCGCTCATTATCCCACCCGGCGAACACATTACGTCGATTGCGGGGCGAAGTGGTCACTGGTTGGATGGAATCCAGTTTGAACTTTCAAATGGAGTAAAGACGCCCTACCTTGGTGGGCAAGGTGGTAATGCATTCCAAGCAGGACCAGTTGGACGACCGCTCATGGCTCAACCTGCGCTTTGCGGTGTTAAAGCTTATGGATCCGTGGATCACTTCGTGAGCAAGCTCACCTTTGGATTTTGCGATATTGATTGGGAAGCGCAACAGAAGAACCGTCGAGAACGGGGGAGAAACTCTGATGTTGTCGATGAATCGCCGTCCAACCCTGAGGAGTTACTGGAGGATTTGCGAACGCTCTTTCCCACTTCGGAAGACCCTGACTTCTTCTTGCAAGTTGGGGAAGGCGGAAGCGAGGAAAGCGAGGCCCAAGGACCCGAATACATATCCACAGAGGGAGGCGCAACCACATTTGAGAGCTCGAACGAGGAGGTGAGAGACACATTTTGTTTTAAATTTTTATTTTTACCAACCGGTGGTTTTCTTTTACGAAGGGTCCGGGGTCATCGTGGTTTGGTTCAATTAATGTCATGTTGGGCAACCTCATTTTTGGGGGAGCTGATGCGTAGTTAGTTTTATTCGGCAATCCCTTCATTTACATAATACCATTGGCTTCAATCACGCTGCCGATTGAACTCAATCACATCACATTATTTACATTGAATTATCGTCTTCGATTGCGGTGCCGACTGATTTAATCTCCGGATACCATGCCAATATCCTAGCGTGCGGTAAATCCTATTGGTAACCATCCAACCTGCCATTCACCAAATCTTCCCTTGCTTCCTCCCAAGGCAGTCGCAGCACCGCATGTGGAAGTCAGCTCGTGCACAATCTCATCGGCGTACTTCGCGGGGTACGCAAGCTCTTCCACCGTGACTGTGGCAGGAGACACTGACACGGGAGCATCTCGTGGTCGTAATGCAGCTGGCACGTGCGAACGTATGAGACTCAAAGAAACACGTCTTCAATCACCTAGCAGCGTAGACATTTGGAGAGCGCATTCAACTCACCGCCGCAATGTGTTGCGTGAGATATCTGCAGATCTGCAGTCTAGGAAAAAGACTTTGAGAGCTGTACATATTGTCTTTGGCATTAGTGCAAACTCTTGAATGAAGTATCGACAATCTCACTCACCTGGAAAGGGGCCTTGTTGCACCAACAGACGGCGCTTGACCATACCGTCCCCCATTGACAGCTGCGCCAACCTCCCCTCCAGGTTTCGATAATCCTTTTCCCTCCCGACCACAATTTTTTGATGTCCTTCATCGCCCCAACCAACCCATCCGTCCCAGCCAAATACCCACATCACTGCTCTGACATCGCCAAAGTAGTGTTGCGTCCCCGTAGGGAGATCCACTTCTCCAATAGATCTCAGGACAAACTTGTAGCTCGCATGTGCTTCCACCCGCTCCAGTAGGTCTGCTGCCACATATTCACCAACTCGTGGAACATGAAGTTGAACTTCCTCGTCACCACCATTTGAAAGCGCCTCGTGAAATCGAACTGCGTACTTGAAGAATGTGACTACAAAGTTGTTTTCGGAGTCCGACGTGTTGACCAGTGGATCGGCCGCATTTGTCGATCCGACAGGGTTGTGACAGTCTCGGCATATCAAGAAACGACGACGTTGGGCAAATTCTAGTTGGTGCTGTTCGGGCGGTGTTTCAACCTCAAGGTGTTCCGTCTGTGATGGGAGCAAATATACAATGAGACAGGTCTTCACTGGCATCAGAGCTTCTCCACATCCCAGAATAACAGCGTGCAACGCATGTTCTCCCCGTAAGTATCCTTGCGCCTGTATGTTCGTGCACGTACGGTTTCCAGCAACGACTTCGACTCGACCAACTCGACAACCCGCGCATCTGCTCAAAGCCGTGAAGCCAAGCGGCTACGCTAAAGAAGCAAGCAAGGAGCACAAAATACGTGGCCGTCATGCCGCCGACACTGGGGGCGAGGAGATTCTGCAGGGTCGCCCGAAGGCGTTTATTGTTATTGGAGGCTAGTATCGACGCGAGGCACGGTGGGGGGGCAGCCGAGGCCGCACAACGCCACACCACACCTTTGGACCACCGTGAAGTTTGAAGTGGGCGCCTTGCTTGAACCTCCGTGGCGGAATCCGACTGTCGACCTCATATGGACACTCCGACACATACCTGAGTGACACTTGAGACACCATCCGAGGAATTTGTTTGCTGTACCGTGACGTTAACCCAATTTACATTCGCGCTGCTCAGCACCACCGCTCCATCTCCGACCAATAAGACTCCCGGAGAAGGTTTTCCGTAAAAGCGGCGGGCATTATCAAGTTTTCCATCGCGATTAAAGTCTTCGTTATGGCACATCCACGCATCAATGAGCTCGTGCCAGTAAGGCGAAGGGAGGTCCATCACCGACTTGAACGCACGGTTTCGGAGAGCGTATGATGGTGGCACTTCGGGGTCCTCTTTACCTTCGCTCACAGGGTCAGACTGAGAAAGCGAGGCATCACATCCCGAGCAGGCAATGGTAGAGATGTTCGCAAGGTCCTTGGCCGAAAGCAACCGAAGATGGGATCCCAATGATTTCGAGGGCTTCGCAGTAACTCGCAGTTTCAGCTCTAACGCTGGGCACGTCTTCTGAGCTGGACTGTCCCCGCTTTGCTGAGTTGAATCACTTGAGATCGGTACGGTCCACGAGGCGGCCAATTGTATGGAAGTTGGGTCGACCTCAAAAGCTGGATGGAAAGAGAAGACCACGTGTTTTGTTGATGGGTGGGAAAGAGAGCGAGTGAAAAACAGCTGCTCCGAAGAAGCAGAGAAATGAGCGCTGAGCGGACGTCCCTTCGCTTCTTCTGGTGATGGAGGATCCAGAATGGCAACAGAGACCGACAGCCAACCAATGTTGGGCAGGAATTCAACAAAGACACGAATGCCATCAGTGATCGCGCTATCGCCGCAGTCTCGCCGTGATTTCTTGGTGGAGGTTGGGAGTAACGTCGACATTTGGAAGGGAAAGGCTTTGGTCATTCATTCAAGCTCAGGCATCAAGAGAAATTCGAATGGTCGACGACTCACCCCAACGCACTGACGACAGGAACGCTAGAAACGGTGGAGGGGTGGACCAGGAGCACAGAAAACGGCAGAAGCGGCATCATGGTCAAAACGCAACGAACGGGCGGTCCCTTGGATCCATCCTCAACCAGCTTGAACATGCCATCGGAAACGGACACCCGAATGGTCATCAAAATGGAAACGGCGCTGCCAACGGGGCCCACGGTCGCTTGACAAAGCTTCTAGAGCATCGAAAGCAATTGCCGATCTGGTCTGGTGTGTTCCATTACCTCCTTTAAATGAAACATAATGTACAATCTATCGCTGTTGAGACAGCGAAGAACGCCCTTATCTCTGCTGTGGAGAGTAATGACGCTGTTATTTTGATTGGAGAAACCGGAAGTGGAAAGACCACTCGTACGTGAACAGACATTTTTGCCCTTTCAGTGTTTCCAGATCACTTGCTTGTTCCCTGTTTAGAACTGCCTCAATTTCTACACGATGGCCGCCTTACTACACCTCCGCCACGTGGAGCGAACGAAGAAGAAAAGGCCTTCCCTAATTTCCCCCATGTCATCGCTGTAACTCAACCGCGACGTATCGCGGCGATAACTATCGCTCGACGTGTCTCAGAGGAATTTTGTGGAAAGACTGACCAAATAGGTCAAGAGGTGCGTTATGGTGTGCCACAGAGTGTGAGTATACCAACGACATTTAAGCAGGTCGGCTACTCGGTCCGTTTCTCTTCTGCGTTCAATCCAAAACGGACTCGCATCAAATACGTCACAGATGGTATGCTTCTCCGGGAACTTCTGGCCGACCCCTACCTTTCGGCTTACACCGTTGTGGTTCTGGACGAGGCTCACGAACGCAACGTCCGAACGGATCTTCTGTTCGGGCTCATCAAAGGAATCATGGCTGTGCGTAATAAAACGAGCCAGCAACTACAATCAGTTGATCTGTCGAGTTTGGAAGGAGAGGCGAAAAAGAAAGCAGAGCGAGATGCACTGGCAGCGCGGATCTTGGGGCCATTGAAATGCGTTGTGATGAGTGCCACTTTGGATGCAGAATTCTTTGCGGACTATTTTAGCACGGTGCGAGATGGTACCACCGGACAGTCTGCGAAAGTGCCAGCGCCGATTCTTTTCATCGAGGGGCGAACATTCCCAATCACCACCTACTACACAACGGAACCTCAGGAAGACTACCTAGACGCTGCCTGCGTCACAATATTTCAAATACATCGGAACGAACCGCCACCGCCTGGAGACATTCTCGTGTTTCTTCCGGGCCAGGACGACATCGAGACGCTGGAGCAACTCGTGAGTAAGTACGCTAAAGACCTCCCCCCGACCATGTCCAAGCTCCTCCCTCTTCCACTCTTCGCGTCACTTCCTGCCAACCTTCAAACCCGAGTGTTTGAACCGGCTCCTCGAGGCACACGCAAGGTGATCCTGTCCACAAATATTGCCGAGACATCGGTGACTATTCCTGGCGTGAAGTACGTGATTGACACGGGCGTGGAGAAACGCAAGTCCTGGGACCCGAAAATAGGTGTGGAAGTGCTTGCGCAGGTGAGCATCAGCAAGGCTAGCGCGCGACAGCGTCAGGGACGAGCTGGAAGAGAGGTAAGCTGCACTCAAAGTGAGGTTTTCGGTTTCAAGTTATTGACCTTCCTACCTAAGTTTCCTGGTTTGTGCTACCGCCTTTACACCGAGGAAACATACAACTCTTTGAAAGACGCAACGATACCGGAAATGAAGCGGATCAATCTTGCGTCAACAATACTTACCCTGAAGGCCTACGGAGTTGATGATATCAGCCGATTCGAATATTTGGAAAGGCCTTCGAAACAACAACGTGAGCAACTATATTCGAGATGTTACGGTGATAGACAGTAACACAGGGCCTCGTTCATGACGCCCAGTCACTCGATCGTTAGAGTCGCTCCTTGCTCTGGGAGCTTTGGACGACAGGGGCCGGCTGACAGATCTGGGACGCCAAATGTCCCAATTGCCGCTCGAACCACCACTCGCAAAAGTTTTGCTGATGTCACCACAGTACAAATGCACAGCTGACATCATTGACCTCGTTTCCATGCTGGACGCCGACAATGTATTCTACAATCCCGCGAGCGGTAGAGCCGAGGGCACTGGGGGCGATGTTGACGACGAAAATCGACGCGGTTCTGACCGGGGACGCTTTGCACATCCGAGTGGGGACCATGTCACTCTCGTGGGAGTTTTGCGGGAATATGAGAAGGTAGGAAAAGAAGAGGCTGGCGGTGAAAAGGAAGAACGGCGGAAAAAGCTGCAGTGGTGTAAAGACAATGGGATAGATGGGAGATCAATGCGGCATATCATGGTATGTAAAAGGTCCAAGCGAAATACTCCTAAACTCGACCTTAACATCGCTCTGGAAAACAGGAAGTAAGGGAGCAACTCATCAAGGCAGTGTCCGCTCCTCCATTCCAAATGGATCCCACACTCACAGTACATCCCACGACGACGCCCAATCCAGCGGAGTTTCTTAAGTGCCTTCTCTCTGGTTTTGCACAGAACATAGCAATGCGGCAACTGGACAGTTCATACCGCACGATCGTCAACAACGTCACGTGCGCTATTCATCCTGGAAGTACGGTCAAAGGACAGGGTAGAGAGCGGGAGTTCCCAACTGTCGTGTACCACGAACTGGTAGGTCCCACAGAATTACTTCGTTGGTGGAGAACTCCGTTGACTTATTTTTCGGTGATAGCTCTATACTTCGAAACAGTACATGCGCACAGTGTCGCGAATCGATTATGTGTGGATGTCGGAGACAGCACCCCAGTACTATGGGCGTCGTCAGTTTTCCTCGTAGCTTTCACTGAAAATGATCAAGTTCCATTGTATTTATCAAGAATGCGTGTACCACTATGCCTGCATATTTGTACTACTGCGATTGTACTCGAAATGTGAGGGAATATTCAACCTAGTCCAAATATCTACTCCAATTTAGAACAGCCCCTCCGTCACCTCGATCGCCACCCGTCTCTTCCAGTTTGGAGGAGACCAAGCCGCAGCAAGATCTACAGTTCTCATCGGCGCAGCTACACCACTGCTCCGTGTCCTCCGCGCAGTCCTGAGAACTCGAGGCGGCTTCCGAATGTCATCGGGGCTGATCTCCGAGTTCGATTCTGATAGAGAGGAGTCGTCGTAGTCTCCGTTGCTGTTTGGGCTTCCTTCTCGCGATACAGGCATTCGACGCCACCACCTGACAATGTCACGCAATTTCCGAGGATCCACTCGCTTCAGAATCCAAGGGTGCTCCAAAATATCCGCACACGACATCCGCTGGAAAACGTCCCGTGACAGAAGCCGCTTCACGAAATCGACAGCCTCGTGAGTGATCGGACGGCCGTTCTGACCGACGGGGAGAGTGTCAAGTTGTCCAGCTTCGATCCGTTTAAGAACATCCGAGGGACTCGCATTCAAGCCAAGCGGGTGGTTGCCGATAAGGAAGTAGAGTGTAAGCATGCCGAGAGACCAATAATCTGCCTCTTTGCCGTACGGCTCGTTGTTCAGCACTTCTGGAGCTATAGTTGGCAAATGCCCCAAATTGAGCTTTATCAACAAACGAAACAAGATTTCTGCAAGCGAGAAACTCACATTGCCATGAAGGAGTGCCCACCAATCCCGATGTCAACGAGGTCGACGGAGTGTTGCCAACAACACACCCATTTGTGAAATCTGTCAGAACGACCGACGCCGGGTCCTGAGGATCTCGAAGCACGATGTTGGAGGGTTTAATGTCTCGCAGAATGACATGCCTGTCGTGGAGAAATCCAACGGCGGAAGCAACTCCAGCAATGAGAGTCTGGTGACGATCCAACAAAGATAACCCCACACATTTTCAGATCAATCATTTCGGAAAGATCAGAGACGCAATGGAACGGACTTGTGTACGACCAGATGTCAACTCACCGCTGTCCAGCCCTCTCCGTGTTGTACGCCCATCTCAATGCCCTCGTCCGGTTCTCCCACATATTCGTACACAATCATCCATCCGCTCCTCGTTTCCCACCAGTCCAGCAATTCAACAATATGCGGGTGGTGCGTGAGCGATCGCAGAATGTGAATGTCCGGCGCGAGGTTGGATGGGGTGCGGAGTGAGGGATAGGCCGTCAGAACAGATTTGGAAATGTTCTTGATGATGACCGGGCGCCTGAGAAATGGCAGCGTATCAGTGAAAATGCCATGGTGGGGTGAAGCGGTTCGCTGTGACCGTTCGCCACATCCCGCACGAACATCTGGCCCGACTCACCCAGTGAGTGTATGGAACCCCCTGTAGACAGTTTTGTAGGAGGAGCTCTCTGATGCGGTGAAGTACGGTAGACAATCGCGACGAAAGAACCCGAAAAGGGCAAAAGCAACGAACAGTTGATACCAGCCCCAATCGGACCAGGAGCGCATCAAAAGAGAAGCAGGACTCACTCAGCGTCTCCTGGATGTCGTACGCATCCTGGTCTCGAGCTCGTCTGGTCATCATCACTTTGGCTCGGGATTGGGCTCCTTGGAGTTTTGGTGAGGGACACCAAACGCCATTGCAACAAAAAACGGCGAAAACCGTAATTGGACAACGCCAAGCGATCAACGCAATACGGTGACCAGAAATTGTAACGAAAATTTCTATTGAGACTTTGCATTCGATTCTCGCTGAATCCATCTCCCAACACCACCACCCCTACATTTACGCAGTAACTGACGCTTTGGCTTTCCGAGCTCCGACGAGAACAAGAATTGACACCGCTGAATAATTCGCGAGATAAGGATGAAGGACGACCCCCGTTTAACAGAACACCATAACCCACCGTACTGGAACAGAATCTCCTTGGCCATGAACAAAAACGCCGCGGTGAGGACGGATTGGAGGAGCTTGGACTCGATACCCTTGTACAATCCAATGATGCCCTCAGTGCGGATGATCTTGCGGAATCCGTCCGCAATGGAGTTGTAGCGGGAGTTCTCGTCGGTACCCTGTCGCAACTGCATCCGCGATTTGATCACACTAGTTGGAGTACGAGGGATTCGAAAACTATTGTTGGAACGAGAGGTCGTTTTCGAATCCGAGGGGTTACGTCTCACATGTAAGGGTACGTGATGGACGTGGCGGCGAGTTTGCTAATGGCGCCGAGCAAGAAGAAGTCAAAGTTGCTCAGCTTGCGCGTTGCTTCGAGTTTCGCCTTGACCTGCTCGAAGACAGTGTACTGTCCGTTCGTAGGGAGTGGAGCGGGCATGAAGTCAGGGACGAAGAACTTGAGCTCCCGAAGGTGCAGTAAAACTTTACCTGAATGATCGGGTTGATGACCAAAATCAGCGCGGGAACCAGACCCCGGAAGAACTCCTTGGGTCCGTCGTTCTTGAGGATGTCCATGGCAGCTTGGAACACCCCCTTGGACTTTGCCTTGTCGTCGCCCGAGGTGGACTTAGTGCTCGCCCGGGTATTGATCACCCAGATGGGGTTGGTGATGGTGGCAGTGGCGGCACCTCGAGACAACGATTAGGGTGTCAAGCTCCTCGTCACGCTGGGGAGGATTTCCTCGTACGCTCACCTGCGACCGCTCCCGCAAGCATGCTCTCCAGCGCGGTCATAGGCCGGGCCTTTCCGGCGGCTCGGACTGCCGCCTTTTCGAACGCGGCCTTCACAGCTGTAGCACTGCGTCAGCGAACACGATCGCGACAACCCTCACTAACGCAGCGTCCCACCAACCTTCATAGAAGTAGTAGTAGACTCCGTTGGTAATAGCGATACCAAAGATGGCCGAGTCGATCCCACTGTAGGCACGCGGTGTCGTTCAACTATGGTGCGGGTGCGTGCGCATGTTCCGCCACGACCACCCGACTCACGCGTAGAAGCCCGGCAGACCCTCCTCCTTGAGAATCTTCTGCGCGATCGCAAGCTGCCCTCCAGCGCCGGCAGTCTTGTCTCGCGAGACCTGGTTCCGGGTCGACAGGGTGAAGAGCGGGTCTACCACACAACGGGGAGCGTCAGAACGGTCCCCGGCGGGGAGGATGAACTCGCGCAGGGGTACTCACATGTAAGAGCCATGGAGACAATGCCGCCTCCGGCGCCTAAGGGGTTACAGGAGTAGGGGGTGTAAACGGAACCGGAAACACCATCAAGCACCGTCCGCGAACGCGCCCGGCTCCAACCCGCGCACAATCGCCCCCTTTGGCCTACTCATCCCGAGGCCACGAATTGCCACGCGCCGGTAGGAGTTCCCCGTGGGGATGAGTCAGCGTTCCGCCTTCAATTCCTCCGCGAGACTCTCCGCCCGCCTTTGTTCCATGCTCCACGCGTGCACGCATCCCCGCCCGTCCCCGGTCATTGCTCGCCGTTGTCCGTCCCATCCAGCATGCAGGGGGAGATGTTGCCCGCGGAGCCCTACTGACACCCTCCACGCTTCCGACACGACACACAACGATCCGCGCCTTCCCGCCGCGACCCTCCCGCGTTCTGAAGGGCTCACCTGCAAGCGCGTGTGCCACGTTGTCGCTCATGTGTGCGTGTGTTGTGATGCGGGTGTGTGGTGAAGCGGGATGGTGCAAACACTTTTCCCGGAATACAACCGCTGGCGGGTGTGCCTCAAGTGCTTGAAAAATCACGTGCGAATTCGGGAGGTGGAAGTGCGCCCGTTATTGGACGGTAGACAGATGTGTTTCCCATAGCATTATTAATCTCGTTCGGGAAACCTCTGAGGTACACCGCCGGACGAACTCTACGGTGTATGGTTGGACCTTGTTGTCCCGCCCGCGCGGTGTTTTTCGTTGATGCGGTTGGGGCGAAAACTCATCGATGATATTGGAATAGGGACATCTGTGAGTGCTGGCTGGTCGTGACTTTTCTCTATCACGACTCTGAGGAGCATGCATGCTTGACCTGATGTTTGCTTCATTGATCACAATTTGACAGATTCAAGGAGCCGATGTGAAGTAAGACTAGATCGACCGACTTTCGCAATGCGGCAAAAGTTGTATTCAATTCGTTTACAGTTGTCAAGGAGCTGTCGAGCCTCAACTTCATTGGTGCGAGCCGGCTCCCCCCCTCCACAATAATGCTGACCACAAAGTCAACGCAACCGCCTTTTCGCTTCAGCTGGGTGGTCATTCTCAAAGTTTGCTGTGGCAATCTTCGGCATTGCCGTAAGTGACGTCGATCCCCGCGGCACCATCTTCTCCCACACACTCCACTCAGCGCCAAACTATCCTTTGTCACCGACACCAGGGAGCCCATCCAACGATCTGTTACTGCCAGTGAGAAAGGTGGCAGTGGACGACGCACCGTAGCAACCAAGCGTACTCATACGCGATCACTTCACTAGCCACGTAAGAGCCCTGTATCGTACACTTGTCTTTGAAAATCGACTCCTGCTTTGCTTTGAAATAAGGGGCGTATTTGAACAGGAGAGCGCATTGGCGTAAGAAGTGGTTCTGCGGCTGTCCGCCAGCCATTTCCATAAGGACGCATGGCTGCGGTGCTCAGCGGCGCCGCACTCTGGGGTGGGAGCAGCAGACAAAAAGAGGCAGGTGTCAGCGGCATTGCAACCCTTCCCATGGATCGCGCCTTCTGCACCGGTCTCCGCCAGAGCGCTAACGTTTTGTTCCTCAGGATCCACAATCCCCCGCTGGATTACCAGGCCCCAGCTTACCCGAAACTCGAAAATTGATCGTGAGCCGCAAAGAGAAATAAAGTCTCGTTTCACTCGGGCAAGTCACGGTGGAATCCCAGATTCGAAAGCGGCATAATGGAATCCACAGCGTTGGACAACGCCAAGGAAAGCATCGCGGATTCAGTTACCCTCAATGCGAAGCAGGATTCCACCACCGCAGCGGCAGGCGCAAACCCGCGCCAGGCGGAGAATGGATTGGTCTACTCCCGCTTTCAGTTCTTAATGCTGTTTGTCGGTCTCTCTCGGTCTTCTTTTCGGCGGTAAGTCGGTATCTGCTTGGTACCAAGAATAATCCCTCGATAACTGATGTCATGTTTTGTCCTGCACAAATCAAATGTGCTGTTTCAGCTGGACCAAACAAGTGAGATGGCAACGTTTGGGGAACGTCACACATCAATGTAACATCTTGCACTATCAGTTGTCGCCGTCGCAATACCTTCGATCGTTACTGATTTTCAGACCTTCTCTGGATTGGGTTGTATCGTGGGTAAATGCCTCTGCTTGCCATGTTCATCATCTGTTAATCATCTGTCTGCAATGCTCCTTTTTAGGGAACTGCATTCTTCCTCGCTTCAATACCACTGATACCAACTTACGGTAAGTCCAAGTCCCCTATCTCGCGTCCAAAAAAATGCACTCACTCTCCTATGCTCCCATGCTAGATCCAATCTCTCCAGGGAAACTCGCCGACGTTTTTGGGCGCAAACCAGTCTTCATGGCAGGCATATTCATCTTCGAGCTCGGGAGTCTCATTTGCCGGATCGCCCCAAATTTGAACACACTCCTCGTTGGACGAGCTGGTGCGAGGTAACGAGAAGTACCACTCTCGAATTCTCACGCTCAAACTCTCGTCGACTTGCAGTTGCCGGCCTTGGAGGAGGCTATATCATACCGATGACGCTTGTCATCATTGCTGCTGTGGTTTCCCTTCGTGACCGGCCGCGGTATCAGGGACTCAATGGCGCCTGTTTCTCGGTGGCGAGCGTTGTCGGACCCTCAACGAGTCGTCAGCGGCCTGTGAATCCGTATATCGCGCAGCTGACACAAGACTCGCTAACAGTGGGAGGAGCTTTTACCGACCACCTTTCTTGGCGATGGTGAGTGTTTTCCACCACGTTCATTAGCGTCAACGGGCGATCGAGGACAATGGCCACAACATACAATTATTTGATACCGCGGTACACCAGGTGCTTTAATATCAATCTCCCATTTGGTGGCCTCGCCATGCTGGCCGTATGTCTTTTCCTCCGTCTGTCGCCGGTGAGCTTTCCGGTTAGGGACTGGGCACCCTGTGAACGATCACACCATTGCTGTTCGTCCTTTCGCAGATTACGGGGAACATGAAAGAAAAGCTTGCCCATGCCGACTACACTGGTACATCCTGGCTAGCTGCGGGAACAGTTGTTCTCGTGTATGCACTGTCTGCGGGCGGTGTTGAGTAAGTCGGCTGTCAGCTTGGAGCAAGCATTTTTCCCTGACATCCTCACTTCCATATTCTAAGCTACGAGTGGAACTCCGCCTCCATAATCTCGATGTTTGCTCTTTCAGCTGTATCCTTTGTGGTCATTGCACTCGTCGAAATTAATGTAAGTACTTCATTTGGTCCGCCCCTTGTCGATAATTCTACTTGTTTTTACCAAATCTAACATACGGCCGCGCATCGCAACTCATTTATTCTTAGCTTATCAAAACACCGTTGATTCCGTTTGAGCTATACAAGAACCGATTCGTCCTGGCCTGCTGGGGCTGCGCCTTCGTGAGTCCAACACGGCATCTCCACATCCTATCTAGCTCTGTTCTCATCAAAAGTGCACCATCCGCCGACCCAGTGTGTCGGTTTCTGCTTCTTATCCCTCTCGTACATTCCCATCTACTTTCAAGTCGTCAATGGCACACGGCAACCGTGGCTGGTATCCACACTATTCCTTTCATCCTGAAGTAACGCTCCTTTTAGTGATAAGTGGGTTCCTTATTTCTGCCACGGGATTGACCGCGCCGTTTGGTTGGTGCTTGTGAGATAAAGTCCCCATGATGAATGTGACGTTGATGTAGCCTTCCCGGCCGCCTTCTTAAGTCCATTTCGGCTCTGCTTGCACTGATACGTACCCGTTGATCATTAATTTTGATCGACTGGTTTTATTGCACGCCCGGCCCACGTCATTAGCCATCGGAGCCGGTCTCACTTCCACAATGACAGCTTCGAGTGGTATTGATAAGCAAATCGGATACTTGATTATCACTGGAGTTGGGGTCGGGGCGTGTGTAAGTGATTGTTGTTGTTCGTGCAGATTAAGTAGTCGCGCAGGTGTCATTCTGCATTCAACTCGAGTAGATGCAGAGCATTAACTTGAAGTGGGTTCTCCTCCCCCTGACGGACGGCATTGAGTTTCTCGTTTGCTGAAAACAACCCTGCTCCGCCTGCAGTGTGCAAGGTGCGGTCACGCCCCAACTCATCGCAATGGCGATTGGTGAGGTTGAGCCAGTTTCCAATTTGACACGGCTTGCGTTGGCTTACCATCTTGGCACCGTTAGCGGGGTGGTCGTTCTCGCAACTCTGTGGGGCTGTTTTCGGCATTGCCGGTGAGATTTGATAAAATCGCTCAAATCGTTTCGAGCGTGACGTGACCCTGACCGACGTATCACCCTCCAGTGAACGGCACTGAATTCACCATCACACTTACCTCCAAGCTCTCGACTTTCATTTCCTCGACGGAACTCATCGAATTCGTCCAAAACAACCCGTCGGAGCCGCAACAGGCAGTTCTGTCCGGCGTTCTCCCCGAGTCCCTTCTTGATCCCATCATAGGGGCACATACAGACTTCCTCGCACTGGTCTTCCGAGCAGTAGTGGTGGCTGCATTGGTGTTGTTTTTGGCAAGGTGACTATTCTTGCATCGTCCCCATTTGTGAGTCAATAACTAAGCTTAACCCTGCCCCTACCTTGAGCTTCTTGCTGCACCGAGAAAGACTTAAGCGCAGGGAAGTGGTGTCGATCGTAGAGCACAAAGGCGCGGCATCAGTTTTGTGGCACTCGCCAGCAGTTTTGTTCATTGTCACGATTGGCGAAAGTACTCTCGCATAGGTGAACCAGTTTATCTATCTAAGCCAAAAATGCACTGAAATTCTTGATATGATTTTGGTGATTTGAATTGTTGGGAGCGGGAGTTGGCGTTGTTGGATGGGATGAGTAAGTCAAGGCTTGAGAGACTACTCACGTGCGAAATTGGGGAAGTGGAAGTAAGCCCGTCATCCTACGGTACAAAGATTTATTATTGTACCCAGCATTTATCCTCGTTTGGGAAACCTCTTGGTTACTTCGCCGAGGCACTCTACGGCGGGCGGGTTGGGCCATGTTGCAGTCTGCCGCCGCCGGGTGGCTTCGTCGGCGCGGTCTGACCCTCTTCGTTTGGCACCGCCATTTCTTTCCCATAGACTTCCGATGCGTGAGTATGGTCCAACTCTAGTTGAGAAGGAAAAGCCACTGCACGTCAGTTCGAGTCGCCTCTTTCCTTGGATTGGAACCAGTGAAAGCAGCAGACGATGTTCGAGAGACAGACAATATGATTTGAAATTTTACATGAGACAGCGACTGCGACTGCGTATACACATTTTAGATTTTGTTGAACGCGGCAACCTAACCGTGCACATCCACCAAAAATCATCAGCACACCACACCACCCGCCCCACACACAACCGCCACCCCCTTTCCACCACACTCACATCGACACTCTGGACGTGATCCTCGTCCTCCTGGATCTTATCCGTGAGATCGTCCATGCCGACCTTATCGTCCTCGACCACGCACGAGATCTGGAGCTTCTTGATGCCGAACCCGACGGGGACGAGCTTGGACGCGCCCCAGACGAGACCGTCCATCTCGATCGCGCGCACGGCCGTCTCGAGTTCCTTCATGTCTGCACGGGGGTGGGGGGGTGGGGGGTGCTGATGAATGGGGTGCGCATGGATGAGAAAAGGTGAGGAGACGCTTACCGGTTTCGTCGTCCCAGGGCTTGACGTCGAGAAGGATAGAAGACTTGGCGATCACGGCAACCTCTAATGAGACGTTCGTTCGTGGTGGGATCGAAAGCGAACAAAAACAATCCACGATCAGCACACACCCACACCTACACGCACACACCCACCGCCCACCCCAACTCACTCGTCTTCTTCTTATCCTCGTACTCCTTGATCCTCTGCGCCTTGATGCGCTCAGCCTCCTCGTCAACCTCCTCGTCGTCGCCAAAGAGGTCAATCTCCTCCTCCTCCTCCTCCTCGGCGGGGGCGGCCTTGGCGGCGGCGGCGGCGGGAGCAGCGGCGCCGTTGGCGACGGGGTTGGGGCCGTATGCGGACGCGGCCTTTTTGGTTCCGGGGAGGCTGGTGGGTTGAATGATGGTGAGTTGGGATGTGAGATGAGGGAAAGAAAAGCCGGAGGACGGAATCAAGCCTCGTGCTTCTTGCGCTCGCTGACTCTCGACGACTCCCGCTATCGACACTTAGCAATTGTCGCCTCGACAATCAACCCTTCGTCATTCTGGCGTCGGCCCTCATGCACGCCCCACCGCTCCGAACAAAAGACTCACGTGGACTTGGACTCGCCAAGGTGGGCAATGTGGTGGTACCACCTCCAAGCGTGGGGGTACTTGGCATCGTCGGGTGCCTTACCGACGGCCGCGAAGACGGCGACGTCGGCCTGGGTGGCGGTCCATCTTCGTCGTAGGAAGTACCAGGGTGTGGCAAGAAGAATAAGAAGAACGAGGTGAGTGAAAAGAGAAAAAACGACAGAGGGGAATGACAACGGCAAAGACAGGCGAATGAAACGGTGCATCCGGCGACACGCATCAGATATCTTTTGATTGCCTTGAAATCACTATGCGGGGTGTCAGCCCCTCATAAACACGGACCAATGACAAGTGTATATCATCACAATGTGTCGCGCCCGTCTCGCCACCTGGGTGTGGCATACCTGTCCCAGCCATTGCATCAGCATCGATGCACGAGTGATGCGGAGTGCAATCGACCCTCGGATGGCATGCATTTCGCGTGGGGCAGAGACCGGGGAGAGGGGATGGGAAGGGGATGTGAATGGGAAGTGCGACTCACCCGTCGATGTACGACCTCAGCTCAAGCCATTCGTTGAGTGCCTGGAGACCTGCAGCGGCGGGGAGTTTGTCGAAGCCCATTGTATGCGAATGCGAGGGGTGAAGAAGCGGGAAGAAAAAGGTGCGAGAAGTGTGGCGCTGCGGTGCAAGGGCAGCTGCGGTCGCGTGTGCAAGGGAGGCCCGCACACAAAAAATCTCTTACCGCCACAATGCCCAACAAGGAGGAGCGGCGGCGCATCATCCGCGCGTGCAAAATCCTGCGGCTCAAGGGCGACGTCAAGGTCGACGTGCTGGCAGAGGCGTTCGACGTGTGCCCAAAGACAATCTACAACTGGATCGACACAGACGAGGTCAAGCTGGCAGAGGACACCCCTGAGACAAGGGGCCGCAAGCGCAAGGGCGCAGACGGACTCGAGGAGAAGATCTGCGAGTGGATGCTCCAGGACCCGGCGCGCAGACAGTGCGACGCGGTCAAGTGGGTCGAGACAGAGTTTGGCGTCAAGATGACCCAGCAGAGCGTCAGCAACATCCTCAAGCGACATGACATTGCCAGAAAGAGACCCGCCCGCGCTGGTGGGGCAGGGTCGGCCTCTGGGCTGGGCGGGTTGGGCGGGTTGGGCGGGTTGGGTGAAGGTGCAGACGGACTGGACGGTCTTTCACCGCAGGGCATGGGCGTCATCGGCGTCGGTATGGACGGGGTGGGCGTCGGCGTCGGTGTCGGTGTCGGGGTGGCCGGTATTCAATCCGCAATGCAGCAGCACATGGAGCTCGGGGGCGCAAGTCTGGCTGGCATCCTCTCTGCCATGGCCACAAACGGGTTCCAGCTCGCGGAGGCGCCCAAAGTTGAGCCGGTCGAGAATGAGTGAAGTCGGTGAGTTTCGCAGTTGAGGCAGTCGGGGTGGGTGGAGGGTAGGGAGACGAGCCCGTCCGATTGTTAGAAGGAAGAACAGATTGGTGGACAGGTCGAAACAGACGACAGTCAAACGGAATCCAGACAAAAGCCTAGTCCGGGGGCTTGTGGGCGAAGTCGCAGGGAACAGGACCGGCGGATATCCGAGTGGAAAGATCAACGCGCACGAAAGCCATGGATGAGAAGAAACCCCCCAGTTCTAGGTCAATCGACACAAACGCGTGGACCTCATCTCACCACGTCCGTCCGTCCCTCCACAGCCTTCGCTCCAAACTCCCTCCTATCCACGCCTTACGCCCCCATCCTTCCTCCCACCTCGCCACACCACACCCACCACCCGCACACCACACCCCGTGTACTATACCTTTTCCGCTTTCCATCTTTCCATCTTTCCATCTTTCCACCGACGCCGACGCCAATGTTAATGTGCGGCCTCGAATAAGTGCTTCTGAACTTTGAATGTGAAATCCAGACTTTAAATATGGAATTTGAATTGTGATGCTACGAAGATGTGATTTTGAACTTGGACACCTTAGCCTGTGCCAATTAAACCCCGCGTCGCACTAAGAAATCATTCAGTCCTTCAACAATGTACATATTAGAACAACAGTATAGGTCTCGCACCCTTCCTTGTCTTGATGATAGACAGCTGTCTCGCCGACCCATACAACCCTTTCGCCCTACCCCACGGGTCCCACAAAATAACCACCTCGGGATCAATGTCCATCGAACCGTTTGGTAGCTTTACCTGGCTTCCCATTCAGGCGCACGACGACCACAACGTACCGCTGCCTGGCGCGTTTGGCAGCTTCGTATTGCCGCCGTGAGAGGTCCACAAAGTTGGTCGTGCCGAGGTCCACGACGCATTTCACCTTCAATGAGATCCACGACACGGTCGGTCCCGCTTTCGACAGAAACGAGATCGAGCGCGTCGGCGTTGGCGTTGGCGTTGGGCTGCTGCGACCCCGCTACGACAATCTCGGTGGTGTCCGTCAGAAGACCCTGTATGCGGGGAGCCAAGTTCGCAACGAAACGCTACATGGATTTGGCGAGGTCCATGGCGGTCCTTCCACGGCTGCTGCGCGGCGGCAGAGTGGGGCCAGAAGGCATCGGGAGGCGAGGGGAGACGGTCGTGGGATTGTTGTGGTGTGGAGAGCGTCCTTTTGACGCAGGATTTCTTGGACGTCGACGGCGCATCTTGGATGGCCACTGAGGGGAAGGGTGTGGTAAGAGCAGGAGGCGGCGCGATGGGAGTAGAATGGGAATCGCGAAGGCCTACGTGGATGGATGAACGGGGAGAGTGTCCGTGGTCAGTCATGACTCAGCAGTGTCTCTGGAATTTCAGCCGAGCGACGGGGAGAGTGGAAAACGGAGACACGGGGAAACGGCGGTCGGAGGCTGATTGGATGATAGATTTGTGAAGTGATTTGTGTTTCCCTTTGCGGGGTTGAAACTCCGAATTCGAATCGAATTTATAATGGAAAAGCTCATACCAACCAATTTCTTCTTTCTTCGAAACACAAAAGAGATTCAAGAATATTGCAATGTAGATACACGTGTTTTCGTGTGCTCTCTGTGAGGTTACATTCGCGCTTCCGTACAAGTACTGTCAACTTCAAGGCAAATGGTTGCAAATTTCAAAGCTTGCTATTTCGGATCTCCCAAGCAGGAAACGTATTATCCATTACCGAATCAAATGTGTATCACAGCTAAAACCATTATCCAGAAACCATCAAGCTCTCGCACAATCCATGGATTAAAACCAATGTCTGGCCCCGTTCTTTCCCTTAGTGATGTGGAGTCGTCTTCGATCCGCGTACAATCCCGCCGCTCTGCCACATGGGTCCCTCAAAACTACAAAGTCGGGTCTGACGGATGTTGAGTCGGGAGTATGTCCGAGTCGTCCATTGAGTCGCACGACCACCACAGTGTACCTCCCCTGGCACGTTTTGCCGTTTTGTATTGCCGTCGCGAGAGGTCAACGAAGTCTCTGCCGGGGTACTTGAGGCATTTGACTTCAGTGATGTCGACAACGGCCGGTCCCCCTTTCAACAGAAACGAGATGGGACAGAAAATCGTACGAATCTCTGTGGCATGGGGAACGAGTCTCATCACGCAAAATTTTGTCGAGGCGGGAGACCCCAAAGTTGTGCCCCAGAGATTGCTTGGTGGACCCCTCAATCTCTGGGGCGGATCATTTTGGAGCACCCGTGGACAGGATTCATGCCCCCCAGATTTGGTTCGCCCCAAGGATCCGGTTCTTACCTGCAACAATGGCCACATTACGTGCAGAAGCTGCTTGGTGAACACTTTGGCAAACCAAAACGACGCCAAATGTCCAGTATGCAGAGGTTTTGTCATCTGGTTTCCAGACGGGCGAGTGGGCGCCACTGCATACTGGATAGCGGCCCAAATGGATGAACAATTGGGCGTTCTTTGTAAGCACTGCGACACTCGCATAGGCGGAATCGACATCAAAACACACATAGAAACAACATGTCCAGCTTAAGTTTCGTGCAAGAACAAGCATATCAAGGATTTTGAAGATACCGGATTTATGTAAAGCTTATTTTTTGTAAGACTGTACCCATAGAAAATTTCTCATTTGCCAAAGCTCCATCAAATTTCAAACCTCGCACAAATCTTTGCAGGGCCCCTCGCGCATCTGGCGAATTGACTGGAACGCGTTGATTTCCGACAGATCCAGGAATGCGCAAAGTCTCTCCATAAAGAAAAACCCCATGCCACAAAGATTCGCACCAATTCACCCAAATCTCTGTGGCAGAGGGACTTGAATCTTCTGAACGGCATTTTGTCAGTACGCAAGGACCCCAAATTGTCTGCTACAGAGATCGCTCGGTAGACCCCCAAATCTCTGGGGCGCACCAAATCTGGGGCCTGAATCCTGTCCAGGGGTGCTCCAAAATGATCCGCCCCCAAGATTGAGGGGTCCACCAAGCAATCTCTGGGGCACAACTTTGTGGGGTCTCCCGCCTCGACAAAATGTCGCGTGATGAGACGCGTTCCCCGTGCCACAGAGATTCGCACCAATCCACCCGAATCATGGAATGTGAAGGGAATTTTTGGTTCCACAGTTGTGGTGAAACGTCCGTCAGACAATTCAACACGTCCTAAAACGCCTCTACTCCAAAAACAGTACCCAAATCCAGTATTCTGCGGGCCAACGTTCTGTGGTCTTCATCACTCGAATGCAGAACATTTCTCAGTGATAGTCCGTAAGGGCTCTGAAAGTCAAATGAAATGCAAAATCGGCACCGTGTTCGTACACGCCCTTCCAGCAAACAATCCTGAGTCTGCAAAGTTGACGCTTGCACTGCGGCTGAAAAGAGTGCTTCCATAAAGTTGAGTGTGACAGTATCGAGATCTTCAACCACGGATGTCTGTCCTCCACCAACCCCTCCCGCCAACAAGGGATAACGTTGTCCCAGTCCGATGGTCATCTTTTGCAGGCATGGCGCGAGAATAAACACAAAAGTGGATGCGTTGTAAAACTTTGTACGTTCGTTGGGTGCAGCAGCAACAAGATCCACACCCTGTACATATATGTGAAGCGTCCGCAGATTGGGGAGTGGGCTGCAATCTTCTCCCGACGGCAACGCGTCCTCCCACACCCCAAGACCCTGCCAGATGAACAGAGTACCAAGCTCTGTCAGGTTACTGAAGATCTGGGGCGAATGCACCAGCAGCGCATTACGGTCCTGGGGAGTGACCTTGCTGATTGAAGTATACCAAGAATCGCTCATTAAACTATGATCAGCAATTTGAAGAGTTGCGATCAGTGTTGTCACAAGCAACATACGACTGCGGGGCACTCGAGTCGGAAGGGAAGCGGCGCTCTCCGCATCAAGAATCACCCCCTCGCCACCGAATGTCCGTGCGCAAGGAAACGCTGTCAAAAGTTTTGCAAATGTCGCGACAACATCGGTCCCCATGAAATCCACCACCAGTGTCGTGACTGATGAAACAACGTGGTCCTCCGTGAATCTCAAAGTGCTTCCATCGCCAATTTGGACCGTGGGTATAGCGCGGATACGGAGAAATGACGTAAAAGCATTTGTGGCATGCAAGGACATGTCGCCAAACGTATCGAGAAGGACCTTTTTGAATACAAACAACATTCGTTGTTCTGGGATTCCAAGTCCACGGAGATGGCGCACAATGGTTTGCTGCCCGATGTTGGCTAATTGCTCCAGCGAAGTTTCTGTATGGACCTCTCCGATGTTGATGGTCATAAGGCCAGCGAACGCACTCCAGATTTGTTGACCATCGTGGTTGACAACATTAAACTCGTTGGAAAACTCGATATCATTAATGCTCACACCACTAGAGGCAACGTCTCTTAGTTCCAGACCTAAAGCGATCGCGATGTCACCTTGGGGACAACCCGGAAGGGCATTCCAGGCGTTTTCACGGAATACTCGCGACACAAGCGGAATCCTGCCATAAAATACTCTGGGAGGAAGAAATAGAAGAATGCGGCGGAGAACTTCCAAGGGAAGAGAGTCCATCGATCAGATTGCCTTGAACGTCAAATTCGTGGTGTTCCCCTTGCACAGCTCAAAAAGTGCCAAATTCCTTCTCCCCCCGAGAAGTTGTATTTATCGGCTCTTCAAGGCTGGAGGAGTTGCACACTTTCCGCGCTCCCTGGTGAGTTCCCCAGAAATGGGTCGAGCTCTAGAAAGTCGACGGCTTCCGGGAAGGGGGCGTTGCAAGCGTCTTCCGGCGTCAGGTCAGTTCCTTCATCTCCCTTGCTTGTTCCAAGCCATATCGGTCTCTCACCGCCTTTTTTTCACCTTCCTCGTGGTTGATGGGTGGTTTTGACAACGCCCATTGTCATTCCGTTCTCGTGACAAGTGTTCCTTTCCAACCTTTGACCTCGTTCGCAAGGACGGTCCGACGGTATTGGAACACGTGTCCATTGTTTATGGCTTCGACCTTCAACGCTCTTTGGGGTGTCATGGTGTTGTGCCTGAAAAGGCGCAAAACCAACAAATTTTTGGAACGGGAGGGGCGCACAACGTTCTTCCCACCATTCTTTTTATGAACCACTAAAACCAATGAAGCCGTCGCTATGTTTTGGAGTACGTTTTACATGGGACTGGTCTTTCTGTGCCATGGGGACGCCAATGATCAAGGAAGACATTCAACTTCCTTACCAAAGTCGAACAACTGCTTGGTCTTAACATACAGTTGGAGAACATAATTGCATATGCTTCAACATTTCTCTGCGCTTCTTAATCATATCAGGCATTTTCTTCATCGACCAGCCTGATATCCCTCGAGCCTCCAACTTCTTTGCCTTCGTCAAAGTCACCTCTTTGCTTGTTGCCGCTTCGGTCCTCGGATGGAAATTGATGGAATTCTGAATGGATTCTCAACTTATCCAAATATCTCGCATCCCTCTTCGCACTGTCGGTTCATTATCGATTCTTTCAACATGTCTCTTTCCTCCTCAATTCATTTCGCGTTTCTCTTGCGGGCTTTCCCCCCCTATTCGCTGAACTTGAACTCTCAAAATAACAAATCAACATCATTGTATTCAAGAAGAGATCTCTCAAGGAGGACATTGAGAAAGTCAAGGCGATATCAAGCAACCTTGCAAGAGCCTCCATCTGCGAAACCTACCTGGAGCTAGCCTAGTCATGTTGACCCACACCCATCCAAAAAAAAAAACTGCGAACACTAACCGAGCTGGAACCTTCAGCCAGGAGGTCAGGACCACAATCTTTTCTGGAATTTTCTTCCAGTGTCTGTACATTTCTGCAATCCTCTTTGCTATCGTGGTTTTTATTACTGCTTTGCCAATTGATCAACTCATATCACATGATACCAGTTGCATCTTATTTAGATTGCTCAGTGACCCTTGAATCCCAACCTCACATTGATTACGTCAGCAATCCGTCAGTTGGACTTACGGTGGTGATTGGCCGAGCGTATTAAGAGCATTTTTGGTCCATGAGTAAAAGTGCAGGATAAATAAGAGCATTGGGGAAGTACCAATTTCAGTCCTCGTCCTCTTCTCAGCTGCTTCGCTTGTCTAAAAATTATAGTGCACCAATTAGCAAATTAACATGTTCTCACATGTTTCCTTGACAGACTTGACATGAGTCTGCTTTGACAGTGTTTCTCAGGAGTAAAATAATGAGATGGAGTCAACTGTTGATGAGTCAGAGAGTTAGCCGTCCTAAGCACAGCTGCCACATTCAACTGATGGCTGAGGACAGTCTTCCACTTCTTCCCACAACAGCAATTGCTGCAGCAGCCTGCATCCCTCTCTGCAACACTAATGGTGTCATCTGCGGTTCAGCCCACCCAAAGAGTTACCACTAAGGGCACAAGCGAAGACCATTGTGAGTATAAACTCCTCATAGTGTACCCACGTTCACTTCTCTAAGCCATCTCACACCTCGTCATCACCGTCACTCCTCCATGCAGCATCTGTGACCTTTCCTATCACAAGAGGCCTCAAACCCAAATGTGCCAATCCATTTTACGGGCAAGGTGCCCCACTTGGCAGCTTCATCAATGTCTTCTGCAAGCTAGAGACCAACAGTTGCATCCTCGCGTCCTCCTCCTACAATATGGCCAATTTCCCACTATGTCAAGGCAAATGCTGAGCACCTTCAGGCTTTGAGGCCTGTTTGTCAATTTTGCAGGCATAACAGAGCTTGCCGTCAATGTTTCAGGACCGCTCACACACCCTGCCACAGTGGCGTGGCTCCCCAGGGATTCGAGCTCATCAACAAGAATGTCATTGACCCAGACTTGCAGGCCTGGATTGTGCCCAATTTCTCAACCACGACGCACATGCACCGCATTGTTGGGAGCATGATGCATATGCCAATATGCAAATCCTATTTCAAGTACACAGCCTGCATCTGCGGCATTCCCAACATGATGCTTGAGGGGACCGTGGCAGACTGGAAGGAGGTTGAGTGATGTGCAGCGTGCTTGGAAATGTACAGTCAGTGCTGCACAGAGTGGGCAAATATGCTTGGTCCTGTGCTGGTGCAGTTCACAGCGGCTATGAGGGGTGAGGTTGATGCTGATTTCTGGGAACAGATCTGCCACACAAACAAACCTCAGAGCACCTATAGCACTGTCTATGTATCTGGATGGGTGACTGTCTCTGGTGTCTTCAGTGACAAGGGGCAGTGGCAGAAGGACATCAAGATCAACCCCGAGCACAATAAAACATGGACAATGCAATGGTGCTTCATTCCCATCTACAAGATCAGCAAAGGGTACACAGAGTATCTGGTTACTATTGTTGGAGACAACTGGGAGGGACCTTACCAGACCATGTTGTAATTTGGGGTGCCAGGAAGCAATACCTTGAGCAATGGAGTCACCATAAAACCAACGGTGGCGTGGGCGCTCTAGAGGGATGACCCTAATGCACAAGAGACACTCAGGGCAAAGAAGTATTGCAACAGGTATTTTTAGATGCCATAACATTGTAGCTTATTGCTGGACTTGGAATACTGTTTGTGCAAAATGGGACACAAAATCAACGTTGCATCAATTGCCAAGACAAAAAGAGCTCAGATCTCTGTGCCAGAGGGTCTTGCGTTCTCTGAAAGGCGTTTTGTTGTTGTCCAACATCTTCATTACTGTGCAGTTCCATATTTCAACATGAACTACCAAAAACATTGCGTAAAATGCATCTTGCCTCCAATACTGGCAATCCATTCATGTGTACACCAAAGTTTGAGGAGTCTGTTGATTACATAAGATGCATGAGGTAAGAATGTCTTTTTTACTGGTTTCAAACAACTGCGTTTCCTTATGTAACTGTTCCAGGAAAACAATACAAAGGCCAGTCAAGCACGTTACTGACGATGAGGATTTTGAGGCGAATATTCAGGTTTCCAAAGCTGCAAACACTGAAGATGCAGGAGATATTGATGTTGATAAGCTGGTCTAAAATGGAGGATATGAAGAAGGATTGTTGGTAAACCCTGGATTCATAAACCTCAACCTTGTTGTAAACGGGAATGGAATGGCAGCAGCTAGCACGGAAGGTTTTTGTACACAAAAATGAATCAAATGCTCAATGCACTGCTTACGTCCCAATTCCAAATGGTTGAGCACATGTCACAATGTAACAACTTCCAAGGTCGCAACATCATGAGCTCACCATCCTCATCAAACCTGCCACTAGTAACCAATGGATGGGTCAACGTTTCCATTTCCGTCCCAGTGGAAGCTTTAATTCAAAGGCATTGACAACGCAACCATGGCAACCAGATGAAGTGTAAGCTTTGGCAGAGGTTCTGATAAGCCATACACATTCAGCAAGACACTGTTTGATACGGAGAGACAGCCTGGAGTTTCCTGACACCCTCTGAAAACAATTAACATTTGCACTTCCCCTGTCACACTGACATCCACTAATGTGGAGTATCTAGTGTAGTATGAGTGTTGGGTATTAGCTGCTGTGCCACTACTGTGGCCGCGGTTTTAGATGTGCACACCTGCAGGACAAGCCCTAAGTTTGGCATCACATTCCTGCAGGTGAGTTCTATGCACATTACGTCTTGCTATGTACATCTGATCATATATACATGTTCCTGCAGTTTACAGGCTCGTGCAGCTCACCTAGGTTGTGTAGCATGAATGGTTTGTTTGTGTGGTCATATTAAAAGTTTGGATCTCTCCGCAATGGACATAATTGCCAAGGCATCCCAGCAACTTGAGCAATGATTTGCTGCCTTCTCTGTTACCTTCTCCAGTTCCCACATCTCCTCCACCTCCCCCAATTCCCGCACCTTTGCCTATTCCCAATCCCACTCCAAATCCGCCGCCTCTTCCAACTCCACAACTGGCGCCACCTCTACTAATCCCAACCCCCACCCCACCAAGTTCTCCAAGTGGGAGCAATCCTTGTCATCCGTGGATCGTTTATAAACATGGGTGGGTGGTGAGGTTTGGAGAAATGAGTTATGTTTGTTTGCAGGATCATGTTTTGCAGCCCAACTGGACCCTGGACCAGGTGCCTGTGCTTTGGTATGTGGATGTTAAGCGGGCAGATAGTGAAGGTGATTTGAGATGGAAAGTTGGCATGCATTACTTGGTTGGGGATGTTGCAGAGTTTATGGGTCTGGTTTATGAATGCCTTCAAGCACACATTTCACAAGTGAGTTGGACACCTTTGGCTGCTGCATCTTTGTGGGCAAGAAAGTGAGTGTGGCTTGGCAAGATATGCATGTATGAAAGATTGTTAATAAATACATTTTGTAGCTACTCTTTGTGCTACCCAACCTAGGGGTGCTCCGTGAGACCTGTGTGCTGCAGGACCACGTTCATATATGAGTGACACAAAGCATACATAGCAGGTGTGACATAGTCTCACCTGCAGGACCACAACACCAAACGTGGGCTGTGCCCTGCAGGGGAGAATATATATACTAGGGAACTGTTCCATGCTGTGCCACCTAAGGTGCCTTGCCTTAACAGCACTGTGCCACACACTCAGCCCCTATCCGTGCTGTGCCACACTCCACCCCTCACAGCCATGTAAGTGGCTGTCACCCAGCAGGCTGGGTGACACTTTGGGAACATAGAATCAAAGCATGTCAAACATTCCTGGCCACTTTGGAATCTCCACTTCCTTTTCCAACTTCCATTTTGAATTGTCTGTATTGAGCCACCACGTGCTCTCCCCTTCCCCTTTGCCAATAACGGCAATATGTGTGCCGTGAAACAACTCCACCCATTCGTCCCCACACCTTGGCCAGCACATGAAAAGCATCCAATCCGGACAGCCTTTGTGAGCTTTTAGGAACTATGCGCTTTCCATTTTCACAGTGTCCAGGATGTGAAGCTCTTTGAACTTTTATTGCATTGTATCAACTGAAATCACATCTGCCCCTCATACCTCCTTCAAAAGCTTGGACCAATAGCTCGTGCCGGATCCGATTTCCAAGATTCTGCCCTCTGAATGCTGAATCAGCATCTGGAGAGATTCTTTGGTCAGTACCGCGTACAACAAATGCTTGATTGCCCAACCCCGATGCATTAAATTCATAGGGCCATGTTTCCTCCTGTATAGGTTCCAGATGCGTAAAAGCTTGTTGTCGTTCTCTGTCATGTCAAACGTTTGCTCCTTTGTTTTGGAGGGCCAGAGGTCTTTGAGAGATTCGTAGACTCCATTGAGGCCCTGGAAATTGGAAAAATACTGTTCTTGGAGATGAGCGTGACAAGTGAGAGCAGACATTGGGGCTGCGGATGGATTGGTGGGGGAAAGCATTCTTTACCACTTATTCTGTTAGTATAGATTGATGAAACCATCCAAATCTAAATGTGTAAGATGTTTTTCATTTTCTCTGTCAATACTGTTACTCTGTACAATGAAACACATCATTGTATCAACTGAGAGGGGTAGAATTTTTTATTTGGGGGATCAAAACACAATGCCAAAGTCTTCCCACATGTGCAACATCAAAGGATGCGGAAAGAACTACACAGCCAAAAGGGACTTTGGAGACACAAGAACAAGCACGAAAGCTGTTTTGTTTGCGATGAGTGCACAACTTGTCTGCAGCTCAAAGTATGAGTTGGAGCAGCATCAGAACACTCACTTGAGCAAGTTCCATTACGTGTGCAATTTCGACAAGTGTGGATTGTTGTTTACACAAAGCAGCAGTTTGCAGAGGCACATTTGGACGGCACACGAGGGCAAGTACTTACCCTGCACGTACGAGGGTTGCCAACACCAGGCAACACAGAAAAGCGATTTGGATCAGCATATCCGTCACATTCATACTGGCAAAAAACCGTACTGTTGCACCGACTGCGATTATTGCGCCGCACAAATGAGCAATCTCGAAGTTCATATACAAATCCACCACACTCATGAGAAACCATACAAGTGTGTGGAGTGCGACTACAGAAGCACCAATGGTAGCGCTGTCACATCTCACATGAACAACGTACATTCAAGAGGACCCATTTCGAAACGTGGTGTGAAGGAGCGAGCAGTTGCAAAGCTTCTGACAACAATGACTTCGAATATCGCGGACAGTACTTTATTTGATTCGACAGATCTTTCACTTACTGCGATTCTGTCATCAACACTACCAGCAAATCAAACGTCAGGTACCAGATTCTTTTGGAAGTGGACGAGTACCAACACTCAAACAAAGGCTCCTACCCACTGGATGAAGAGGTTGCGCGTATGAAGGATCAAATCACCTGTTTTACAACTCTGCAAGGAGAGCCGGTGGTGTATATCCGTTTCAATCCGGATGGGTTTTCGGTTAATGGATTGTCAAGAACAAGAAATGCACCTATCGAGGAAAGGCACAAACGGCTGATTGATTTCATAAAGGAAACGGAGGGTTTTGATTTGGGCCATTCGGATTTTACAGTTCAGTACATGTTCTACAGTGGGACAAGTGACGGAGATCTCAATATATGGAAGACTCTTGATATAACGATGCTTTGAGGGAGAAATGAAGACTACCGGTAATTGACGTTTGATTATGTAAAGCGCATGTAAAATATGGACATATATGTAGCAAAGTCTACCTATATTTTGCTTCTGAACGTGTAGTTGTTGAGTCTCTAGTTGTGTGTTTACAAAAGAAAGATGTAAATCTTCTTACTGTCGATCCTCGTATGATGTGTTACGTCATTTATCGATTGAGACGTTGAATTGGACCGTCATACCCGAACACCGACACGCACGAGGCTTCGCTTCTTCCACGTTTGTCTTCGCTTCCGGGGCTCTGCCCTTCCCACACCGGTCCCAGCTTCCACCCGGCTCACCTTGGTACCCCGCCTTCCACACAATGCACTCGACATTCCACTCCACACTTCTCTTCCCCACTTCACTCACAATTATTTGGACGCACGCTGACATGAGTACTTAGCCAATGGTCGCGGGAACTTTGCGTTGCAGGCGAACCTAGCATCGTGTAAGCTCATTGTATCGGATCAGAACGAGAATGAGACTGGTGCCACGGGAGTACGAACAACATCTGTGCCATCGCAGGTGGGTGCAGACAGGGCGGGATCGATTCATTCATTTCAGCGGAAATTGAGAAGACGCAGCGCTGGGTCACCAGACAACGGACCCGTTCAGCACACTCGACGATCCCCGTTCATCCATCGACGTTCGCCTGTTTGATTCCCACATTCATTTCCCTCGCTGCGCCCTCCCGCTCTGAGCCCATCAAACACGCACCGCATCCAATGAAATCCTCCGTGAGAGGACGCTCACTACCATAAAAATGCCACGACGGTCTCCCCTCTCCGCTCGCCTCCCCAGACCACTGGCCCCCAAGCGTCCACCGCAGCACAGCCCTTGGAGGGACGCCATGGAGCTCGCTAAATCCATGGAGTATGCCGTTGCAGGCCTCGCTCCCCGCATGCAGGGCATTCTCACGGAAAACACCTAGATTGTCGATAAGGGGTCGCAAACGCCCACTCGAACCCTCCCTTCTTACCATTCCACGCACCCATGAGACTGTCCCGAAGATGAACGCGAACATGGACATGAACATGAATTAAATTTGAACTGTGATACTGCATGTGCCCCCACTATCTGCTTTTTCGCCTATTTCATAGTCGCGTCAGTTGCCCATCTCGACGCTCACTTCCTCCCCTCCTCCATCACCCCTCCTCCCTCGAAAACCGTCGCTCGCACATCCACCTACCCCAACGCATCCCCGCCCGCAAACCACCTCACCGTCCTGCCCCTCCGGGCGACCACTCTACGCCTTTCCATCACCATAAATGTCTAGCTTTACCCCCGTCCGCGCTGACGTGGGCACCACGGGTAAAAGCGCGGCGGCCACGACGCGGCCTTCGGAGAGGAGCACGTTGTAGGTCGATGAGGCGGTGCGCTGTTGTGATGGTCGTGGTGGGGGACGGGAGGGGGGGTATCAGTCGGTGGTCAGTTCAGGTCAGCGCAAGCGCACAAAGCAAGCGCAAGAGCAAGAGCACGAGTCGATCCACGCTCCGGGTGAGAGAAAGAGCATCACATCGCCCACACCACCCCGCGGCAGGTCAGGACGGCGTGTCCTCTTGTTCTCCGTTTCCACACCTCTGCGCATCACGACACTCTCACAGTCTCACGTCCGTCTGCTTCTACCCAAGCCTTGTCACATGCAATCCCCCCACTGCACAGCCCCATCCCACTCACGGCCCCCCGACACCACCAACAGCCCACATCCCATCAACGCCAACACACAAAGCCAACACGCACCGTCTTCTGCACCTCGCACTGGATCCCCAACGAATGCAAGTACCGCCGGAGCACGGTCGGGAGCGGGACGAATTGGGCGCCTGTGCCGAAGACGAGGATTTCTGTATGGTGAAGAGGTGGGGTGGTGGTGATTCAGGTGACAAGCGTGTGGGTGAGTGACGATTTCTGTCCGGTCCTGCGAAGTTCCAAACGGTGACGCCGTCACCACCAGACCTTTCCTTGAGTGGCGCGGCGAGTCTGGGCCTCCAGCTCCTGCCAAGTTTCCAACGCAACCTCCCAAACAGTGACAACGTTTTGACCATTGATACGACTCCTCAGTGCTTCCGCTGCAAAGCAGGTTGTCTCGTGCAGGTGCAGGTCTCACGTCCTTGCCGAACGTTGGCTGAGTGGTGCAGCTGTCCAGTCACTCCTCGACGACGTGACGAACCCCATTCTCGACCGGCGTCGACGTCACCCCAAAGTCCTCCTTCCGGAACACCGAGCAGACACTACAGTCGTCCAACATCCAATCCTCTCGACAAGAGACAAGCAACCATCCTCGACTCGCAACTCGGTTAGACGACATCCTTGAGCTGTTCCCCCCCGTTCCCCTCCACACATATCACGACAGCATCCGACCAAGACGTACCTGGGGTATGCTCGAGCACTTCAAACACCTTGAACGCGTCCGTAGACCACCCGTCAAAGAGCCCTGTTCCTTGCGCGTCCTTTGCCGTCGTGACCGTTTGCGCCGCGTCGGATTCCCCTTCGCCCTGTCCCGCACTCAATCCATCCTCGTCCACGGCCTCGGGCCCGCCCTTTCCGTACTGCGGCACATCCCAGAGCAGGACCTTTCCGCCGACAATCAGCACCGGTCCGTTGTACTGCACGCCTGAGACGACCGTGCCCGCATCGACGAGTCTGTCGATGGGGATCCCGACCGCGGGATCGGGTCGTGTGGATGCAAATATGTCGAACGAGGCGAGTGAGGGCCGCGGGGCGGGAGTCTCTTGTCGGGTGGTTGGTGTGGAATGGAATGAGCGTTTGCAGGTGACGTGGTGTTGCGTGGCGCGTGGCGCGTGGAATGAGACGGAGGAGGGAAAAACAGTAGCAGTGCGTCGTGTTTGCAGGTCACGCGATGGATGCCGCGCGGGGTGAGCGTGCGATGCGAATGCTCTTATGCCGCTTCCGCGCCGAGTGCTGGCTGCAGCCACGGCGTGTGCACAGCTTTGCACGGATGTCGATGCACTGTGATGCAGGAGAATACGCGGAAGCATCGCAGAGTGCGCGCGGGAGGAGGGGGGTGGGAGAGTCTGTGTGGTTCGGCACGTCACCGTGGTCATGAGGCCAAAGCAGCTACAACAGCAACAGGCAGGGCGAAAGTTACTGAGAACAGGTCCTTCAATTCCAAACATATAATATTCGCCATTTCGTATTGAGGAGTGTTTTATGTGCACCTTGAATATCACCGCACATGCCACATATGCCACATTTCTACGGTTGCGCAGACTTTACCATCGTCCGCAGTACGAGTCTGCACGTTTAAACCCTAACTCCCCTCCATATGTCACTACAGGCGTCTTCCAAATCACCCGTTGCTTCATCGAGGCATTTCTCAAGCTTCGTAGTCGTCATCAGTGAGATCCGCGATATCGCTGATTCCGCCGTCGAGCTCCGCAGGGTCATCAGGCCATACGATTTAATTAATGGTACAACAGCATGGGCTGAAACGAGCTGTGCTGAAATGAGCTTTGCTTTTAGATGTGAAGCCAAACATCGGAATGGGCCTCGGAAATCAAAAGGATGATGTAAAAGAGTATGCATACTTGCTGAGAGCGACTTTAGACTTGTGTTACGTCAGCTCGTCACATGGTGCACAACCTTTGCACGTTTGTGTTGCGGTGACTGCGAATCTGAATCCATCTGTGAATCCATCTGTGACCCTCATCCCGCCCCCATTGCCACAAAATTTATCTTCTGACGCTCATGCAATTCGAAATCAATTATTACGTCACCAACATTCACGAGGTATCAGGGCTCCACGCTCCCACGCTCCACCCTCAGCAACGTCATTTGAAGGGAGACAGTTTCGTCCGGGCCAATAAGGACATCCAGCAGCTCTGAGCTAACAAATGCCACTCGCGGTCCTGATGCCACCCCTTGGTCTTGGACAGCTGATGGCCATTTGCGTCCGGTCAGGTACCACAAATCAAATATGACGTGGAACAGAAAATCCTCACCCAAGCCCATGGCGAGCGCTTCCCAAATTGGTGAGGCTTCGTTCGAGCCTTTATGTGAAGATCAGATCCGTACACCTGGGATCTGCCATCATCTTGATATTTTGCGAACTCATCAATCCGAAAGCGGTACTTTTTGGCTTCGTCGATCACGCGACCATCTTTGAGGATTTTATCTGAGCACAGAAGTCATTTCACGGTTGGAGTGGAAGGAGTGCGTACTGCGTTAAACTTACAGTGTACCTGTCGAGTAGAGATAAGTGGGAACTGTGAAGTCTCACCATCGATCTCCCCTGAAGACACTCACGGTAGCGTGATCGTTTGTATTAGGACGTTCCTGACTTTTGAAGGCGGGTTGCAGCGTAAATGACACGCGAGGGTCCGGTGATGTCATCGAATTGATTCGGCGACCGATTTGCAATTGAGATATTACAAAAGAGCACCCGCCAACAACAAATGTAACAAAAGATTTCCGTATAACCGCTGCAGCCAAATATCTTAAGTATTTCATGATCATCTGACACTCATGTGCTCCGCTTCCTTCCACCACCCTTCTCCAGTTTTCAATATTCCCAAACGATTGGGTGGATTCCTGAGCAAAGACTTCCTTTTTGGATTTGGCTCATCCCGAGCTGGTACAATTCCATGCCGTAGGTGACGTCTGCGTCGAGCAGTGCCTTTGTGGACGGCAGACGCCTCGAGCGCGTCGCCGACGCGATCGGCGCTCTCGCGGGAGAAGGAGAAGCGTTTGTCAAACTGGCGGAGCGGGTTGTAGTGAGGGGGAAATGTTGGGCAGTGTGAGCGAGCACACAGGGGGAATTTAGAATTGGGAGGGAGTAGCTCGGTCATTCCCACACCTGGATAGTGCGAGTGTGCGGTTGTCACAGTGGTACATTCTACGGTATCGCCATGAAAAAAAGGCGTTGGGTGTCGAATGGAATGAAAAAGCAATAGGAAGTGCCAACTGAAAAAACGGCGCTAACGTTCGCAACTGTGTGACGTACCGCGATCACGCAGACCTTGCGACCCTTTCTGGACATGGTCTTGCCGGTTTGATGATTTGCGGTGGACTGCTGGAGCGGATGGCGACGCTGGATCGATTACATGACAGAGCGTCCCTCAAAAACCGATCGGACGGTCGGGTGATCGGGGATGTCGTTCAGGGAGCGGACCTTGTTGGGTTGCGTGGGGGCAATTTAATTTACTAGGACTGTTTGCCTTCGACTCTCGTCTGTGTCGAGGACCTTGCTCGGATACTCACCGGGAAGGGACGGCAACAAAGTCGAGCGAAGTCTTTGCGACAGCCCCATCCCCAGCTTCATCTTAGACCTCAAAATCGGAACCGCTTTCAGAATAACTGTCACCCCATTGAGAAGAGTCTGGTTTGTGTTGTTGTTCTCGCCATGGCGTGTGATCCTCGTCATTCTACCACAAACTTACACGGCCATGCTCCTCTCCTGCTTCCTTCTCAACATTACTATTCGCATTCGTGCTCTCTGGAATCCTGCATCTCCAACAACAGCTGCGGCGTGACTCTGCCTGCGAACGGTCCCTTCTCGCCCTTCACTTGCATTCGCACTCCCTCTTATCGTCCCACTAACCGCACTGTTCTCCCCACTTCCTTCACTGCACACGTCCTCTTCCCTCTCTTGGCGGCGTTCCCTTCTCCTTTTCCCTTTCACTTTACTTTCCCTTTCACGCTCCTATTCCCCTTTTTTTGTCACTGGAAACCTTCTCCCCAAAATCATCCGAGAAGCCCCACAATTCACCCGGCTGTCATTTTCCTCAGCACACTCACACCCATGAAACTGCTGCTTCCCATCCTCATCGCCGCTCTCCTGTGTCCCCTCATACTGGCCGCTCCCCTCGCCTACCCGCTGCCCCTGCTGGGCACGTGGGCCATCCCGCGCTCCTCCTCATTCTCCCCCAGACGACCGCCCCACATTTCCTTCTCGCTGCCGCAGTTCCCGGAACCAAAGGACGGCGAGCTTGGCGTCAGCATCACGGGGCTCATTCTCAACGATAACGTAAACGCTATCACGGGCGCAGTCGTGGTGAGTTGCTCTCGGTCCCATCCTGGGCATCCCCTCAGTCATTTCACCTGTCTCTCTCCACCCTTCACCCGCAACCCCCGCGGAATAAAAAGGTTGAGAACCTCACGGGAGACGAGACAAAGGGATGGTCCGGAAAGCTCGTCTCCTCAAGGGCGCTGGTACGTCTTACTTTTGCTGACGAGTTAGGGTGGGCACATGCGGACGGGAGATAAACGGTCGTGATGCACCGGGATGCTCCCCCTGCCTCACGGAGTAATGCGCGGGGCAGGGGCACGGGCAGGGCCTCCGAGCGCTGTCATGATTGGACGGACCTGGAGTCACCTACCAAGACCGAGACCAACGCCTCGGCGCGATAGCGCTGACCGAGGTTGTCCGCCAGAGGGCAAGCGGATTACCTGCCGCGAAGCGGTTATCGCGCAGTGCGCTAGGCAGATGCACCGCGGAGCGGAACGGATGAATCATCGAATGTTCATCGCTGAAGGGCATGTATTTGTTAGAGCTGGGTTTGATCCGGACAGACCTTGTACTTCAATGGATTTGAACGCGGAGGCGGCGCATGCGACGCCCACCCACCATTCACCATGACGCAGCGCTGAGTCGACACGGGGCGGGAATGCACTGGCGGCGACCAAGGACCACTTCGACCGGGTGGACGCGGAGGTGCAAGCGAAGCAAACCCGCCATTCGCCATGACGCAGCGCTGAGTCGGTCTCGGGGTCGGAATGCACTGGTGGGGACCACGGATGCACAGTCGACCGTACAGGTTGTGCGTTTTCGTTCTCGTTCTTACTGTTCCTTTCTTTTCTCTCTTCTCCCTTTCCCTATCTCTACCCCCTTCCGTTGCGTCGTCATTGCCCCCCTTCTCCCTTCCCCTCTCCCCTTTCTCCCTCGTCCCTGCTGCTCCCCTTTCTCTCGTTCACCACCTACCTACCCCCCGCCACGCCCCTCCCCAGCTCTCAACCCAAATCGCCGGTGACCCATCCTACCGCTCCCCGCTCTCCTTCCTTCCGCTCTCCTTCACACTCACCCCGAATTCCTCGGCGCCCAACGGGTTCGTCCTGGTCCTGACCGACGGCGACGGCAAGCAGGCCACGCTGGAGAAGTCGGGCGTCAAGACGGTCGAGGTCGGGGATGACGATCAGTAGGCGGTGGTGACGGTGGGGCTGGGGGGGGGGAATTCGACGAGGGGTGGGGCTCGTTGGCGGCAGTCGGATGGCGAAGGAGGAAAAGACAGACGTGTGGGAAGGCGTGGTTGGAATCTTTTTTTTTTTTTTGGACATGGTAGTGCATTCAGCGAGAATAAAAACATTCCGTAGTTTCATCCAAACTGGGATGTCCCGTCGGGTGAGGGTTTTACTGACTGGGCTACAAGCCCACAATTGATGATATCCTGTTCCAAACGAAGCCGACGCGGCATCTTCACTCTCACATTCTCTGTGAGAGAATTGCAACAGACACTACCGTACTCTCAATACAAGCGAACTAGTTATCACCACCACCAAAACGATATCACAATTGGGATGGCCCATTGTCCACCGACGGTACCAGTGACTTGCACTTTCTGCTGCAAGGCGTCCAGTCTTTCCTCCAGCTTTGTCTGGTACGGGCGAACGGGGAAATGTGAGGGAGGTTGTTTGTGCATGACGTTCCAAGACAGTACCTCTTCCGACATGTACTCGCTCTTCAATTCATCCAGGCGTTTCTCAAGCTCTGCCACTGCTGTCTTTCGCCGCTCCTCTGCGGCGTCACTTATGATCTATTGACGCAACAGTTACCTCGTGGCTTTCCTGACGAGGCGCCTCACTTCATCCACTCACCTTTTCCGCCCGGAACCTCTCCGCCTCCTCCACGCGTCTTGTAAGGTCGCTTTGCATCTGCGCCACGCGCGCGGTCAAGTCCTGTTGTTGCTCGTGCTCGCGAATGTGAAGCTTCGCGAATTGGGCTCCGAGGAGCGCCTTGTCGGCCTGGACTTTTGCGAGTTGCACTTCAAGTCCGGATATTTTCAAGGGCGCTTCGGCTTTCAATGTGGCGAGTTCCTATTGTATTCGTTGTGATTTGTGATTGTGATGTGTCATAGAACAACCACAGACTGCCGAATGGCAGAATGAGAACCCACTTGCTCGATCTTAACGCTTTGTCTGTTTGATATATATGGAAACTGAAACAATTCTTTGTAGCCTTGACAGTAGATCTCAAATTGTTTGATTGTTGAGCGAGTCATGGTGTCCCATCGTTCTGATGTCGTGCAGGTTAGCGGATGCCGATACCTAAGATTTAATTCCGTTCCAGTCCATGACAAGGATGAAGAAGATATTGAAATCTGAAGCTCAAACGAACAAGACTTACGTTGATCAATTTAGGAACCCTTGCGTTCGTTATGTGGTGTTGAATTGCACTCCGAACAGCGTCAAATAAATCCCACTGCAGTCTTATGTCACTGCAAATTGTTATCCACTTCTCGGCAAACTTTTGTGCCTCTCCTGCACCGTCCACGGGAGCTGGCTGGTTGACCGGCGTAGGAACCATTGTTGTCCACCTGAGAAGTGTGCCTTCTCAACTCAGGGTATTGGTCTAACGTTGACTCAAATGGTTTTATCTCCCTTTCAAGTGAGGTGTAGAGATCTTTCTTGAGCTTATCTAAAAGAGTTCTGTGCTGAAAACGAAGTCAAGAAAAATATTGTTTTTAGTCATTGTAAAAACAAGCACGTGACAGTACCATGTCCACACGAAGGCCAGACAGCATGTCCCCCTGAAGGCCAGGTCGGCTCCAGTGACCGTACAAGGTTCCTCTGTATTTCTCAGCCAGCAAATCCCTCAGCGCTGTTAGAGTCTCATCCTATGCCCCCAAAAATGCGTTTGACAGCTACGACATGTTTGCACAGAGTGTCTCACCTGTTCTCTCAGAAGCACAGGTGTAGGTGTCCTCAAAGAATCACCAAGACCACCTTGTCGCTCTGATTCATACCACGTGGAGTATTAATCACATATCTTACATTCTGATATATGACTGTACCGCCTTCACTGTTACTTCGAAATGATTGTGCAGGCTTATTCAAAGCCAAAGCAAGGAGACTGGAATATTTGAGAGTTTCCCAACAATAACTTTCCGTCCACGGAGCGCCCCCATAATTGCCATGGTAGCTCCATTCAACTCTGGTGTTTGAAGGTTCAGCGTCTGTCATGGCGTCCAGGAGCATCTTCAAAAGATCTGCATCGCCTCTAATAATTACGAGCTCCAAGGGAAACTCTCCATCCGCAATGAGATCGCGATTATTATTTTGGAGCGAAGCTATGTGGTCCTGCGGATATCATTTGGGGAGGAAGTGTTGTAATACTCGTTGTAATATACTCATTGTATCTTTGCAATGCTTGAGAGGCAGCCAGGGAAGACCGGAGGCACATGGAGCAGTTGCTCGCAAAGAAAACAGTCGCTGTCACCCTCATGCAAATGTGCCAAGAAAAACACGCGGGTTGTTTTCTGGGATCATTGTGCTCCCAGCAATTACTGAGTGGGGTACGATTGGGTTGGGAAAGCCTCCCACCCTATTCAAAAATTAAGTAGTCCGCGGAGCCCTTCATGGGGCCATCGTCGTCGTGCCCACGTTGCGTTTCACGTGATGGTCTCGGGATGAGGAACGAGGAGGCGGCCACAGCGTGGGAGGCAATCGCAACCACAACGAAGGCCAAAATCACAGCATGACGCGATTTCGATCGTGCTCCTGCTCTCCGCCCTCGTGACGTCGGCCATCGTCGCCGCCCTCGCGTTTGATCCCCTCTCTTACCCCATCCCGCTGTTGGGCACATGGTCGTTGACAAACCCCACGCCCACTGCCAAGTCCGCACCACCGCACATCGCATCCTGCGCGCCGGAAACGCTCTCTGCCGAGAACGAGCTCTTTGTGACGCTCAGAGGTCTGATCATGAACGATGCCGTCAACGGTGTCACCTCAAATGTTATGGTGTGCAGGTGCGACAAGGGGGATGGGGGCGATTGTGGGTGCGCGCGGTCTCACTGGGCTGTTTGCAGCCTGAAAATTTTGACGGCGATGAGGAAAAAGGGTGGAGCGGGGAGGTGGTGGTCGTGGGGGAGTTGATGAGTTTGCGTTGTCCAGACCAGGACCAAGCACATACGGCTCCACGCCGCTCATCTTTTCCCTCTCCAACTCTCCAGGCTTGTTCCAAGATGGCCGGCGATCCATCCTACCGCTCGACGCTCACCACCTTCCCTCTATCGTTCTCGCTCTCCCCCAACCCGCACGTCGTGGGCGGGTACTCGTCGCTGACGCTGATAGATGGTGAGGGAAACGAGGGGAGGCTCACGAGGGGGTCAAAAGGGGAAGACGGTGGTTGTTGAGGAAGGAGAGTATTAAGAGATGGTGGTTGGAGTGTGTGAATGGCTTGAGCGAGTGCTTTTTTATTTCAAGAATTGGTTTGCAAGTGGTTTCAAAATCAAGAACTGCGTCGCGACGCTGAGAATACGTGATTATGCAATGAATCCAAATCTCCTCCCCTGAGCGACAATAGATCTACTCCACGTTAATCTTCACACCATTCCCAGTCTCGCTCACATCCTACCAACGTAACCAAAGCAGTGTCAGTACTCCATCTCCCACCCACACACCAACGTGCAAGCATACGTACCTTTGGCACCGTAACCAGCAACACACCGTCCTGGACTTTGGCCTTGATGTCCTCGGCGCGCACGCGGACCGGGAACTGGAACACGCGCTGGAAGGTGCCCACCGTGCGTTCACTGGATACGACGGTAGGGGAGGTGGTTGTGCCGTTGGTGGTCGTCCCGTTTGTGCTGGTTGTGGAACTTTCGGAGGTCGATTGGACGGCGGCGACCGCGGGGGGTGAGGACTTTTCGATCTTGCCTCCTGGAAAAAGCAGCAAGGTCGTCAGATGACGCGGCCCCAGCTCGCGCGATCAAGAGCAGAGTGATGACTCACGGATTGCGATCGTGTTGTCGCCCAGCAACTCCACTTCGATGTTCTTCTTCTCCACTCCAGGCATCTCAGCCTCGATACGGTACTCCTTTTCCGTCTCTGTTCATCAACGAAGGGCCAAATCAGTATCCTCTATATACTTCATCGCCCCCCACACACTCCCTCACACACCTGTAACGTCCGCCAACGGAGTCCGCTCCCACACCGACCTCGCTAGTGTCCCTGTCTCTCCAGGGTGCTGGTGCTGCGGAGTTCCAAGCAGGGCGCCGAAGAAGGGGTCTCGCTCCAAGAAGGGTGTCGTCAACGTCCGAGAGAACAAGGGGTCGGAGAGGAATGCGCGGCGGAGTTCGGGGAATGCGCGGTGGATGAGTGACATGTGTGACTTATGTTGAGTTGGAAATGTGGGAGGTGGGCTGTAGGGTCGGGGTGTATTTATAGGGCGGAAGAAGGTTCTGGAACCCTGTGGAAATGCTATGACGTGGCACAACGGCATGCTTCCACATCGGTTTGTCCCTTTTTGCCCTTTTTTTCTTGACCATATGATGCAGTACTATTATTTTGAAAGACCCAGATCACATGAATTAGAGCTATTCATGTGATGACGTCCCAAAAGTGGGTCGTGTGGGTGAATGGAGCAGACACCATTCAGCAACATGAGACAACGAACAACAGCAAACCTGTCGATACATAGTGTCTACAGGAAGAAAGGCCGAGATTCGGACGGTTTGCTTCCCGGTTGTCAATATATGTGGTCTCATTGACAGCCGGGAAGGATGGATCGCATTCAGCACCTCTCTATCGGGAAGGAGTCCTTACGACTATAAGCGTGAAGTGTGACTGAACAAGCAACCAATGTGTTGTGCCCACTCTTCGGGAATTTATGTGACGACATGGCGATTAACACCGGGAACTCTTGACGGCGAATTACCACGTTGTTCATAAAGACATCTACTCCATCGCATATCGCAAGTCGCTTAGCAACATGAAAAGAGAAAATGCGCGATGGCGTGCGGGGGGAAGAATTGAGCACCCGGCTGAAGGTTCAAATCAAAATGCTTCCGGGACCCGTCTTCCATTCCACCCCCGTCGCCACCCGCCCGGTCTCGCTTCATAGAACTCCATCTCTGCGATCCATCTCGATACTTTGCAAAAATGTCGCTCATTCCTCTCCGGGCTTCTGAGATCCCCGATCTCATCGCATGGTGAGCCTGCCACGGGCTTTTCTGCCTTTCTCCCCCTCAGAAGCGATGCAGAGTGACACATCGCCCTCTCCGTTACCAAATCGTCTCGGGAAACACTGACTGCAGGGCAAAGTTCATGTTCTGGGTTCCTTACTATTCGCTGCTCAACATGTACTACAAGTGGCGGACGATGCCCAAAGTCTGGACCGCAAAAGGCAAGGTTGGTGATTTCTGAAGGATTGCGCTGTGATTCATCGAGGATTCACGGCATCTTCGACCTCGCGACTCAGGTTTGCGTCATTACCGGTTGCAGTGCTGGTCTGGGGTTAGTAACTCGTAAACATCTCTGAAATATTGTCCATCGATCTAAAAAACTGTTGCGAATCTCCATAGAGAAGGTCTCGCGAAGCTCTGGGCGAAGCAAGGCGCCCACCTTGTGATTTGCGCTCGACGTGTGGAGCCCCTCACCTTGGTGGCGAAGGAGTGCGAATCGCTGGGCGCCGCTTCCGTGACGACGGTACAGGTGGATGTCAGTGTGGAAGCGGACTGTGAAAAGCTCGCCAAGGTTGCCGGAGAAAAGGTTCGTCGGCAACCCCTGTTTCAACAATCGGGGATTTTCCGACGGTTTCTTTTGTCGAAAGTTTGGAAGGATTGACTGTCTCGTGCTCAACGCGTGAGTTTACGTGTTTGTTGGGTCACTTCATGACGACTCACAACAGAGTAACTCCCCTGTAGCGGTATCTCACTCGGCGACATCTTCGAGAAGCTGCCGCTCAGCGCAGTCCATGCCGTAAACCAAGTCAACGTAAGATATTCTCCTGCTGAACTGTTCAAAACGGTTTAACCAACTTCTCGGTAATTTCTGATGGCTTACAATCACAATTAGTACATTGGGTAAGTCACAATAAAACCGTCTCCGCCTCACAAAAGCGCTCGACTAACTGGCGTACTTTTGCAGAGCTGGTGAGATCTCGCACCTGGTTTGTTTGTCCCGCGGCCAACTTTGAACTCACCCAACCTACTTCCAAACGAAAGTCGACTGCACGTACTACGCCCTCCCCTACCTCAAGAAATCGACACAACCCAAGATCGTACCGATTTCGTCCTTGGGCGGTCTTGCGGGATCCCCGACCCGAACTGGGTACTCTGCGACAAAGTTTGCGCTCAAGGTGGGTTTCAAACTGTCCTCAAGAAAAGCGAATACTTTTTTCACAAGAACAAAACAACAACAAAAGGGATTCTTTGATGCTCTGCGAAACGAGTACCCGGGCTTCCTCGAGGTCACTCTGATCTATCCTGGACCAGTGCAAACAGGTATGCGAGTGTCCAAAGACTCCACGAAATCTGGAATCCCAATCCAATTGACTCGCCCACTCTCGTAGATCTCAACCGAACCCGTGTTGGCTCGATGGACCTCAGCTGGAAGGGTGCCATGAGTGTTGACGAGGCGGTTCGCTTGATCAACAGAGCTGTGGGGGACGGGAAACTCGAAGAGGTGAGCCAAGTGTCCTGTCGGTGGTTCCTCTTTCCGAATCCCCAACTCACTACATGTCTCGCTTTTCGCTACAGGTCTTCACTGATGCGGGCAAGAGGACGTTCTGGCTGCGCGATTGGTTCCCGTACGTCCGGAACCAACTGATAGTTGAGAAGTTCAATGTATGTCTTCTCGACAAGATTCCATTCTCGTTACGCTGACCACGCAATTTGTCCCAATGCAGCGGCTTATGGTTGTCAAGGGTGCTGACGGAACGGAAAGCAACAAACAGTGATAAGGGGTGTTATGGAAACAGGAATGGATAATTCGGAAAAGTTCACATATCTGTGTAGGAAATTATAATGCAACAAGACCTGCCGTCTACATATCTCCCTAAAGCAAATTCATTAATCGTGAGGGGGGGGGGGGGCGGTGCAGTGAGGGATGGAGGCCCTTAGCAACCGACGCAAAAGCATCCACTCTTTCTCCACTCTCCGTAACTTCACCATCAGTAGCTGGTCTTTACGACATGGATCCTCGTCCTCTTCCTCCTGGTCAGTGTGGAACGGATCATGGCTTTGAGAAGGGGTTATGACTGAATCGGCTAATCGTTCCACCTTGTACTCAACCACTACTGCACTGGGAACTTCGGAACAAAGGCTGGATCAGTCAGTACGATGCAAACTCTGCAAGGTGAGGGAGAAAGAGCCGTTCGCATTAGGTTGTGCTTCACTCCACGTCTCTGATCGTTCTGAAAACGATCACGCAACAGATACTACTTCGGTAACGCTGTTTTGCGCATGATTCGACGTTTGACCAATTAAAAATACGAGCGCATTCAGTGAACACGGCCACCGGCCAATCCACATGGGTGCGTTCCTTCAGTGCTGCACTGTTCTGAGCACCCAACTGATTTTCAGTTCAGACCGATCCTAGAGGTCCACCTCTACCGCCGCCGCCACCTCCGGGATATGGATACCCAGCCTACCAACAGCCTGCTGTTGTTGTTCAAGCTCCACCTCAACCTCAAGTTGTTTATCAATCGGCGCCTCCAGTTGTCGTCCAGCAACCTCCGGTTGTCGTTCACCAAGGTTACGGCTATCACCATGGTGGATACGGGGGCTACGGGTATGGTGCAGGTAATGGTCTCCAAATCTATGGTTCTACATGTTGAGAAACTGAAAATGTAATACCGTTTGATAGGCGCAGGTCTAGCTGGAGGTCTTCTTGGTGCCTATGCTCTCGGGAAAATTCTGGTGAGTTCTGTTGGATCCATCTGTATGGCGACACCTTTAACTTTATTGGCGTACTTCAATAGGACGGGTAAGCCGATTCTCTTGTGTTTGATTACAGCCAATCTTCTCATTTCTTCGACATGTGCCAGGCCCAAGTTCGGATATGGGTGGGGTTGGAAATGAGGTCGGATGGAAATGATTGTTTGAATCGAGGACGATTCAGAATTACTTCGATGGTCTAAACAATTGTAAACATGTTGCAACAGTCGTTTTGGCGAAATGGATAATTTTTGTGTCGATTATATTGACTTTATCAGGAGGTCAGAAGTTGTCTTGGCAGCGTTTGTTCCACAAATGATACCAATGGCATTCCCGTCGCCCCCTACCGTGGTTTTCAATGTTTCCACTCCAACCAGCCCAATCATGCCCTCTCTGGAACAGAGGATCCCCAATCCAGAGATTCCGACGATCGCCACCACTCCTGACCTTACCCCACGACCAACTGTGAAGCTTACGGCGGTAAAGCATCCGCCATCAAAGTATGACGATGTAACGGTTCTCGAGGGCGAGGAAGGAGAGGTTGTTTGGCAGATGGAAACACGGGACAAAGCAACTTGTCTCTGCGGGTGCTCGGATCCAAGCAACTTCACACGAGAGACCTGCTTGAAACGACTTGAACAATTTGGAATGCGGCATAGTTCGATTTCGATGAGCGGTGATGAGGATGGCGACTCTCATGTCCACGAAGTCGGAAAGGACGTTGGTTTCCACAGTGGTGCCAAGACTCTGAGCGAACAAGGTTACTCGCAAGGGTGCGTTTGAACGAAGCGGATTATTTGGAGAAATGTGCTGCCTTCGCGTTTGCAAGTTCGTATCGTAATCTTTGCCTGGTTTCCGCCGTTTGGTAGAAGCGGCAAGATGAAGGCTCTGCTTGTCGGCATAAACTATTTTGGATCGGAGATTGAGCTTTCTGGTGGGTGAAGGTGAAGGCGTCGCGTTATCCCTTGATGTGTCTTGCGAGCAATGCAACCGCCGTTCCTAGGTTGTATCCAAGATGTGGAGAGGACCTACAACTGGCTGATGAAGAAGTACAAGTGCCGAGACGAGGTAAGTCGAAACGGTGATTGTTGTATTGCAGTTTTGTTGACCTCCTTTCTCTGAAAGAACATTTTGATCCTCACCGACGACTTGGACGATGAGAAGCAGATACCAACACACGCTAATATTTTGAAAGCATTCAACTGGCTTATTGATGGAGCAGAGCCTGGGGACTCGCTGTTCTTCCACTTCTCAGGTATGGCCACTGACACGATTGCTTGCTGTTGGCGTTGCTGATCATAACCGTCTCTGATTGAAATCTGAAGGACATGGAGGCTCGGTGGAAGATGAAAATGGCGACGAGGTAGATGGTCGGGATGAAACGATTATGCCTGTGGTGGGTTGGTTTCACAATTCTCGCAACACCAAAACCATGACCACCTTGTGAAAGGATTTTGCAACTGCTGGCCATATCGTCGATGATCAGATCTACGACGTCCTCGTTAAACCCCTTCCGCGAGGCGTTCAGCTAACTGTTCTTTTCGACTCATGCCACTCTGGTACGGCGATGGATCTGCCGTTCTCCTATGCTCCACGCCGATTTCCATATCGCTCGCGCTTCATTCGGCGTATCACGGAAATAAATACCTTCCGTAACGCTATCAGGAAGAACCTTGAAAAAGGATTGGTGGATGAGAAAGACCTTCCGGATGGGCTTAGATTAAGCGACTTTGATCTCAAGCCCGAGGATGTACGACCCGAAAGACCACCGTCAGTGGCATCGTCAGTGTCAGCTGCATCTGAGGCTGATGGAGAAGTCTACCGAGAGTGGAGAGGACGGACCATTCCACTTCCCTCCCCTTCTCTGGAAGTTGACATCGATCCGTTTCGGGGCCGAAAGTCATTGCCGAACATTGCTGTCAATGGAAGTATTGGCCGACTCACGGCTGACACAGATAATCTGACTATCAACCCACTTGTGACGGGGAACGTTGCACGATCTCTTTCTCGGACTAGAGCAAGCGCATACCGGCACAAAACGAAGAAGCAAGTGAACGTTCTCGATACTATTCAGACAAAGCTTTGGCCAGGTTGTAATGACGGAGTCTCCAAAGGGCTGGTTATACAGTTTGCCAGCTGCAGGGACTTTGAAACTGCAGCGGACGCTGAAATATCTGGTACGGAAATCATCCCGAACCAATGGCCACATCAACCATACTCAACTCTCCATTTTCGAAGGAAAAGGTCAATTGGGAGCCATGACGTGGGCGTTTGTAACAGGTATGTAATTATTACGACGAGAACAAATGGGACAAAGTACTCATATTATATTTTGAAGCCATGGACCGCCTTCATCGACCTTCCGTTGGGCAGCTCCTGTTTCACATTCGGGACCTCCTGGCAGAGAACTACACCCAGAAACCCCAAATGAGCGCGGTAGGTGCTTTTGAGAGCGTTCTTTGTTTACCGCTTGACTTCAGCTGTGCACGCAGTCCTGTAGGGTCGATTTAGATATGCCCTTTTCTCTGTGAAATATTTATCGCACTCAGTGATTGTACATATCGATTTGAATATTCCCTCAAGGTTACCAATTTTTTTTTGGAATTTTGAAATTACTGTAAATTTAGTTCTTGTAAAACGAGCACTCCAAACACACCACTTCATCACTCTTCAAATCATTAAACCAAGATGCATATTCAGAAAGGGATACCAGGTTTCGATAATATTACTTATAAGTTATGAACACAATGATCTAAGTAAGTCCCATCGACCATCAGTTGGCGCGTTTGTACGATTACTGCATTGTCCCTAATCTCAACTGAAGTCACCGACGTCAGCCGTCTAAATACTCCAAGTAAATACATGTCCAGCTCTCCCACCACGACTCTTCCGTTACAACATTGCTTGGGAAAAAGTGATAAAGATCGTCGCAGCGATGTACATCCACGTCCCAAGCGCGATAGATTTCCCACTCCTACCAGGCTTAGCAGTTGATGTGGACCCCAGTTGTGCAGCTGTGGCAGTACCACTTGCGGACGAGGCGGTCCTTGTACCTGTACCAATGGTGAAACCCGCCGCTGCGGTCGCGGAGATTGTGGAGGAGGTTGTCGTAGTGTTCCAGTATGCGGAGGTCACGCATACGGCGCTGATGGTGCTTCCCACCACGCCTGTGGCATTCTCACCGAGGCACTGCCCCGTGGGATAAGAGTTACAGGACCCACAGACAGAGTCCTGTTGTGGATTAATCAAAAGTAAGATCAGTAAATCTTTTAAAATTCCTTGACGAAGTTCGGAACTTACGTTGCACTGCGATACCGTTTCACAGTTCATTTTAATATACACTGGTGGTGCGGTAGTTGCTCGCCACGTGGTACTGTTGGCGTTCGGTGCGGTGACGGAGAGAAGCGGTTGGCAAATGTCATTCGCGAAGTAACCAGTGCGCACAACATAAGGGATCGCGGTGGTGCAGTTGGTGACTCCGGAAAAAGTATCGGTAACCACTGCCCAGGCTGCAAGTGTAAGTGTTGTATTAAATCCAATGACATGAAGAAAAGGAGTTTGCGGGACTCTCACGGCTTCCGGCAGGGAGAGTGACCAAATACTAATTAGAAGTATTGGTCCAAGGCGCGATGGAAAAGAGAGAAGATCCGCCGTACGATGGCAATAGATGTGTTTTACTTGAGGACGCGGAGAAAACGCAAGGATGATAGTACCTGGATGTCATACCAACGAGCGTTGGGTATATTCTGAGCACACCCCACTTTGACGCTCGCAACCGCGTTAATTCCCGCTGAGTCCAAAACTCCCGAGCACGTCATTTGTTCTGGCGATGTCACAACGGGCCAGTTGTTGCAAGCTGTCCCCTGATAGAACATCCACGTTTGTGGGTAGCCTGGTCCAGCATCGGCACAGGTAAATCAACACTATCGATCGAGATGGTAGCGAAGCTCGATTCGCTCACCTGTGCAATTTGGGGAGGACCATTGGATAAAAACCCCCACTTGAGCACTGACGGATCGGGCGGCGACGAGAGCAATCAAAGCCACCAGTGCAAGTCGATAAACTGAGAATAACCGGACCATGGCGGTAAGTCCGATGCTGTCTTGGGTACTAAGTTGGCTTCCACTCCAGGGAAGGGAAGGAGAGTGGGTCCGATGGCAGCCACACGCAATTCCATCCAAAAACAATCTTTTTGCGTTATCGAAGGGAAACAATTACTAGTTAGCAAGTCGCTACTATTGAAATTGAAATGCGAATTTCTGGTGGGATGCGGTTTGTCCATGTGTGGAGCATGGTGAAGTCATCGACACATGGTGGAGAGAGCACACCAACACTTCTGAGTCAAAATAGTACAGGTACACATAAGCTCTTCATAATCATCAAACCATGTTGTACAGACTTCCAAGCAAGATTACGCTACCGCCGATACCCCATTCCAGTGAGGCCAAGGGCCCCCTGCTGCTGATTTTGCCCCATAAACCCTCCTTGCATGCCCTGCATACCGCCCATCCCCTGCATGTTCGACATCATTCCAGAACCCATGCCCATGCCCATTCCCGGCATCGCACCGCCCATACCTTGCTGTCCCTGCTGCTGCATACCTTGCATGCCACCCATACCCATCTGTCCAGACGTGCCGAAACCTCCATGCATGCTGCCTTGCAAAACACTTTGCATACCGTTCTGCATACCTCCTTGCATTCCACCCTGCATTCCATTCTGCATTCCGCCCTGTATTCCATTCTGCATTCCCCCTTGCATTCCAAAGGACCCGGGTCCCATCGACCCACCCAACGACGGGGACATACCACCCATTGAGTTACCCCCCATTCCCCCAGATGTGGGGGGCAGAGGCAAAAAGGTTTTTGGAGCGCCAAGGCTTGGCGCACTTGCTGGCATGCTGGACCCTCCGGCGATACCAGCGGCCAGATTTCCAAAACCGCTCGCAACAGCAGGAGTGAGCGGCTGACTTTGAATGCCCCTGTTCGTCGATTGCGTTCCGAGAATGGATCCAGGACCTGAGGTGAGAAGTGAACCGCCCAGGGTAGGCTGCGGTTGCATACTGCCCATTCCTACTTGGCCGACACCACCCATGTTGCCCAACCCTCCCTGCATTTGTCCCCCGAGCCCGGCTCCAATGTTCATGTTTCCCGCGTTCATACCCATGCCCTGCTGATTCATTCCTCCACCCATGACCGGGGTTGCCATTCCGGGTGTTCCACCTCCCGGCGTTCCGATGGGGGATTGACCCATGCCACCCATGTTGGAGTTCATGCCACCCATAGATGTGTTCATGCCCCCCATTCCCATATTCATACCATTCATACCAGGATTCATGCCACCCATCCCTGGATTCATACCACCACCCATACTACCGCCCATGTTTCCCATGACTCCTCCACCTTGTCCCATCATGGATTGCTGGCCCACGGGCCTGGGAGGAAATGAGGTCGACGATGTTGGGATCAGCGGTGCAGGTAACGGCCCAGCGGATGGCTTGGTCGCAAGTGAGGGTGGAGGTGGAGGTGGACCAAGGGACTGTGTTGGCATGAAAGAGCCTCCCGGCTGCTGGAACTGTGGCTGGAAGCCCGTACCACCCATCTGGGGCCCCACCTGCTGATTCATCATGGTTGATCCCACCCCAAATTGTTGGGACGACGGCGGAGTCGAGAAGCTTGAGCTTGGCGGTTGTTGCTGCCATGTGGCAACAGAAGAGATCGACGAGGGCACCGGGGAGGCTGCTTGAGGAAGAACGTAAGGCGACATCCCACTTGGAGGGAGCGAAGTCTGCGAGATCCCACCACCAGGGAACTGCTGCTGAGGAAGCGGGGGCGCAATGTTCATCTTTGGGGGCTCGGGAGGAGCTGGTGCTGATGAGCCGAAAGAAGACGGGAAGCCCGAAGTTGGCGCGGGGGCACTAACCGCACCCACACCCTGAACAAGACTGGGTTGGAATGACTGCGGTGCGGCGGGCGCAGATGGACCCTGCGAAGACACCAGTGTGGGCCTGAAGGATGGTGGAGGGCCTGAAGGTGCTGGGGGCATTGCCGGCATGGGGGGAGGTGGTGCAGGTGGGGGAGGTGCAGCTTGAATGGGGGCTGGACGTGGAAAGGATTGGGAAGGACCATGTAGCATGGCGGGTCGTAGTGCAGGTGCGGGGATGAGTGGCTGTTTTGGTGGTGGCGTAGCAGCAGCCGGTGGTATTGCTGTACGTGCCGGTTGTGTGGGCGGAACAGAAGACGACCTTGCAGCGGAAGCCATAATAGCAGCGCTCGGAATGGAAAGATCTGCCTTAACCCCGGGCTCTGGTCTCTTTCGCGCCGCACCGGGGGAAGACGGTGGAGGTGTCCCAAGGCTTCCATGGGACGACGAAAGCACTCTGGTATTAGTGAAGTCGTCCGCAGGGGGGAACGCGCTTGAGCCTGGCGTCATTGCAGCTACACTGGTGGTAGCTTGCGGGATTGATGCTTGACTCGCGGTCTTGCGAATGGCACCGTTCGTGGGAGCCGTCGTGGCGTGGAGGGGAGTTTCCCAGTCGTTGACAGGGAAGTTCGTGGCCGGGGACGCTGGTGATCCAACAACCGCATTCGAGCTGGCAGGCCGGCGAGGTAACGCGGGTGACACGGCTGGGCTGGTGGAAGCGCTGAGCTTTTGTTGGGCTTCTCGAACGAATGCGGCATCGATGGTTGCAGGGACCTTGGTTGTGCCGGATGCTTGTGGTTCAAATGTCAACACCATCGAAACAAAGTGAGGAAGTCCCTCCAACAGCCACTTACATCGTCTGGGCACGGCTCCCTGTTTCGCAGCAAATGCCAACGCTGGCTTACTCGACCCTCTGAGAGCGGCGTAGGGATCAGGGGACTCCGATTTCGGGTGCAGGATTGACGCAGGAGGAACTTGACCGACCGCGCGGTACTCATCCTCTTGCAGACGGCGGGCAATCTCTTCGTCATTCTTAAGCTGAATATTCGCTCCCGGTTCGAGCTGGTGACGTTCCAGGCGCCGTAGTCGGAGAAATTATAACACCACCAATCATAATGGGATCAAGCGGCTAGCGACTCACCCCAAGCTTTGCCAAATTTCTCTCCGCCGCCTCCCTTTCTCTCCTACCGTGAGCGTCACCCAATGCTGGCAACGGGCCGAGCGCCAAGCTCTCCAAGCTCGATTTCGGTTTATCTCCCTCCCCAGCCTTTTCTGCCGCCTTGCGCACTCGTATGATATCGCCACTGGCCACACCCATACTCTTCAGGATGTCCACATCCAGCCCGTTGAGTGTAAACGCATCAATCTTCTCCCGTACGAACGTCGCAGCATACATTTTGGCGTCGCTTGGCGCAATTGCGGCCTTATTGGTCAGGAACTCGTACCAGTCGAACCCATTATAAACAAACGATCCCGAGGCCGCACCGCCGTCCCGCGTGGGCAGGGACGGTCGGTCAGGTACCGGAAGGCTCGCGGTGCGAGCGGGAAGTTTTGGTCCGGGTGAGGAGGGGCGGGAATGGGCAGCACCGGGATTGATCGAGCGGACAAAGTCCTGATCCGCAGGGCAGAGCTTCTCCAGTGGAACGGCAATCTTGACGCCGTTAGTCTTGTGAAGGTGGACCTGGGTGGTTCAACGGAGTAATGGTTATGTGTTGCGCAGACAAGAAAAAAGGTGGCATGGGATCAGGGAAACAACGGAGGATTAGACCTTCACAACACATTCAACGAAGCCACCTCGTTCTAGTCCATCCAATACCTCTTCTCCTCCGCCCCACCCACGCCACGCCCCCACTTCCCCCTCCGTACACACACCTTGCCCTCACCAAACGACAAATACTCTGCATCAACTTTAAACGTTCCCGACTTATCCGTCCACGTGCGCACTTTCGCATTATCAGGCAACGATTCTGCTCACCAAAACGTAAGGTCACCCGCCATCTACATACTCTTTGCAATCAAAAGTACAAACTCACTTGTTCCACCAACAGACGGACTCCCAGCAGCACTGATCGGACTGCCCATCCCTTCATCCGTACCCCGCCTCGGCAAAGCTGGCGCTGCACCTCCATCGGGACTCGCCGGCCTCCTCGCCGCAGCCGCAGCCGCCAATCCCGCTAAACCAGCGGGCGCGCCTCCGTATCCGGGGTTCGGGCTCTCGTCCGCCCCTCCAGCCCCAGAGCGCTTCACCTCGACGTAGGTTCGGGGAACGACACCCTCGCCCCCGCGGCCATCCTTGGCCACCAGGCGCACCCGGATCCAGTCGGGGTCGTCGTCGGGACCATGACCGGCGTCCGTTGTTCCGTCCAGCACAACAAGGATGTCGTTCTCTCGTACGGAAATCTCGTCGGGTGCCGAGGTGGACGCATCGGGCGTGTAGGCGTACAGGGCTGTTGCGAGTTTGGGTGCGTTCGGTGCGGGCGCGGGCGGGGAAGGAGGGGCGACGACGGGTGGCGGGGAAGGAGCGAGCCCCGCCGCGCGGGCAGCGGGAGAGGGGCCAAGCACAGGAGGGGCGATCTTCGGTCCGGCCGAGGAAGGAGGCGATGGCATCGAAGCGGGGATAGCGTGCGGTGGAAGCGCGGGCCGAGGTTGTGCGGGAGCGAGAGAGCTGACGGTCTGGTGATACAATGTACCAATGTGGATGTGCTCGAGGTGGATCGTGAACAGAAGAACGGAATGGACACCCACCTTTTTCAGCCGCGCCATCTCCTCGACCTTTGCTAAAAGCTTTTCTGCGTCCTTCTTATCCTTGAGCTCGAATATGCGTTCCTCCCCTCCTCCAAAGTGCAAGTGGACACGTTTTCCCTTCCTCTCTCTTTTGCTCAAATCCGCAAGTGCCCACTTGAAGTAGACGGTGAGTTTGGACTCGGAGACGAACCACACCGAAACGTCCGACGCTCCGAGTAAACCGTCCCGCACTTTCTTCTTCTTCTTGGGGTCGAGCTCCTGCACAGACCAGTAGGATATGTCGTTGGGGGCATCCACGTCCGGCTCGTCTCCAAACCGCGATTGCAATTGCGTGGGGTCCGCACGAGGCGAGGAAGCATAGTCAGCCGCAGGAGCGGAGTCGGCTTGATCTTCTTGTGCGGCGTCGTCGTACGTGTCGTTTGCGGCGTCGGCGGCTCCGACGAGGTAGGATGTTGGGGCGAGACCGATTGTGCCGTTGAGGGAGCAGATCCACCAGTCGGGGTCTGAACGGTCGAGAACGATGAGCGAGTCGCCCTCGGCGAAGGTGAGCTCGTCCGCGTCGTTGGCGGTGTAGTCAAATGAAGCTGCAGTTGCGTCGTGTTGAGAGGGCACGAGCTACAAGAAGAGATGGAAGACGAAAGGAGTATGAGTGAATACCCGTGGAGAGGTGGCGATACATGAAGTGTTCTCCGGGTTAGACAGTGACCAGTGTCCGGTGCTTGGCCAGCCTTTCCCATCACCACCGATCACGTCTCTTCATAACGCGAGCTCCATCACTCACATCCTCAACGTAGCTGCCCGGAATCAGCCCACTCTGCCCAGTCTCGACGTCCTTGCACCGCCACCATCCGTCGTCGCTCTTGCTCTCCACCAACACAACCTTGCCCTCCCGTACACCAAGCTCTTCGTCACCCTGCGGGTCGTAGTCGTAAACTACCCGCGCGGCGCTTTCGTATCCCATTGCACCTCAGCAGCCTTAAGCGACAGGCAGGAATGGGTGTTTCTGGTCGCCTTTTCTACTTTCGCTCGCCTCGACAATAAATTCGCACTCGTCCCAAGTCGCTGTGAGCGCTCGACGGTCGATGCTGTTGACTTCGACCTGTTGCCGATCCGATGCCCGAGTGCAGCGCCCTTTCCCTCGTCCCAGTCAAGTTTCCTCCAAGATAGACTACACTTCTTCGCGTGGGCCAATCAAGCGTTTGGCTCTGCCGTGTGCAGTGTCCTGTGTCGATTGCGAGGGTGGAACGCAGTGTGGCTTCGGTGGCAAACGAACCAGCTGCGGCCAATTCTGCAATCACAGCGTGGCGTGAAGTCTCCGTTCGCCACGAAATTGAGAGCGCAGCACGAGATTCGAGAGAGTTGAGGAGTGGAGTGACAGGAATCGATGACGGTACTGAGCGGAACGGTGAGAATGTTGGGTACATACAAGTGCTACACATAATCATTCTTCTTCTTTCCTGCGGGCCCCGTGGCTGGCCAAGGATGCTGCTTCGACATCAACACTTCCAGTTAAAATATTTTGCTCTACTTGCTTGATCGAGAAACGGAGGAAGGTGGTCAGTCAATTGGACTTCGATATTTGATCCACCCGTTGTTCTGTGACCGATCGCATTGAAATACATCTTGCTTTATTAAACCTCGTCCTAAACACGCTATCGATTTGGTCTGCTTCATCAGGAGCGTCCACATTGGATAATACTGTCGATCTCCGTTGCACAGTCAAAAGAGCAAAGTTTCTGCAGTTTACAAGGACCGAAAAAAGAAGAGTACCCAATTTGAGAACACACGGCTGATGCGATCTCGCATCAAAGGACAACTGTCGAGTGGCTTAAATGAAACGACTTCTCCCTGACGACTCTACCCCACCCCACGCCGTTGACTTGTCACCACCCAACAACAACCGGAACCTAATTGATCTCTTTTAATCCCTATCCACGACAAGCCGACCAAATATTTTCGTGAGACGTGTGAATGGTCGAAGGTATTTTCCATCTTGTGCTGAAATTCCAAGCCATGTCTCTCCAGCAATTTCACCAATACCCTACACCGAATCACACAGACCAAAATATTTGCAAAACAATCGCCCAAAGGTCGTTGCTCATTCATAAGAATGTTGATATTTCTATAATGGACTTCATGATCAGAGTTAATTCGTGTTAGACAGCTTGATAAATGTTCATAGCTTCAGCCTCCCGAAACGGTATCAGTCAACCATGAGTCCTTGTCTGTTTCAATTTTGCTTCTGTGGCGCAGAAGCCCGACCAAATCAGGGACCATTCCGAAGTGCCCCGTTCCCCACCAACCGGCACAATCGAACCACCGGCATCCCCCCAAGGCGAACAAGCAGAGATGGCATCTTGGCGACCGGGGCTGCCTTCGGGTAGTGCCCGGCGTCCCGTCCACCGCGGGGCAACACCCCGACGTCCAACATGGGCGGTCAACAAGACGGGCGGAAGACGGCGAGCCCCGCTGGGCGACTACGGGCTCAACGCTTCTACCACCCATGTCGTTGTGAGGCGGCGTGGCTTTCTCTGCCGGCCGCCAAGCTTTATAAATATTTGAGCGCGGGATGGTCCAGGTGGGTGAGAGTCCATTTTTGCGGCAACGCCACGATGAGGGCTTTGTTTGGACAGCACGATTGGCCGATGGCCGGGGATGTGGTGTCTGTCACTGTCTACGTCGTGCTCTCCGCTCCCCGGGGCCATTTCCCATCAAGTTCTTGGAGGATTTTGTGATTGGAGGAATGAGGGAGATGTTTGGAGGGGCGAGTCTTATTTTTGCCCGGAGCTTGTATTTTTTTCTTGAATGGCAATGCTTTCTGTTCATAAGACGGGCGACGGAACCACAGGGGGGTGAATCCGGAGAATATTTGCAAATGTTGTCGTTGACTCTGCCTAGTTTGCCGTCACCTCATTGAATATCTCAGATGGCGGTGGTAGGTTGTCCAATGAATGCACAAGCGACAAGTCTCCTTGTTCTTCCACCACACTCGCTTGCTTTGGGAATTTGAGAGAGATGTCTCTCTTAAAAACACAAGCATCACTTCTCATAATCTTGTGGGAACGTTTAGCAAACACGTCATCACTTATATTCGGGATAACCAATCCTTGTTCCTCCCATTTATCCTTGTTACTCAATCAGAATAGCTGGGACATCGACTTCACCAAGCGAAATCCCCCATCACCTGTTGCCCGACCAAAAAGATGCCGCCGACCACCATATAGAAGCCCACTCGTTTTCACACCCGGACCGCCAGTGTAACTGGATGGTGGCTTCCTGCCACCTATGCAACATCCGCTCACCGCAGTTCTTCCTCTTCTGCTCCCAAATTTCAAGCCTTCCTCCCTGCATCCAAATCTGAAGCTGCGTCTTGCCTAAACCCACAAGCGAAAGCCTACGAAAGTTTGGAGCTATGGCGCAGAGAGTGGGAGGTTCCAAAGATCCCCGACCAGCTTGTAGGATTGGACGAGGCAGGGAGGGCCTCTGCACGCGAAAGACGCCTAGCATATGCATCGAGACTTCTCCAGTCTGAATCGGAACCCTATGCTCTATCCTTCAGGCGCACCCCCGTTGTACCCAACGACAACCTTGTAGAGGAACGACTTGCGGCGTCTATTACAAGGAGGGAGAATGACGGACTTACAGTCCGGTTCGAGGGAAGTCAAGAGGATGTGGAATTAAGGCCGTGGACCGAGGAGGAGGACGCAGTCTTGGACAAACATCTTTCCGACCCAGACAACTTATCCAGCATGAGTGTCTTATCTGCCATTCTGCAAAGACCCACCCAAGAAGTAGTCGCCAGGGCTTACCTGAAACCTATACCCCGCGCCGCAACTGTTGGTGTGGGAGGACGGTCAAAAGCTCCAAGAGACACCCCGGAATCTTCAGACGGAAACATGGAAGGTAAGCCTCAAAGCCAACGAGTTTGGCAGGTTCAACGAGCAAACTGGAAGAAAATGCTGCTTCTGGTGTTCTAGAGGGTACCGACCAATCAGAGAGGGCTTGAAGCGGAAGAAAGTGTCTCAGCTTCCATGTGGATGTGGGTATCCATGTGAAACAACTGAAACCCTGGCTGGACGTTTTCTTTTATACCCTATCCAGATCCCGGCTGCACCACCACCGCCACGAGACGCCATGATCTCAATCAACATATGGCGAATAAGCATGGTCACTCGGTGAAGGATAAGGTCAGAAACTAACCCCCAACTGAAACAAGCTCTAAAGTTCCGTTCAAAATGGCGGCGGCTGAAGTGGATGATTCATAAAATGACGATATCCAGTAGAAAATTTATTTTGTAAACCGCTTTGGCGTTGTAGACTACGGAGATTGAAGGAACAAATGAGAGTTTTCTCCGAAACTGGACAGCGATTTTACAGACCCAAGCAGTGGAGCCAAGCTACCAAAACCAACTTCATGTGGATGGCGGTGGGTCGGCGACCCGCCCAGGAAGTGCCATCACCAAGGTTTGAGACAGGTGCGGTTGTGAGAATTTCTTGGGGCTCAAAGTGGGCCGATCATAATATGTGATTCATTGCACATTTCGGGGGATGTTGTTCCTCTTCTTGACATAGATATTACCATAATACAATCGAATGGCAATACCAATAGAAAAGAAGATTGGTCGCACTCGCAGTTTCCATGTGGCCTCGCTACTATTATCCGCTGCAAGATTATTCCTCTTGAGTGGGGGTTCGAACTTTTCTCCAAGTTGAGGATGTCGCGTTGTGACGTGTTTCCTGTAGTTGCACAGAAGGAACAGGCTCAAGACCTCAGCGTTGTTTTGTGATTTTTCCCTTGATGGCTGCAAGTGCCCGGAAAGAGTTCTTGTCCGTCCGACGCAAGTTCACGAGCTTCGGGTGGAGGACGTGTTCTGACTGAAAGAGACAAAAATCTCGTGCTTGGAAGTCAATCCGTTAGTATTGCATCATTCAGAAGTCCGCACTCATACGTCCACGCGCGGGCAACGTTGGCGATAGTGTAGCCACCCCCACCAAGTACAAGCATGGGTAAATTGCGGGTCTTTAAATACTCAATGCACCTCCCGTGTCCACGAATCGACAGATTGAAGGTACCCAGTTTGTCCCCGGCGATGGAGTCTGCACCAGTCTGGACAACGATTGCGCTCGGTTGACAGTGGGTCATCACCAAGTCCATTACTTCACAAAAAGTTTCAAAGTACGGTCCGTCGCGAATGTGGTCATCTAGGGGGATGTTCACGGAGAATCCTTCCCCTTGCCGCAATCCGGTCTCTCGTTTGGACCCCGTGGTAGGAAAAAATTTGCCGTTGAAATACGTTGATTCGTAACAATCATGTTCGGTAAGTCTTCAGTTCAGTTCCTCATGCAAAATTGTTGCTTTCATAATCACACACCTGGACTCCATCGCCGTGGTGAACATCAATGTCCACGTAGAGAACGCGAGGAAACATTCTTTGTTGGATGACGCATCAAAACGTTCAAAGAAGACGTAACGTAGTTTCATCAAGAACACACCTTAACAGCTCAAGAGTTGCCAAAACAATATCGTTGATGTAACAAAACCCAGATGCACTTGACCTCCGGGCGTGATGAATGCCCCCTGCATAGTTTATTGCGATATCGGCGTTTCCTTCAGTCAGCATTCGACCTGCCTCCACAGACACGCCGGAGAAATGCTGGCACCATTTGTACACGCCATTGAATACGGGGCAGTCGGATTTTTCTTCATCATTTCCCGCATCCAGTCCGAATTGATCTAGATAGGGACCCCAAGCTGAGGTGGCGAGCTCTGGCGTTACATTGCCATTGAATGCAAGTTTCAACATTCGGTGAAAGAGGCAATAACCCCAGTCGGAATGCCAAAGTGAAGCAAAACTCACCGCTTGAGGAAATTGATGTACTCTATGTCGTGAAACTCGACCAACTCAACATCGTGCGCCTTCCGGGGAACACTCCCATTTTCCTGTACAGCGCATAGCCTTCAATAAGTGCGTCTGCGATTGCCACTCGAGCGGGTTTCATGGCATGGTCATCGCCCAAATCGAATGATGCAACTGACGGATTGAAGAAGTAGGCAATTTTCGCTTTTGGGATGCCTTGAAGCGGTTCATTTTCAAATAGGCTAGATGGCAAAGGCGAAAGAGTTAAAGATTTCTGAACCGGACCGCCTCTGTCATCCTCCAGAAGCTCTGGTCCAAAGGGACTACCATTCGAGGACTCTCTGGTGACGTTCGCGTGCGATTCATCCACGGGATCCGCTTTGTAGACCATTGTGCATTTCCTGGCATCAAAAGGTGAGTCGAGCATATTTGTCCGTGTCCGTTGAAAACAAGTGCGGAGATAGCAACGGCGTATGGTGCTTGCTTCTTTGGTCACACCAGGCATGATACCAATATAGGAAACAACTTTCAAATTTAAGACTACATCATCTACACACTGCTGGTGCTCTTATCATTGGCTCCAGACGACTCTACATCAAACCATTTTATGTTCCTATCAGTGCCGTGTTTATTGGCCTGAACTTGAGTTCTCGCGAAGACGTAGTTGGGGTTGAGCTACTCAACAAGACTCTCTGTCCTGGGTCACAGGTCGAATTGGCATGGACCCGCCCCTCCAACGACTGGTCAGACCGAACCACGGTTTGATCAACATAGGATTCGTGGGACCGAAGCTCACCCCCGCGGCCCATTTGCTGACTCTGCACCGAAGAATCACTGCAAGACAAACAAAAGGAGTTTCCTCCCTTTTGCACATTTATTTCCACACACCGCACCCGATTGTTTGCAACAAAATACAACAATGCAATTACATATTAAGAATGTGACGGATCGGGATGATCTAAGTGACACGCTCTACTCCACTCCGCTCTCCCATAAACCCATTAAACTTCAACCTTGTTCTCCGCGATGGGCTTGAGTTCCGGGGACTCTGCCTCGTCCGACTTGAGCGCGAGGAACCTGCGGCCGTCCTCGTTCCACACGTACACGGCCCAGAGCGCAATATAGGCGAAGCAAGGCACGACGAGGAAGTAGGACACGCGCGTGGTGTGGTGTTCGGCGATGGCGGCTTGGATTGGCGGGAAGACTGCACCACCACTAACACCCATCTGCGGAGGGGAAGGGGGACGATCAGATGTGGAACGAGACGGAAAAGGATGAGTGGCAACACGTACCACGAGGAGGGCAGCTGCGCGGCGAGTGTGGCGACCGAGGTTGGAGGTTCCGAGCACGAAGATGACGGGGTACATGATGGACTCGAAGAACATGATGAGGATGAGGCAGACCTGAGCGGGTTTGGTTTCTCGTTAATCATTTGCACATAGAGCCTCCGAACAGCGAACGCAAGACTCACCACGCCGGCCATTCCTTGAGTGGATCCGATGAGCACAGCCAGAACTGCGGCGGCGACCGAGTAGATGAAGAGCACGACAGGCGCAGACACGACGGCGAGGACAGCAGTTCCGATGAATCGGCCGACGGTGAAAGTGATGAGCCCGTACGACAACAGCTGGGACCCTTCCGAGTCAGCAATGTTCGCGTTCTCAGCGGCGTAGTTGAGGAAGAAGGTTCCGATAGTGACCTGCGCGCCGACGTAGAGGAACTGGGCGACGAACCCTCCGATGGCGCGGTACTGCTGCCAGAACGGGCGAGATGCCCTCGACTCGTGACCCGCGTCCTTCTCGTCAGCGTCGGCTTGAAGCGAGTCCTCGGAAACTTCGGGGATGTCCGAGAAGAAGAAGAGGGTTGCGACGAGGATTCCCATGAGCGAGACGGCGAGGTAGACCCATTGGACGTTGTCCAGGTTGTCGTTGTTGGATTCGGAGAAGAAGTACTTCGAGGCGATAAGCGGGCCGGAGAAGGATGCGACGCCGTTGAAGGATTGGGAGAATTGGAGGCGGAAGTTGGCCAGCTTGATCGGGGGCATAACCGAGACGTAAGAGTTTGCCGCGACCTCGAGTGTGGCGAGACCGCACGCGATGACGGCCGTGCAGACCACAAAGCCGCCAAAGACGCCGCCTGGGTTGCTAGAGCCGACCGAGAACTTGGCCACGGGCCAGAAGAAGATGGCTCCGATGGAGTACAAGGAGAGACCCATGATGATGGCGACTTTGTAGCCCTTGCGGCGGAGGACTTCACCGGCGATGGGAGAGTAGCTGTGACGCGGGAGAGTGATGAGGGGGACGTTGTCAGTCATGTGTCCTTTGAGCAAACATCCGCGAAAGAGTCATCGGTCAGCGCTGTCGCGCTAAGGCGTTGATATACGCTCCGCGAGAGTATATTCCGCTTCGTGGATCACTCGCCAGCGGCGAACAGCATCGGTCAGCTCCTAGCGACGCTTAGGCCTCGGAAAGCTCGGTCTTCCGTGCTTCGCACTCCAGACCTCGTAAACCCCCAACCAAGACTCACAGGAAGTACCCAACACCGAAATAGGCGACCTGCAATCCCGTAGACTGGATCTTTGAAATACCAAGCACGTTCTGGAAGTGCTTGTTGAGGACATCGAGCAGACCGTACGCGAAACCCCAGAGGAAGAAGAGCGAGGTCACGAGAATGTAAGCCCAGACTTGAGTGGCGCGAGTGGTGGGTGGTGGGAGGGTGGTGGAAGGGGGAGGGGGTTGAGAGAAAACGAGTGAGCGATGGAAAAGGAACAGTAGGGCTAACGCGATAAGACTCACGGAATCTGCGAGTGATGAATCCGTTTTTGAAGGGGTTTCCGCCTCCGCCCGTTGCGATTGCACCTCCAGCCATGGCAGTGTCAAGTTACGGTTCAGGTGAGTGGGTTGAGCGAGTGTTTGGCAGACGACCGTGTTGTGGAGGCGAGAGAGGCAAGTGATCGACAACTGTTCTGCTCGAGGCAGCGAGGGTTTTATAGGGGAGATAGGAGCGTGCGACCGACATCAGTGTCCAGCGTGTCGTTGGAGGAAATAGGAGCTGAATAGGACTGAGGGTGCAGGTGAGGTGGAAGTTCTGCCACCGGCTCTTTTTCTGACAGGGCAGACACCCTCATCTCGTCTCCACGCAGGATACCCGCATCGGGGCGGAGAGAGAGCGCAAAAAGGCGGCAGAAAGAGTGGAAAAGCGGTTTCAGCTGGCGTTAGGGTGTGCCTCGGCCGGTGCGGGTTTGGGCGAGAGGACGGTGCCACCAACCTCGCACACTGCTCTTTCCCACTTATCCACGTTCGAATCACTGTACGCACTTTTTCTTTTCTTCACCGAGGAGCTCCAAAGGTACGGGCGGTGCACAGCCGAAGCCTTGCTGTGTCACGGCGCAGGGTCGTTAGGATCCCCACCAGCCGGCGAATTACATCACACGCCCTTGGCGCCGAGAGACGAGAGGGGCCGGATGGAAGACACCCGCGGACAGGAAATGCGATCGCCGGGCGGATAATCTCGCCGGTAGACAGGTGCCTCATTTCTTGCCTTGTTGCCCAGCAGAAAAGATCCGCCTGTGTGCCCTGATTGGCCTTACAGCGCATTATGAAAGTATAAAGGTTATTCGCGCAGGGGTGGAACACGTCAGCGTAATGTCAGAGCATGACTTTGGAGAAGCAGAGAGATGCATTCCTTGGCACGCGGTGCATAGGGCTGACCCTCTGTGCCCTGATGCAGCCCAGGTATGAAAAGTGCAAAGGCTATTCGAGCAGACCTGGGCCACGTCCTACCACGTCAGTGTGGCAACTGAGAGCATAAATTTGGAGAAAAGCAGAAATGGAACCTTGTCTTTCTTTGGTGGTGCGGTGTTGCAACATGTCCCATCAGAAATCCTGTAAGAGCGCCCATGTGCAAGTCGTACACGTCCGTGTGACAACAGAGACAGAGCATAACTTCGGCGAAAGGCAGAAATGGAACCTTGTCTTTCTTTGCTGGTGTCGCATCATGTCACAGAAAGCCTAAACTGAGCGGCACCGAACGAGTTAACTCAGGAGTTGGCTCAAACCTTCTCGGTGAAGGGAAGAGCGCGGCCGAACGCCGCCGGGGGCCAAGCGCGAGTTTTTGGTTGCAGGTGGTACTGTACCCAAAGGGCTGGTGCTGTGTGTGTCAGGTGACATGAGACGAATCTTGAAGGGTTGAAGGTCATTTTTACGTAAATTGTGACAGAGAACGGTTCGTGAGGTAGCCGTCAGTGTTAGGAGGCCTCCATACAGTTGAAGGCTTGCGGCATCGGCATTGGTTCAGTTGGTCCGTTCACCAAACACAACACCACCACCAAAATGGCATCACCAGACCCACCACACCCACCGCTGTCCCAAACGACAACCACATCCCTCGCCGCCCTGCTCTCCTTCGTTTCAACCCCGCTCGATGCCATCCTGGCACATAACGACGGATCCACCATGCCGGACGAGGCGAGGAGGAGGTTCGAGAGGATGGTTCGAGATGCGGCGGGTGCCGGTGGAGGTGCGTCGAGCTGCAATCGCAATTGGAATTGCCGGCCATTGGAGAATGAAATCGATAACATCATGATGCTTCACTTGACTTGTTCATGGGCACCATTCTCACTCGCTCCACTCCGGCATTTTCCTGCCAACTGTCACCTGCCACCTGCTGGATACGATTGTTTTCATGGCTCGAATTCAATCGATACCATGGTCCCCGGCCCGCCACCTTGCCCTTGCCAATGTCAACATCTTCACGGTCACCCAATCCCACCCGCTCTGGCATTCTTCTGCCACCTGCCACCTGCGAACTGACAATTGCCAACTGCTGCACATGATTTTTTTCATGGCACGAATTCAATCGATACCATGGTCACCTGCCTGCCACCTGCCACCTGCTTCACCTCAACATTTTCGTGGACATGTGATGCACGCCCACGCTCCCCTTCCTTGCCTTTGTTCCACTACCACGTCGCGAATCGCGTCAATCAGACACACCCGTCCCCGCATACCGGTCCCTGCTCTCATCCCTCTCCTCGCCACCGACTGCGACCGACCTCGCCACCCTCCCGTTCGACGACCTCCTCCGCGTGCTCCCGCTCGTCGATAAGACGAATTACATCAACTTGTTTACACCAGAGGAGAGATGCTTCGAGGGCGGTGAGTCGCCTGGTCATTCGGTTGTCTGTCTTGCCAATGCCAATCCCCCTCCCTCGCTCACCCACTCAACCCCCAACAGCACCTCCCCCCGACTTCCTGCACCTCTCATCCGGCTCCGGCGGCAACCCGACCCTCTGGCGGCGCGCTCTCGCCGACGAACTCTCCGTCGCGCCGCGGTTCGAGCAGGTTTTGCGGGATAGTTTCGGGTGTAGGCCCGGGCCGGGGGGAAAGTCGTCGCTTTGTATAATCGCCTTTCCGTTGGGAAGTTGGGGTGAGTTTGAGGGACTTCAGAGTGTCGGGTGGGGGTGAGCGCGGGATTTCGAAGGGGACGGAGGGACAACGATGACACAAAGGCATGGAACACAACTGTTTGACATGCACCGATGTGGACTGGAGTGTGCTATGGACGCCAAGTGTTCCCACCCACCACACCTTCCCCCCCTTCCACTCACCACCAAGTCGGCGGTCTCTTCACCACCCTCTGCCTTCGCCACCTCGCGCTCAAGGGCTACCCGCTGGCCATCCTCGCCCCGGGCAATGACCCACTCGAGATCCTGCGCTGCTGCGAGCGCGCCGCGGGGGCGTACGATCAGACCGTTATTTTGGGGTAAGAGTGAGGTGCGCCCCGGGCCGGGGGTTGGGGGTTGGGGTTGGGAGGGGTTTTGAGGACCGCAGGAGATGAAGATTCACC
>KQ965803.1:218866-255036 GCA_001574975.1 Gonapodya prolifera JEL478
CCCCCCCTCGTGCGGGATTAGGTACCCCCCGTTCGTCAAGACGGTCGTGGACTTGCACAACCACCGCCGCGCGCAGGGCTTGTCGACGTTCGAAATGCGCGCGATAAAGCCAAAGTTTGTCTTTGCGGGGGAGGTGTTCAGTGAGAGTTGGAGGGATATGGTGGGCGAGCGGAGGTGAGATGGTGGTTGGTGGGACTCATCGCTTGTGCTCGTCATCTCACCCCGTCCCTTTCTCCCATCCCCCAGCGGCGCCGAAAACGTCATCACGGACATGTAAGCTGATGAGCCCAACGTCGTCTATGAACACCCACTAAACCACTCTTGGACTTGGGACTGCCTCTCCCCACCCCACGCCTGCACCGTGACCACAGCGTCAGCATATACGGTACCGCCGACGCCGGCGTCCTGGCATGCGAAACACCTCTATCAGTCGTCATCCGGCGGTGGTTAAGTAAGTTCCCTTTCCACCTTATTGCCACTCCAATCCTCAACGACACGTCCCGTGGTTTCCTATCTTAGGCGCCGACCCCACCCTCTCCCGCACCTTGTTTGGAAAATCCCGCCTTCCGTCGTTCCTCCAGTACGACGCGTGTACGCGCCTCATGGAACTCACATCCCCCGCAACCTCATCTGCCCCCTCCGCGGCGCAAGAAAAGACCCCGGCACAAACGGGTGCGGGTCCCGCGCCGCCGAAGGAAGACGAAGGACGGACCCTGTGCTTCTCGACACTCCCTGGGTGGCGTGGGGACGCCGCCAAAGGGGAATGGGATAAGGGGGTCGTTGCGCCGCTGGTGGGTGTTGATGGTTGTGGGGGGATGTGGTCAGTAGTGAGAGCGTATAAAATTCTACTTGCGTCGTTTCGTGTCCCCACAATGTACCCCCCTCGATTCTTCGTCCCACCTACACGTGCCGGCAATCAGATCCGCTACAACATCCACGACTCTGGTGGCATCATGGCCTTTGACGACATACTCGACTTTTGCCGCAAAAACGGGTTCGACCCAGTCGCGGCTCTTCCCGAGTCTGCCAGGGGATCTGTGCGGAGGTTGCCTTTTGTATGGGTGTTTGGGTATGTTGCGGTCGGAGGGCGGTTAGGGCGGGTAGGGTAACACTACGGTGCGCTAAACTTGTGTTGCTTGGTTCGCTAGGAGGTCCATGTGGACAGTCTCGCTTTACGGAGCGAATGTCTACGTGGAGAACATCATGGTGGGTCTTTATTGAACTGGTTGTAAAATCCTGCCATTACCGAACAAGCACAACGGAATATTAGGTCGGCTTGGAGTCCAACGAGGTCAAGGAAGGAGTCACGGGCAAGTTCGTCTTGCTCACCACGGAGGACGAGGCGGGAGATACGGTCGTCAAGGTCATTGGTGAGCATCATTCTTCTCACACTGTCCGGAAACGCCCACGTCGGTCAAGTAAAGTTCAACCCTCACCGTCGTGGCCCGTCACCCCCCCACCAGTCGAACTCGCGCCCTCCCACGCTCCCTCGGCCGCCTTCGCCCTCGTGGTCGGCACGAGCGTTCACGCGAGTCTGGTGAGACTCAACAGCGAGTTCGCACACTACGTGCCCAGGGAAAAGCAGCGGCCCGTGATCGAGCTGCGCGGGTATGGCGATAAGGAGTGGTTTCCGGTTGGAGTGAAGCATAAGTATACTGTTTGATTGAATGTGTCGTCACAGAAGGTTGAGGTCGCTTTTATTATTATTATATTATTCTCGCCAATAAAAGTCGCGTGCATCCGGCGTGAAGTTGCACCTCGCAATAACGAGCACGTTTCGAACGATAAATGAAATTACGTTTCCCAGTTCACGAGTCACGGCTTCTGTAGCAACACCGCATTCGTACACCCATGCGTGGCCATAAACCTCCTTCCCGGCACCTCTCCACGCATGCCCTGCAACGTCCAATGGTCCGTCCACAGGACGCCCCCCTTGCCGCTGTTCCGTCCGGCGGTGGACATGTCCACGAGGAAATTGGCTAGGGCTAGGAAGTGGATTCGCGCGGGGAGTTGCACGAGAGGAGGGCGTCGGTGAGGACGAGGTCGAGCGGCAGCGAGGGTGGCGGGGATGGCGTGCGGAGCGCGGTCCGAGGCGTCGTCGGAGGTGCGGTCGATTGTTAGCGACAGCCGCGAGAGGTTCGAGGTTCGAGATTCTCGGTGTGCATCGTGGCAGTCGGGTGTGGGGCGCGTCCTGTGCTGCGGCCTGCGAAGGGCGGTGTCTTCGCCGTTGTGCGTGTGGCCACAGCAGCCGCTCCCACCACACACATGCCCGCCCCGCCGACAAAGGCGCCCGCGCTGACACCCGCGCAACTGGGCGTCGTGTCCAACCCAGCCCTGCGCACTCGCCTGGACGCCGCGGGCGACTCCGAGTCAAACATCTCCAGCGTGGGCAAGGATGTGCTCGCATTCCACCAGAGACTCCTCTCTGAGTCCCATGCCAGGAGAGACGAGATCGCTCTCAAGGCTGCCCACGGTGCAGGCGCTGATCTCGCTGCGCAGAGGAAAATGCCCAGCGGGGCAGAAGCGCAGGTCGACTTCAGGAGCGTTCTGAAAAAGAAAGATTCAAGCACTGGCGCTCTACAAGGAGGAAGAGGAGGAGGAGGAGACGCTGCGGGCCCATCCCCTGGTGCGGATGGAAACTCGAACCAACTCTTGAAAGACCTGCCAAAACCCGAGATACCATTCAAACCCAAACCCTCTTCTCAAAGCGCCCCTACCGACTTTCAGGCAGGATTAATTCGAAAACCTACAGCCGGGCCGGGGTCTCTTCGTGGTCGCCCCACCATAGCGCGATCTGTAGATTCGCTCAAGGTCGATTCCACTCCGACTCCTTCTGGGTCCAATGGAACAGCCCCGAGCCCAGTGATATCTGCTGAACCAGCGACATCGTTCAGAGCTAAGCTCGCCAAGTTCAGTTCACAGCCGGAGCTCGAAACAGCCGCGGCGGCGCCACCCGTCTTTGTCCCTCCTCGCAAAGTCGAACCCGCCGCATGCGCATCCGCATCAGCATCTTCGCCAGAGAACAAGCCAACCTCGCCATTCCTGGACGCGAACAAGCGATTCATCGCCGCCCCAGGTACAGATGTAGACATCTCCAAGGTCAATGCGCCCCACGTGCAAGCCTCGCAGTCCCAGTCCCTCTCCCCCTCTCCCGTCATTGCAAACGGCTCGGAGACGCAGACGCCCTTCACAACAGCTCCCAACTCGGAGCAAACCTCGACACGGACGTCCATCGCCACGACGACGACGCCTGTCTCGCGACCTGCTCCTGCTCCTGCTGCTGCCGCGTCACCTCTCATCGCACCCCAACTCCAACTCCCGCTCCCCCCGCCACCAGCCTTGCCCGCCCACGCGCATCGCACGGCGTCGACGCGCTCGAAAGCATCCACGGCCTCGTTCGCGTCGGCCATGTCAGCTATGTCGGCCATGTCGGCAACGTCGGGCACGTCCTCTGAGCAAGCGCGTGCAAGTGCAAATGCTTCTGTACACAACGGAGGAGGGCACCCACCGCAACCGGTGCAGAGACGGAACATGCCCGGCGTCATCATTCCCCCACCTCCTCCGCCGAGAGCCAAGCCCGACGCCAATGACGATGTCACACCAACACCAGCATATTCTCGCGACTGCGACCGCGACCGCAACGGCAACGAAGCGTCCACGTCGAACATGGCCCCTGCCCCTGCCCCAGCTCAGACGACCACCGAGGACCCGGACCCATCCCTGGCCTGGTACGACGTCCTATCCATCGACGGCCTCTCCGACAGGACCGATCAGCCCGGTCCCGCTCCTGCCCCTGCTCCTGCTCTTGCTCCTGCTCCTGCTCCTGCTCCTGTGAGCGTGACCGTAAGCAGGACGACGTCGCGGAAACCCTCGCTCGGACTCGGCTCGGCGGCGGCGGCGTCGTCGCGAGCTACCTCGTACACCTCGGCGCGCTCGTACACGTACCCTGCCGAGATCGACTTGCCTACTCCTTCCCCGGTACCCTCCCGCGACCCGTCAACCACATCCCCCTCTCAAATCAGCATCTCGACGTCACATCCTTCTTTGACGCGCCCCGCAAAGTTCGGGTCCGCCACGCGACCGCCCAAGGCGGCGTCCCCGTGGGCAAGAGGCGTGGGAAGTGAGCCGCCCGTTCCGCCGTTGGAGAGGAAGCCCAGACGCGGGAGGACGGTGAGGGTTGTGAAGGGAGTGAATGTGAGTTGTGTGGGAAGTTGATGTGGTGACGGTGGAGCATGAACTTTTAATGACTTTTTTTGGGGGTGTTGGTGTTGGTGTTCGGAAGTGTTAGTGTTGAAGGTTGAAGTTGGAAAGTCCACCACACCGGTGAAGCGAGACATGAGGGTGTATCTGCGCGCATGAAACGATAAGTAATATATAGCTCTTTGCTTGTAAATGCTCCGGCCCATGTACAACTATGCCCCAATGCACCGTGTGATACGATACTACATGATTTACCATAAACTCAAAAAAACACAATTCAATCCGTCGTCCACGTGATTACCCTAAAGACATGTTGCCGTCCACGAGTCCACCCATGCCCAACCGCATCACACCGCGGTGCCGCATCATCATCGCTCCGCCTTCTTGTTCATGAAGTCCTGATAATTCACATCTTCTTCCATAATTCGCGTGAGATCCTCAAGTTCGGCCTGGAAGGATCCATAGCTCGGGATAGACGGGGAATTAAGCGGCGAATGAGAGTGGGAGTCCATCGGAGACAGTAAGCGAGGCGACCGAGTCGGAGTTTCCGGAGAGGATGGCGCCATGCTGTCATCATCAGCGTCATCGAGTAGGATGACTGGTGAACTCTATGGGTGTACAAAAGGTTACCGTGCCACGTAATAGAAAATCCCCCGTACAATGCGATCCCACCTGGAGTGCATCGAGAGTGATAGACCCCACCTCCTCATCAGCGGCTGCGACTTGAGCATCAGCATCTATTTGTATGTCGTCGTCGGCGGTGGGAAGAGCCACCTTGGATGACTCAAGTTTGATTTGTGTCGAAAGGTGCGGTTGGTGCTTTAAATCCGAACTCACCATCACAGCGGAACTCTTGGGATCCACCGCAGATTCGCAGTCCGTCTGACGTCGTTCTGCTTGCCATAATGACAACGTTTCGTCCTCGGGACCCATGCCGGTATTCCCGTTTACTTCCACAGCAACATTGTGGGAAGTATTGAAGTCCTGTGCGTAAAGCAGAGTCGCGCAAAAGTCTTGGTTGGTTGCGACGCAAAACAAGTCGGAATGACCAACCCACCACCCTGGGTGTATCTGTTGGCAAAGCTTCGGCGTCTACCAGTTTGACTTCCTGGATTATCATTGAGGCGGAGATTGGAGGGGACGACAGAGCATTCGAAGGGCAATCAGATGTGTTTGTCGAGCGACTTGGTGAAGCTGGTGCTGAAAGGTTGACCGATGTGTCGGGAGTCCGTTTTTGCCCCAACATCGCTCGTCCTGTGGTTCGCGGGGAGCGTCGCAGGGACAGAGAGGCGAATGTTGCCGATTCTTGCAAAGAGGATCGCGTACTTTGGACCTGTGTGATCGAGATGGGAGCATCGCCCAAAGAACGTAGTCCGATATTGTTGTGTTCGTGCGTGGGTTGTGTCACCACTGACGAGCGTTTGGATTGTAGCCGATTATGCCTCCCAGATAGGTTTTTCCTCATCGTAGGAGTTGACGGTGCTTGCAAAACATTGCTTGAGTTGGATGGGACTGAAGGTGTCATTACATTGTCCTCCCCGTCCCCTTGTACAACCCCACCACGTGCCAAACCAATGGCCACTTGAGTATCGGAATTCAACGTTTGTTGAAGACGTTTTTCCATTTGCCCCGTAGATCCTCCCGTCCCAAATCCACCTCCCAACGGCAATGTTCCCACATCGACCACTTCATTCAAAGCATCTGCAGCTGGAACGTAGTATCTCGTTTCTCGAAACGCGCGCAAGGTTCCACTCTTGTACAAGGCACTCAAACTCCCGACATCGTGGCTTCGAACAATGTTCGACCTTGCGCAGGATGGCAGCAATTCATCACCCAGGGAGCCAGCCAAGGGTGCGAGAGGAGGAGAAAGAGGCACCTGTTCAAAGTCTTCCGTTGAAGAATGCATCTTTTAGCACATGATCATGGCCATTCTCAAATTTGCGGGAAAAGGACCATTTGCATCCTCACTCAGGCATTGTTACAAACTGGTGATCAAGCCATATTGCTCAAAGTACTCTCTGTTGTACCTTGCATTTGTATCGTCTCTCTACATTCACCAAAACTTCAAGTGTCCTTCCGAAGAATATTTACAGGCAAGGCATTTCCGGCGAAACATCAATACCACACATGCAAGCCGCCAATTGCATCTCGGGAGTACCCAAAACAAAATACGGTACTTTTTTTTATGCAAGTGCGACCGAGGTCCTGCTCGGCCAGACATGGTGTTCCGTACGACTTCACCTCCGAAGCTCCCCCATTCGCATCCGATACCCGTCACTTGGGATATACGGCATTGCTCCTTGGAAACTGTCTCCAATTCCTCCTGGTCCTGACCCGAAACCACCCATTGAGTTGCTGAAGCCACTTGCGGTATTCGTCTGCCCCAACCCGACATTTGGCCCGCCAACCAAACCGCCGAGTGGGTGCGAACTCTTCTGGGTGTAGCCACTCATGCCATTTCCCGATGGTCCCTGAGGAAGAAATGGAGGACCCATCGCCATTCGATAGTTCTCCTGGCCTCCCGCACGCCCTGGGGATGACGGGGTGAAAGAACTCCCAGCAACTGACGCGACGGCGGGAAGAGACACATCTTGATCTCCACCACACGCACAAAGCCAAATACGTGTTTTGTAGACTTTGAACAGTTCCCTCACTAGTTCTCGGAAGTCGATTCGGCGCTCGGCAACAAAGTAGAACGTCAGCTTTTTACGATCCCTGATGTTGCGTTAGATAGTTCTGTTTTGGTTATCCAGATCAGTTCGAAAATGCGAAAAGATCTCCTACCATTGAAATTCCGCATCCACTACTTCCATCGGCAAGCGTCTCTGTCGGGCCTTCTGTTGGCACATGATCAACGCCAACTCCTCGTCGTGCATCTTGGTGGCCAACATCGCTAATTCCGCAGTTTGTGCCTGCCTAAAGATTCGTTTTGGCTGAACTTCACCCCTGGGTGATTGGTCGACAAAGCTGTCTGGGTATTGTGACTGGTAAGACTGGACTTGCGAGGCATTCGTAATGTTTTCTTCCACGACCTTTCCCAAGTCCCTTCCACGGTCTGCCTCTACGATTACAAAGTCACCCCTCCGAATTGGCGGACTGGGCGCATCCGGAGAGAAGTAGAAAAAGTCCTTCCGACCAGCTTTAAACTCAACCACAAAGAGAGGCCAACGGGGACTATACTGGTGGTACTGAAGGTTCCGCGCGCCTTCTGCCCATGCTCGGGCACGATTCTCGGTATTCTCGAAGTAGTCGTTAATCTCATTCTGAATGAAGGATTCGATCCCCGTCGGCGATGTGTTCACACCCGGAGTATTAACGCCCCCATTGCCTCCAACTATTGATTCCATGTATGAGTTAAACCCTGGACTGGGTCCTTCACCGATTCGCATGGTTGTCCGCATTTGTTCTGCTAACTCCTCCGGGTCATCATCAAGGTGCAATGGCGTGGGTACCGAGTGACGGCGGCGGATCTCTGTTTGACCGTTGGTGTTAACAGAATTGGTCGCAGGCAGAATATCGTCGTCGCCACCCGGCCTGCATTGTGAACGGATTAGAATATCAAGCGCAATAAGAGTGGTGCATGGTCACCTACCGATTGGGCACTGCGGTGTGGTCAAAGTACATTTGCGGAGAATGTGAGTATCGCCTTTGCATTATTTTTGGTCCAATTGCGCCAAGCACTGAAGATTCATCTCCTCCGGAAAGAGGTTTTGTGCTTACGACTCTTGGTACCGAATATTGCGCCGTTTCCGGAATTTCCAGTTCGTCGACGCCAGAGAATGCTTCCCACTGTAGCGATTGGGTTAATGACGGCCTCCTTGGATCGGATGGGAGATGTCGAACGGGTGACGGATCATCTTCAGAGCGAGTGCCCAGCAAAGACCCTGTGGCATGAGAGCTGAACGTAGCGGAGCGAGACCGAAAGTGCGCTTGAAAGCCGTTGGAAAGCGTGGGTAGGTTGTCTGGCATTTGAGCACCACGAAGTGCCGGTATACTCTCCGGAGAGTGGGTTGCAGGTCCCACTGGCATAATTCCAGGGCTATGACTGCGACTCCGCGGGGATGTTTGGATGGGGATGCCACGACTGGGCGTTGGAGGGATTGGAGCGATGCCTTGCCGTTGGCCTGAGAGGAGATCAAGTGGGGCCCCTGCCTGTCTCATATCAAGTCCCGGAGCGGGTCTCGTGGAAGAACCGGGAACATGGATGTTTGGCGTCATGGAAATGCCCAGCGTGTTGGAGTCTGCTGGCACCCAAGGCATTAAGCGTGGAGTTGCACCCCACTCAATGTCCAAGCTGGCTACGCCCGGTGATTCTGCACCAATAAGGGTGCTGGTACCACTTGTCGGAGAGCTTGCAACAAGTGGAGACATCCCTATGTGAGAATCCGGGAGATATGCGGTTGGTCCACTTAAGCTACGCTTTCGGAATTTTGGAACCAGCTCAGCGCCAAACGCTGTCTCTTGCAGCAGATTTGGGAAGTTTACAGGTTCGTTTGTCATATCTGGGGTTCGAGGTGGAGTGGTCGAAAACCCTTGTCGAGGGGTGACTGACCCTTGCCAGTTGTCATCGGGAGAAGAAGAAGAAGAGCTGAGGCGTTCGGTTGATCTGGTGATTTGTTGGTTATACTCTGCTGTGATATCTTTGTTTGGTGGCAGTGACATGGAGGCTTTACGATGGAGTAAAACAACGAAACAAAGACACGGGCGACTCACTAAAGCCACCTTTGTCAAGCCTTGAAACACTGGCTATGTCGAGCGAGTCCATTTTAGAAACTGAATGACCAGTTTGACAGTTATCAACACCTCGTCAATCTTCGGCACCTGCTGCAAGCAGAGTCTTCGGCAATCGTCAGAGGCCCAACCTTTCAGAACTCCATTCCAGGTCGCCGAACGACCTGTACGATGTGCGAGTATCCAAGGCCCAGGCTAAGAAGAAGTCCCGAGTGTCCAAATGTTGCAGGACGAATCCTCGCCACTATCCGCCGTAGTCGAAGACCGTTCGCCTTGAGTGTCGAGATCCACCCGCGTCCGATGAGTTGGAATCACTGTGGAGTGTTTGCCCACTGGAAGAGGAGCCAGCCAGGTTTTTGTGTTGCAAGGTGCCTGCCGGGAGACAATTGGAGACAGTATTTTTCCTTTTCCCTCTTTTCCCCGTTACTTTCCTTTCATTCTTCTTGATATAGTATCATTACCAGTCAATCAATTGTGATTGGATTGCTGCTTCCTACCTCAATAAGCTGCGTAATTTACTCTTGATTTGCAGCATTCGCTGCCCGCTACCTTCCAAGACAATGCCGGGAAAAAAAATGCTGCCGACATAAGTTGTGGGTTGACTTGTGACCAAAGCCACGACAGAATCCGCAAGTCTTTCGCTGTCACGTGATGGCGGCGATTGCCCAGCCCGCGAACGGAGCGAATCTCTCTGATGGGATGGAAGAGGAGACGCCTTGTTGGTTTTTTTGTCTTTCATCTGTATCTCTGTCTGCCCCGTTTCTGAACGCAGTCACGGCGCCCATACTCCAACCTTCGCGGTACCGACAAAAGCTCAAGACGAACTTCTAGAAAGAATCGCGCTAACATCAGAACTTAAGTGCGGAAGAATCCGAGTCTGTCGCGTTCTTCAATGCGTCTGACATTTTCGCATGTCTTTCGTTATGGCGCGCGTCACGGTCCATTCCTTAGAGTTCCTTGGACACTGGCGCGCGACGCCATTCGGCAGAAGCTCGAGGCCATCATTCACGATTTCCGAGATCCAGTCACCCCAATCCCCAACCCCATCGACTCGAACAAACCCGTTCCGGCGAACCCCGACGCATCCCCGATCCCACCTCCACCGATAACCCCTACGCACCCTCCACCGGCTCATTCAGATGCGGTGAACGCTTCAGTGACGAGTGTTCAGAATGCCGCAATCGGACCTCACGGTGAAACAGTGGGAGAGTACGAAACTCGACTTCTTGATGCTCTGGATTACTTTGATGAGTGAGTTATTGAAATTTCATTTTTTTTTTTGGTGTCAAGTCATCTGGATGAAAAGAAAACTTCCTCAACTCTCAAAACTTCCGTTTCTGACAGCCGACCGCCATTCACAATCCAACGGTTGTGCGAGCTTCTTACCATACACCGGAAACAATACAACTTCTCCCGTTGGAAGTACCTCGCCGCTCTGGAGAAGGTGCTCTCCGTCACGTCAGCTTTCGAGGACCCTCCAGGCCCACCAGGTGGAGTTTCTGTGGAGTCTGACCTGGACGACCACGGTCTCAATCGAAGCAGCGTCGAGCGAGAGATTAGTCTACATCGCGACGATCTAGAAGCGAAGGATCATTCTGTCGAGCTGGAAGGCTGGGATGGCCCGCTCGATCGTAAGTTTTTGCTATATTCTGGCGCAGTTTCCGTGTCGTTTGGTTTAACGCTCTCCCAACGCCCGTCGTGAACTCGGGAAATAACTCTTTAGCCACTACCCGTGTCCCTCCATTCGATCCAACTGCCCGAACAACTTCTGCACCGAGCTCTCGCCTCGACTGGTCCACTGTTGCCGATGGGGACGACGAGCCTGGTCCGTCGATGGAGGAGCTCCTTGATATGGACAGCTCCCCGGCGTCTGATCAAGATCATGAACGTAATGGAATGATGGTCGGGACTGAAACGACAACGGGATCAAGTCGAGAAGAGGAGGAAAAGATGGATTTGTCGTGAAAGCATTACAATAGAGAGGGACCTCACAGCGTTACCGTTACCAATCTTTTGTACTTGCAAAGACTTCTGCGAACAAGACATTCCGCAATCAAAGCCATGTCCGTTCCAATCATTTCACGCTTGTAAACGTTCGAGATGGTATCAGAGCTTTCATTATATTGCTAATAACTGCTTTGTTTCGATCTTTTTCTTCGACACGTTTATCGTCTAATCACATCACATGAGAGATGAAATTCGGGAACCTCATATTACAACGTTTCCTTTGCCTCCGAGTCGACATTATTCGGCTCTCGCCAGATAGTCTCGTACACTTGCAAAACGCTGCCGACTAAGAATGCCCACGATCCTAAGAAGATAGCTCGATTTGTTCGACTGTGTGGTGAGTTTAGAATAGTGACATCTCACCCCAGAAAGTCGCCCATCCGCTTTGTTCTATCCAGTACTGTTCCGTACTGTAGCCCATAGCACCGCACACCGTAAACCCAATGCCGCCGACAAGGTTCCAGAATCCCACTGGAATAATGACGTCGTGCAGTCCATCAACAGGTCGATTGAGTCTCAGAATCCCTCAGAAGATACAATGCTTCATGAGCGCACTCACCGTGCCAGCCGAGGTCGGAAACGTTGGGGATGTACCAGTGCTTCTGAACTTCCAGCATCAGGAGGAGCGAAGAGATGATGAATCCGGTTCCACCGACAACTGTATTGGATGAAGTGAGACTTTTCAATCGTATAATGTCACCAGTTTTGTTACCTTGCGGCGTCCAGAAAAATATAACAGTAGTTGCGGTGGGTGAAGCTCCCGGAAATCCAGGAATAACGCCTGGTAGACCGGTTCTTTGCTTCCTGATAAGTTGACGTCACATTTTTCTATCTGCATCTGGCAAACTCACATCGTGGCAATGTAGAACACTGTGGCGGCCCCAAATTGAATGATGCTTGCCATCCAACCAATGTCGCGCCACATCGGGGCGCCCCACCAGACGAAGTCCTTTAATCCAGAATTTTCATTCCTCCGCTCTCTTTCATGCAAGCCTGGTGACCCATTGCCAGTGAATTGATGGATTTCCGGGGTTTCTGTCTCATCATCGAACAGGCGCTCCAGTGCTTCTCCGATTTCATTCTCACGTCCACTAAAGTAGTAAAACGAAATGAAGCGTTACCCGAAATACAATCAACGTTCCAAAAATATCATGCTCTCACCGATTTAGGGCTTCAACTACCATGAGGTAAGATCCCACCTCAAACAATGAGCCGCCGACAAACGCAAGACTCGCAGAGACCTTGTAGTATAACGTCGTGAGGTCCTCCGAGGTAGAGATATACGAAAGATAAAGGGGAAGGCAGACTGTGAAGCCTGGCTAACAGTATCTGCTCGTGAGGAGAAAAAACATCAACTGTATGGATACTGAGAGCTCACCGTTCATGACCCACACAACAGACCCAAGAGTAAAGATAAAGGCAACCCAAAAGCTGATATCAGCTTCGAGGTGAGGTTTGAATTCGGCTTCCAGTCGTCGAAGTCGACCTTTCAATGTAGTGAAAGGCGCGCCTTCCCTCACCGGTCCGTAGTGCGCCTGAAACGCTCTGCTCTTCATCCGTCCCTTGCGAACCATGCGCGAATTGTACGTGAAGGTGTGTTTTCCGTCTGCATGGGTCACAATGACGGCTCTCGTTGGATGGAATCGGCCCAGCGAGGGATGAATTTTCTGCACGTGAATCATTCTGCCCTGTGGGATGAATTCAGCCATCGATTGATCATCTTCAGGATTGATGATTCGCCCCGGATCGTCGAACGAGGGTGCACTCATGTTGGGATGTGGAGCGGCAAAACTGTTTTCAAGCGACGCCAAGTTGGTTTCTTCGTCTCGAAGGAAAAGAGAGGGGAAAGGAGTGAAAAAGAAAAGAGTCGAACATTATCATGGAGGGATGGCATCTCCGTCCACTCCATCCTGCTTTCATACATAATTGAATAAAATGTCTTCTTCCCATCCCAAATCAGTCGCGTTGGTACATTTCAGAAGCACTCATTAATTTTGAGTGTCAAATACCACCAATACACGCTTGCATAAGGGGTGCAGCCGTGTCTCACTTAAACTACACATCTACTTATCCTGTTTGTATCCGCACTCTCTCACCTTCCGGTTTGCTCCACTCGTATGGCCGGTCATTGCCATAGTTTGCACTTCTGGACGCTCTTGTGCGGGAGAAGGGTCAGCGCAAGCTCAAACCACACATGCGTCTTCAACATGATCCTGTTGCCTCTGTCACTGGGACGTTTCACTTTCTCATTTGTTTCTCGGCCGGACGGCTCAGTTCGTGCACCGAGGTGAGAAGATTTCACTGTCGCGTCAGCGTGTCTTTCACCTTTCTCGAATCGCGCCATCCACCCAGTGGAAAAATCCAAACAGACCCGAATGTGCAAAACTTCTCAGATGGTGACAAGCTGTGGAGCGCAGGTAGAGAATTTTTTGAGGACCGCGGCGCAGGACCCGAGTAGAAGGAACAACTCACAGTGTACACCAGAGCACCAACATTGAAATCAGAAACAGGCGACAGCAGTGCGGATCGCTGATGTCGTTTGAGAACAAGAAAATACGAGAAACCAATGAGGCGTTGACGCTTGCCGGTCATAGCTGCTCCGAAAGCTCTACGAGAATTACATCCAAAGCGGCTGCGGGGCTTGTTTTCCACCAGCAAGTGAATGGTTCATCGAGCAAAACTTTATTCTTTTGCAGAGCTCCAAAAAAGCGCAAACCACTGTTTCGAAAATACTTGAAGAGTATCGTCGGTGTTGTTTGAGTGGTACTTGGTAGCGTCAAAAGACAATTTCCTTTAAACGAAGAACGGCCTGGAGCACTATGGAGTGGTCGAGTAAGCTTATCGACAGGGGCACAGTGACTTGCAACTCACCAGTGGGGGGACTTTCTCAACGAAAACACACCAACAGACGCGATTTTCCCCGTACAAGTCCACATTGCGCAGTCGACGCTTCCCACCATCGACTCAGTAGAAGAAAAAACGCGATTTTCCCGCCGAACAACCGCGTCTGGGGTCGATGGGCACCCCCCGGCGCACCAAAGGGGTGGCAGTTTCTGTGAAGATGGACGTGCGAACGACGCGTCCCGTAACTTTTGTGCCGCATCGCAACTGTCACGGTACGTGTATGAGTGGAAACTATCGACAGAACTGACTGACGGTGTTCGCTGCGTACCATCTAGTGGACAAGAGCATCCACTCCTCTGAATCGGGCCCGTGGGCTGTTTTTCATGTCGGTGGCGTCGCTTTATCGCCAATGAGTTTCATCTGGGCTGTTGAGCCATCGCTCGGAGATTTTGACCCTTCAAGAGCCTTGCGGCGTGAATGAAATCGCTGTTCGTGTTTGAGCTGAGAGTCGGCTTCGGTCATGTGCGCAATCACCTCCAGGACACAGCAAATATTCAGCGTCCCACCGTATAGCACGCAAACAGCCCGTGTGTTGTGGACGGCGTCCGGTGTTACATAGGGTCCGTGTGAGAACGTGGCCGTAGACGTTAACGTTACACAACACCTCGCATCGCAAAAAGTCTGTACAGTTGCTCAGATGGCCTGTCATCAGGAGCATTAAAATCATTCAATTTCTCCACCTCATATTCCCAATACAAAAAAAGCACGATGAAAATTAGCCCTTGTACGTCGACAGGGTCTCGAACTGCTTGAAGAAGTCAGGCGACCGGATCGCTTTCAGCATGTCATCCTCCATAGCCTTGAACTAGTGGGTTTGGGGGTGGGCGGGCGGGAGTGAGGGGGGGGGGGCAGGAGGAGGAGGTCAGAGTGGGGAAGATGACGAGCCGGACGCAACACTCACATCAACCGTCGCCTGGTAGATCTTATCCTGCAGCTCCCTCGGAATGACCACCACACCGTTCTCGTCTGCGTGCACCAAGTCCCCCGTCCGCACGTACATCCCGTTGATGTTGGCCGGAATGCCCACGTCGTAGATTGTCGGGCGGCCGTGTGCGACGACAAGACCTGGAAGGGCAGCGGACCAGAGGCGAGAGGGGAGAGGTGGGGGGTTCAGATATCAGAGATAATAGGAAAAGAGTCGGGAAGGAGAAGAGCAAGACGCGTCAAGATGACGATTCCACTCCGTCACGCATTCAGATGACTATGCCTCTCCGCAGTTGATTCACCTCCATCGAGGGAATACGCTTCGCGTGAATGATTTGCGTCCGGTGGAGAGATGACGACCGCTTCGACACAAGGTAATTCGCCTTGGTCAGCGCCATCGCGCTTAGGCCTCGAGCTCGCTCCGCGAGAGTGTTCCGCTTCGCGTAGAATCCCCCTCCAGCAGTCACCTCGGTCTGCGCTTCGGCGCTTAGGCCTCGGGGTTCCCATTCCGCTCCCGTCCTCGCCGTGCTCGCAATGTTTCGCTCCCTCCGTTCTGACCGCTCTCTTCGCCCCGACTCACCTCGCGCAAAGTACCACAAATCCCCCATCTCCCGCACCTCATCAATATCCCTGACCCCTCCATCCGTCACAACCCCGACAGCCCCACAGCGCCTAAACGTCGTAGCCATGATCTCGCCCAAATGGCACGACCAGTCGATCCTGCTCGGGTCGCCGTCGTCGTCGATCACCACGACCACGGGCAAAGGGTTGGCCTCACCGCCCGATTGGTGTAAGGCGTGCACGGCGGCGTACAGTTTTGGGTGTTGTGGGATCCCAGCTTTGTATTCAGAGGTGGAGTCGCCGCGGACGGTTACGGCGTAGGCGACCTGGGAGGATTGGTGGGGTGGTTGGTGGGTGGTGCGTGGTGGTGAGTGTGGGGAAATGTGTAACAAAACTGAAAGGGCTGCAGCGTGGTCGCACATATTCTTCGAGCTCGCTGCACGATGAGGCATGTGTGTTGCCCTCCGGCGGACTCCTCGGTCCGTGCTCCCACAAATAGTCCTCGTCCGGCGCTCTGTGATGTGACAGGAGTTCTCCGAACCCGCCTCCGGCAGACTTTTCGGACAGCGCTATCGCGCCCAGGCCTCGGTGTCCTCGGTGTGCTGGGACTGCTCGCTCCGTTCGGAACGCTTTCGTCTTTCGCGTTGACACACGTACCATTGCCTTGCCCTTCCCCTTTGCCAGCAGGCGCACGCCGGTTCCGGTGTACCCCTGCACTCTGGGCTGGACCTTGAACGTCTGCGAGTAGAAGCACAGGGGGAGGGATCGATTAGAAAGGTGATAGAAGGGAAGGACGGTTTCAACCAACCTCGATTGCATTTGCGATTGAGGGCGAGTCGATTGTGCTGAGCTGCTCGAGCTGCTCCTTTGACAGGGGTTTCCAGCCTGCAAGCGGTGGGCGTGAGGGGGATTGAGCAGGGGATCGGGGGAGGGTGGACAGGAGGAACACTCCACCTTTTGGCAGCAGCTCGGCAATGGGGCCTTGGACAGTAGATGCCATCAGATTGATGCGAGAGTAGAGCGCGAGAGTGTAGATGCGGGAGTGTAAGAGTTGATGTTGGAAAGTATTGAGTTTTCGGATGCAAACTATTTGAAGCCGACCGACAACTCAGAAGTCACCGAGACAAGAAAGGACGCTGGCCATTTTCTGTGGCCGCACTCTCTGGGCGACACCGGCATCGACCCTACGCGCTGGGAGACGAGGGAATCAGCAGATGGAACGTGTGTGCGTCGTCTTCACCTTCGCGTTGTGATGGCTGGCGGCAATCCATTCACTCTCACATGTCTCTCACTCTCACTCCCATTAGCATCGCTCGCTCTGAGCTCACTCTACGATAATTCCATCGCTGCCAGTCCACGCTACACACCCACCTGTACCAAGTACACGACCTTCTCCTCTCTCACCTACACGCCAACTCCCCCACGCACCCTCCACTCTTCGTCTATCATCACAGTCGCTTGAAACACCGCACGGTCCAGTCCGCTAATGCCCTCTTTGGGCCTTCTTTCACCGAAATACCCTCCTCAACAACCTCCTGCCCCCCGGTGTACAACTCTTCGTTCACTCTTCGCACGCGCGGTCAGTTCGTGAACGAAAAGAAGAGTTCTTCTAATAGGTGCGTGCTACCGCCACTGCAAACGCTCGGAGCAAACCGTCACAGTCCCACTCATGTCACCATCGATCCACAGGAACGCTTGTTTCTACCCAGGGGAATCTCGCCCATCCCATATCGCCATGGACCAACTTCTGCTCACAAACCATCCCTCTCGATCTCGCTCACGTGGACCTGACAACGCCGATCCACGTCTTCAACGGTTCACAAATCCCGGAATTCGGATTCAGTATTCACCCACGCACACCACGCGCAGCGAGCCGAGGAGGTCGGACCGACCCGTGCACTTGCCCTCACCTTCCCCGACTCCTTCACTTCTCCTCGTTCCTGGTCGTCCCGACTGACTCAGACTGACTCCAGACGGCGACCAAAGCTGGCATGACGCCAAATAGAAGCGTTGAACAATTATATGAAATGTGTATACATAATTGACAACATTGCGCGAAATCACCAACATTGTCAACTGGCGTAAAACACGGTGTGGTCCCCGTTGGAGCCCATCCTCAAATATCTCGAGCTGCATTGTGATAGAACTCCCCCGGGCTACTGCGCGTAAATGTCGGCATTTTTAGCACCTTCCATCCAAACAATTAACGTCCACAGTGGTCCTCGTCGGCCAGCTTAGTCCAGATCCAGATCCGCCTCAGGTTCTCCAATGTCGCTCATCCGCGTAAGGACTCTCGCGTGCACGCACGCACAAGCCACTGCTCTCTGTACCATTTCGAACAGGAAAGTGCCACTCGCGGTCCCCTTCCGTCGGCCATCTGCACCACGTCACCATCGTAGCGACCTGATCACCGATTGTCGCCAACCTCAACGGCGTCGGACTTGCATGAGTCGGGACCTGGTCATCGTTGTCCTGATCATGACGCTCACCATCCCAAACATCTTCATCGTCACCAGCCTCGTTCCCCCGCTGCGCCGGCGCCTATGGCACTACGCCGCACCACAAAGTCCGAACCGGCCAACTAACCAAATCTCCCGCGCCGCTATCGTAGCATTCTAGATCCATCGCTCCGCCCTCTACAAATCCAGTTCGGATCTGAATCCCGTCTGCGTCGCCGGCCGAATTCATGAACGCAGTAAGAATTTACCGTGATCGTGGTCCCAATTCTGTTTCCGAGGTACGTGGTGGAGGTGCACACCGGCGGAGTCGTCAACTTTCGAGTCCTGCGCGGATGGATGTTCGTCGTCATTGGTGGGTGTGTGCATACCAGTGGTTGAGAGTCCACAGAGCGAGGATCTGCCTTCGATTGAGGGTACTGAATCATGTGTTGGCCGCGTGGGTCGCGGTAGCGATGCAGACACGAATGAGAGCGACGATCGCGTACTTTGGCTCTCGAGAACCCTGGAGCCTTGGTTTTACCCGGGTGGGAATGATCAGTTCCGCACTCTGATTTCGCATACTTCATCTACCTCTGTACCCACGACATCGTTGAAGCCCTTGGCCTCCTCTGCTCACTGTTGCGTCTTCCATCTTCACCCCCGACTTCCACGGCGACAGCGATGGGGCCGACGTGATAAATATGCCATCGCGCGATCGGGGATCATGGACAAGCCAAGGGCTTGGTGCTTTCCAAGAGCGAAAGATCGGCAGCGCAGAGGTAAGGACGATCGTGGCGAGGAGTAACAAGGGCTGGTGTGTTTGGAGGAAGGGCAGGGGACGGCATCTGGTGCGAGCGGTGGATTGGAGAGCGAGACGACTACCGTAGCCGGAGAGTGAGGGTGCAAGAAGTCGGAGTGCAGTGAGCGCGATAGTGAGCAGCAGTTCCGACACGGTGAAGATGTTCGTGGCGTCCGCGCAGGTGTGGGTGGATCGGAGTCGTGCCTGGCCGCCGAAAGTTGGAGGCCACGGCAGTTGAGTACCATATGACACGTGGAAAGTGTCGAGGGGGAAGGTTGGGAGTTCCGGCACCGTGCGTTATGGCAGAGGAAACTGCCAGGCTGGGGGCTCGGATTGGGAGGAACGTTGGAGTTGTAAACGGGGTGCCAGGACCGGCTTTTTGCCACATGCGATGTGGCGGACTCCGTTGGCAGAAGAACGGAAACGACAGTAATGGCGGCAAGTGATACATCGACGCGGTGAACCTCCACCCCGCTCGTACTAAAGTACGGGTTGGAAGTAGTCCACGTTGGTCAGGTCGGGATTCGGCTCCAGCGCAGATCCTCCCACGACGCCAATCTACCGCGCCAGATCTCTTTCGGGTCTCTGCGCGAGCACACCGGCACACCACCACACCGTTTCCAACATCGACGAGACACTGGCAGTCCCCATCCGTCATCTCCACAGCGGGCCTATCATAATGTCCCGGTTCCCCGTCCCCATGTCGCCTCGTCCCCTGTGCGTAGCGCACGCCAGTGCTCTTTCATCGCGAGCCAATAGTATCATCCGCCAAGTTTCCTTCCTTGGTCATGTCCATCTCCGGCACCGGCACCTGAGCATCGAGGGCGGAGATAGTAGGATGCGCGGTTTGAGTGTGGTGGTGGTGTTTTTGGGGGCGTGACTAAGTCCCTGGGGTTTGTCGGTGATGGTGAAGGCGGGTTCGCGAAACGTGGGGAAGGCATTCGGTGAGCACTAGTGGAAGACCGCAAGACCGCTGTACGATGACACGCTCTGACATCCACCTCAGTCTCCAACGTCGTGACCCTCGGTTGCGTCTCAGCGGGGCTCGCTTCATCTCGCCCTCGTAACATTTGCTTCGACGATTGATGCGCGGCCCGTCAAGGTACACGAGTGAGAAATTGCATTTATCGATTTCATTGCTGGAATAAAATGTGAGCGGTGAGGCGAGGCGGAGAGAGAAAGGCATACGACATCGACAACAGCTCACCGCCACAGAATGGAACCAGACACCAGCACGCTCCGCTCCTGTGCCACGGCAAGTCCACGCGGTAAGTCCATCGCAGGCCATAGGTAGGCTGCCGCGATCGAATGTGGTTCGACTTCGGAAATGACACAAGGCTCGGAGAAAATTCAACCTCCCCATCTCCCCTCCTCCATCTCCACCCATCTTCCCTCCGTCCCACTCGGCCAACACGCCTCAATTCAAAACCACGTCGCTGAAGCCCTCGTCGACCTTCACCCGATATGAGCCCTACCCACTGTTGAATGCCGGGTGCACATGAGGTGAGTCCTCACTTACAAATTTAATTGCGTTAGAGGGTTGATTTCAACCACTAACGAGTACTCGGAGCCCAGAGTTGAATTCGGAATAGCAAAGTACAGAAGGCAAGGGAGATGAATGAATCGCTGTCACTAGGCAACATGAGCGAGACTTGTGCGGGACTGTACGACATTGATTGCCAACAGAACAGAGTGCTGAACTTTTGCAGTCTAGCGGCATGGTGCTCTTGTGATGCACACAATGTCGTTTGTCGTATCAAATACCATTACCGATGCTTGTTGTCAACTGGGGTTTACAGTCCCGCAGAACAATTAAAGGGACGAATGTAATAGCTCAGCACAATGAGGTGTGACAGAGCAGGTTGCTGCCTGTTTGACAACACATGAACTTGGGTTCAAGCGAGGGACCAGTCGTTGAACACGTTGAACCATGTTTTTTGGCGTTTGCAAATTTTCAGATATATGATCTTCCACCAGCAACCAATCCAGTGGACGGGTGGGGCGTGTAAGCACTCTGCCAAATTTCGAGACCCGTCGGACTCTTCCACCTTCCGAATTCCATCTTTATCTCTAATTTTGAAACCCCCAAATGTCGAGCTATCAGGGGAAGGCGATGAGAAGGGGCAGGTGGGCACGTGGGGTGCATATTGGCTGCTGCGCCACTGCTCTTCAAGGCTTCGTCACGTTCCCAATCACGGCGTCATCTTGGTGACCAGACACAGCGCCTCCAGATCCGCGACGCCGCACATGTGCGTTTGATGCGGTAACCGTCACGTGACTGCGACTGCGATTGCGACATTCTCATCCTCGCCGTGTTTTCTCCACTCCAGCAAGTGCCCCCCTCTCTTGTCACGTCATCCAGAACGGTCTTCAACGACATCGACACCTGGGCGCTCACCATCGACATTCAACCCATCGAGACCTGGGCCTTGGCAAAGCCATCATCCACAACGCAAGACTCACCCTCCCTCCCTTCCACCCTCTCCCCACCCCTTCTCTCCCCCTCCACCCGCCCTCCCCTTCCCCATCACCCCCTAGCGCTCGCATCGAGATTCCAAGTCCGAGAAACCTTGCCTGGCCAGATCCATCCCAGGTTTCAAGCACCCCTGGCCCCCCCACATTCCGACTCCGGCCCCCGTGGCAGACCGCAGGAGATACCCGGCTCCCTGCACCTGGACACGGCGCGCCCTATTGCCGAGTGTGGATGACATGTCCAAAGGTGCATTTGTTGATGCCTGGCGTCGGGCGAGGTTTCGAGAAGATCACATCCACTCGTCGAGATCACTTCCACTGGTCAAGATCACTCCCACCGCCTAATCAAGAGAAGGGGGAATGAGAGACACGTAAAAGGGGGACAACTGAAAGGTTTGTAACTATTGACATTACGTGCAATATTTGGATCGAACATTGATGTCCCATTCGTTCCGCTTTTCAGGTGGGGCCTCCACGTGGCGTCTCCTGGGCAACGGCGTGTCTTTCTTGGCATGCCGGTGAACATCCACCTTTCCATTTTGTGTCTGTCGGACGATGGTGTCGTACCTGAGAATTTCACGTTGTATTCGACAGGAGAAGTAGTTACGTTTACTTTTAGTATCGCTTTGTTCGCAATCCGACTGAAAATATAATACGGTTAACTGAAACATGAAACATTGTGCACTCTCCTACGATTTGATATGCTTGAAGCAACTCCAGAGTCGTGTACCTGAACTACTTTGCTTTCCTAGATTTGGTAAGGTATGTTATCGATCTAACAGATAGATAGATCAGGAAAAATGCTATTTGGGACTGGGGTGTTCGCACATCATCTAGGCTATGTGGTCTTCCAAACTCTATCAAGACAATCAATGAAGATAGAGAAAAAAGAAGATACATACACCCAAATCCCCAATCAACGAGGGCCGAGACGGCGAGGGGGGCCGACGGGGGACCACAACGATAACGGGCACCGACGGGTTACTGGGACCGGGACCGGGCCGGGCGTCAGCAAGAACGCGGCGTGCGGCACTGATGGGGGGACGAAAACGTGGATCGTCGCCGAGGTGGTGGTGCGGGAGACGACCGATCCGCCGCGGAGGAGAGCGTTGCTAAGGTGAGGGGGTGCGCGACACGGAGCGACCCTGCCGTGTGGAGGACGAACATGACGACCAGTGCGAAGCCCGGTCAACCCGACGAGAGGAAAACCGTCTCCCCAACGTGAAAGCATCCCTGTACCGGCGCCCTGGGGAGGGAGAACAACGAAGAGGGAGAGAGGTGTCGGAGCGAAGTGTACCGCGATGAGCGGGGCGGGGTGCGGCGGTGGGGCGATGAGCCACGAGAGCAAATCCACCGTGAAGGCGGACGGCGCTGAGGGTGGCATCTCCGACGACTGTTTTCGTGAATGACGGTTGAGAGCATTGATCTTCCCCTGGTTTCCTCAACCTCAACGAGCCTACCACCACAGGCCAGGAGGACAAAGGGGAGGGTGGTCACCTTCTGGATGTTTTAGTCTAATGGACAGGACAGTCTCTACCCTCTTGCGATTGGAGTTCTCCCGAGAACCGAGCAGCAGTCAAGGACAAACTTATCAGCGTCGTGTTCGAAATATCAAGTCTAAGTGACGCCAAGTGGGATGCGGAGAGCTCACGAACCAAAGCGAACGACTCCGCGTGCACCATTCGGGTAAATTCTTGGGTGGATACGAGGACCCCGTCCGAGCGCACGGTACAGATCTATTTCATTTCTTACGAGATTCACGTCGTCATACGCTCCCCGTCTGCCTCATCGGTGACGCGCTGGTAGCACTGGGGTTGCAACCGTGCGACATACCGCACGCGATAAAACTAGGGAGCTGTTGTCAGTAATGAATGACTTGACTTCGTGCTGAGGTTGATAGAAATGAACGCCTTGAGAAGGACACCAAGAATATGCCGTCGAAGCTGAGGAGCAAGCTTGTTCCTGATGCGTCAGCAGGAATTGGTAAGTGGATGTGGATTCTTACGCTTCGGCAACTTTAACAAAACATTTTGTAATCGTGGTGCAGCTCAGCCATCTCAACGTTCAAAGCTCCGTGGAAGTAACCTGGTTCATTGGTGGCATTGTCGACATTGTTTTGCTCGTGGTCTCGGCATGCAAGCGGCGTCTCTCAAGAAAGCTTGTTCGGGGTTCAACATGCGGTTGTCGTAGCGCTTGCTTTCTTCGTGGCACTCAGCGTCCTTGTCACACTATCATGACCGTGTTGAGAGCGCGCATCTCAGAATAAAGATGTCGAATCTTGCAAGACAACAAACGAAGAATACGTCTCAACAGCAGAGCTGGGCACCGGTGAAGTAAGTCAAGCGTCTATGTACAAGGCATATGGAAAGGTCAAGCAGCTCGATTATGATATTCAAGGCTCGAACCTGGAACTTATTGGCCAACTTTCAAATCTACCATTGTCGTGTATCCAAAGTTTCATCGCATTTACTGGATTGGGAGCTACAGACGTGACTCCAAAACTGAAAATCGGGCTTCAACTTCGTGCACAGGAAATGTAACAAGAAGTTGCGACAATGGCAGAATCAAAGTTACAGCCTCATTCGTGTTGCAGGGAACTTTCCTACGCTCAAACGGGGCACCAGACCAAACGACTCACGCAGAGCACTACAAGAGTCGATTAGACCACTTGGGATACAGCAATCTTGCACGGAGAGTCGCCAATACCGTGAGAGTGGATCGTAAGAAGAGGGGCAAGGATCGCCAGCGCGATGCCGATGGTCTTTCGAGTAGCACTGCCACGCCGGCAAGAAGGGCTGGTGGGACGAGCAGGATGGCCGGTCTACTGCTGCCCCTCTGAAAGACCTGCTCAAGAGATTGCTGAATGGCTGTCTCCCCTCGTCTTAAATTCATGCCGCCACCCGCGCTCGCATCTCTAGCAACATGTAGTATTTGGTATCTCTGAGCTTGTCTGCCTTGACAGTTCTCAAGCGAAGGCGTCGAACAAAGATGGCTGTGCGGAGGGCAAGGAGGTATCGGAGAAACCCTGATTGACATGTGGAGTGTTGTCCACTCTTCGGACGTGACTTCTTGACTTGAGAGAATTCGATACCAACAGATACCTGTTCTATGGAATCTTATTGCGATAACTGTATGGCGGTTGAAAGGGTGGTCTTCGGCAACACAGTCATGAGTATGATTGGAAGATATAGCTGCAAACTTTAGACAACTCAAATACCTCTAGATAAAGCTGAAAAACTGAGACCCGTGAATAACTCTCATTTTCCGTGAGATGGCCGGGCGAAAAAAACGTCTGACCAAAGTCGCTCATAAACACTCACTGCTTCGTTCCGGGTGATTCAATCATTTTGCGGAGGCAAGCAGTGTTTATCGAGGTGAGCCAGCGACGTATTGAACAGGTGGAGGCCTCGCTGACGGAACTCCTGCCGGTGCGAAAGAACCCCAACCAATCAGCAATGGATCCGTCAAAACCCGTCAGCAGCAACACGCGCGACGATCGTACTTGGCGAGACGCCCCGAACTCGCAGAAATTGGACCGGAACAGGGCAGGGCTCAAAGCATCTGCGCAAAAAGGCGAAAACGTTCGGGACCCCGGGGACCATCGCCCAAGTGGAAGCGGGCCAAATTCTCGAGATATGCCAGTGCGGAACTCTGGTAAAACGAGAAACCGCTCGCTGAGTCCTCCAAGTTCAGCCGTCGTGGGTAGAGGAACACGTGACGTCAGCGATGTCGACGTCGGTCGAGGACGGGACTACGCACTCGATCAAGAAGACGACAGACGCCGCACGGAAGTCGTTCCACCGAAAAACTTCCCGCCCTCTCCTGACCGCGACACCTATTGTCCCGATAGAAGGAGACTGGAACCTGCGGAGCGGGAGCGAGTCCGTGACGATCGCAGCTCTGGGAACGATGGAGACACAGCACCCTCACCACCTCGCAATTTTTTTGGGCGTTTTGGAGATCATGGACGACGAGATGTCTACCCTCCTGTCGGCGGAGAGCGCCTTGGAGGCGGTACTTACCCTCTGGAGCGTGCGCCCCAATCGTCCTACGCTGGTCCCCCATCTGACGGGCAGCACGCGGCGAGATCTGTGGAGAGCGGATCGCGTGGATTGCCTGAGAGATCTGGGGAGGGGGCTGCTCAGCTTCAATATCGTGAGTGTTCTACTGATCTTGGTCACGGAGACAGGAGCTACCCTCCTTATCCTACAGGAAATGAGCGAGGATACGGCGAGCCCTGCGGGACAAGCGGAACGTATTATGATCGCGATTTTGGGAGCGGTCCCCGCGGCGGATACGGGTCCACTGGCCGCCACGGACGAGGGTACAGCGACCAAGAATTTTGGTCTGGATATGGAGACGATTTTGCCTCTACTGGTCACAGTCGAAGGGGGCACGATGGCCAAGCGCAAAGTTTGGGAGGTTTAGTAGGGCAGAGCACCCCACAGCATTCGTAAGTTGTATGACGGACTCCACGCTCTCGCTGTGCTCTTCTCATTGGCTGTGACTTGACGATTTGGTTCGTCGGACGCGGTATTATCAGGGGCTCAGGTCAGTGTCTACACAACTTCTTTCACGTTTTGCGCCGCCTAACCTATATTGCCCTCACAGTTGCGAGGTAAGCATCATCAGATACTCTTGGGATCACAGCTACAGGTGGATCTATTGTGGAATCTTCCACTTCTTTTCTTGATGGCAACGGATGGACCAGTACTCGGCAGCAGGCACCGACATGGATTTCTGGTTGTCGATTGTGTGGAAGATCATTGACTCATTCTTACTTTGCCGAGTTGATAGTGGAGCTGCAGATACGCGCAGAATGGTTCGCATCAGGAACATAAACCACACAACACAGGACCATGAAGTGAGAATGAACTCCTTCCCTTCTGTGAATGTATTTGTCTCAATTCTTCAGGAACGCAGATTGGAGCGCTCATGGAGCGCTCCGGTAATGTGGTGTCAGTGATCATTCCAAGATACCATGCAACTGGAATAAGTAAAGGGTGAGTGATGGGAAGGCTATCCTGATTGGCATGCAGTGACTCATTTCATTATCCTCTCGCAGACACGGCTATGTGACATTCCAAGCGCATGAAGAAGCAGTAGATGCCATCGAAAGGCTTGACGGGCAGGTGTGTTTCTGTCCTTGTGACGATTCCAAGCACCATCGAAATCCTGTTTGTGTTCAGGAACTTCATGGTCACATATTGAACATCGACTGGGCCCCAAGCCAAGATGGTACAAACGCAAGATAATTGCAGGTGGTTGAATTTTAGTCTCTTGCGTCATGTGATAGCGAAGCTTTCTTTGGGTGGCACTTATTGTTGATTGGAGAGTTTGTCAGTTGAAGAATACACAAGTTTTCAATGTCAAGAACCAGAGTCAGATCCTTAGAGCAGCGAAGAGTTTAGAGCTGTTCATCTCCATGTCTCCATCGTGCTTCTCCGCTCCATCCCAATGAAAATCTTGCGGGTCTAAGTTGCGTGCAGAGGAAGGGAGACGGAATGGCAGAAGGCGCTTTGACGTATGGGCGATGGCGTCCCAAGTTCCCGACCTGGAGGTCCTGCCGATCCCCCATCAGATGCAAACGGCAAAACCAACACACCAGGACTGCCAATATAACTGCACTGCTCATCTTTCGTGACTTCGCACGTTCCCTCCCTACGGTCCCTGACGTGAAAGATTTAGGGTGACATGAAGTAGGAATGGACCTCGGGGTCACGATGAAGCGCCGGTGCGTGAGCACGGAGGAGCTCCGGCAAGAGACAGGGCATTGGATCGTGGATGGGAATGGTGGCTTGATCTGTAGTTTGGGCGGCTCCGCTCGTGTTGGTGGTGTCGTGCAACAATCGGCAAAGTAGATCTGGCAGCTGCCTCCTTCAAAACATGGTGTAACGCTCGCGCCGCAACATGTTGATGATACTTCCTCTGATCGGACTGTTTGCAGAGGGGCTGGTGGTCTTCATTGTGAAGAATTTTACAGGGTGGTAGAGTCGCGCGCGGTAGGTTTGGGCTTTGGTGGGGATCGGCATGTTGGGTGGCCTGACGTGCGATCAGGCGCAGACCCAAAAGTCGTCATTCACCCAAGCGTCCTCAGTCTAACTGGAAGTCTGCAAAGGGCATCCCGCTGAACATTTCAACGACACAAGCCGAAGGGGTGCCAGTAATGGAGAGACACGGAACTCGTGAGGGATGAAAGGGCGGGGAGGGGGGAGGAGGNCCGTTGGAGGCGAATATCCAGCGCGAAGCGCGAGGATGAAAGGGGGGGGGGGGGGGGGGGGGGGGGGGGGGCGAGGGTGAAGGATAGGTGCTTGTGGTGGATCAGGAAGTGAAAGTGATGTATATTATTGGCTGTGAACCTGTACTTTTGGAGTTCATCTTCAACGTCTATATGTCAGGAAACCAAGTCATAGTTATTATCAAACCTTACTTTTCCGCGACACTGAAAACCTTCCCGAGCCCCTGCGCAAGCTGTTTGGAACAGTTGACCGTAACGAGTACTTAGGACGAGAGGATGAATGATACCTCTTTTGAGTGGCCACAGTAATATTGAACATTGAAGAAAGTGTACAACAACTCATCGAAATGTATTCTGCAGTCAGAATTTGAAACAGGGACCCCAAGCAGACGCAAACCCTTCTCGATTACATAACTACAAGACAGACACCATTGTCCGAGCGACATAATGGGAAAGGTGGATGTTCGCCGGCATGCAAAGAAAGACACGCCGTTGCCCAGGAGACGCCACGAGGAGGCCCCCACCTGAAAAGCGAAACAAATGGGACATCAACGTTTGATCCACCAAATATTGCACGTCGATAGTAACACACCTTTCAGATGTCCCCCTCTGGCGTCTACCCATTCCGGGGTAGTGGTGAGTCTTTGCCAGTGGTCGAGAATCTTGACCAGTTGCGGAGAGACTTGCCCAGAGTTGTCTTCTCGAAACCTCGCCTGAGGCCAGGCATCAACCTAGACCACGTGGTGGTCATGCCAGCCACTGTCTGTGAGGAGGGCGCGCCCGTGTTCAGGTGCAGGGGAGCCGGGTATCCCCCACGGTCTGGCACGGGAGGCCCGAGGCAGACAGTCTAGGAGCCAGGGGCGCTTGAAACCTGGGATGGATCTGGCCCGGCAAGGTTTCTCGGTCTTGGAATCTCGATGCAAGCGCCTAGGGGGGTGGGGGGCGGCGAGGCGAGGGGGGTAGGGGAGAGGGGAGAGTGGAGGGGGGCAGTGGGCAGGGGGAAGGGGGTGGGGAACTTGGCCGAGTTGTGGATGAAGCTTTCCCAAGGCCAGCGTCTCGATGGGTTGAACGTCGATGGCGAGCGCCCAGGAGTCGATGGGGTTGCAGGCCGTTCTGGCTGACGGGACGAGAGAGGGGGGAACTTGCNAGGGGCGGAGAAAATGGGGTGGGGATAAGAACGTCGCGGTCGCAGCGAACGGTAAGCGCATCACACGCACACGTCCAGCGTCGCGTATTTGGAGGCGCTGCGTGCTGGAGACCCGCGACGACGCTGTGCTTGGAGGAGGTTGGGCAGCGGCGGAAAGGGTCATGAGACCTGGAAGAGTCGTGGCGCAGCAGCCCACGTGCACCCCACGTGTCCACTTGCCCGATTGAAGCTCATTCGCGTACACACATTTATTGGCTCGTTATGATTTCATAGAAATTATTGTTAGTATCGACCATCTATAAGGTGGCTTTTCGGCCACTGGCATAACGCAAAAACATGCAACCGTTGGGACCAAGGACTTTGGAGTTTTGTCCCATTTAGGCGAATTACGAACTTTCTTGAACTTCAGTCTTTTCGGTGGCATAGTACAATTTCGATTTTACATGTGTTTAGGTGTGCAATCCCTGTTGGGAGACTTGCAACATCGGATTGTGCGGCGCTCTTCAGAAATGACCTCGGTTTCAAGTGCAAGTGCGTCTTATCTGGCGCGTCGCAGCCTAAAGCTTCTTCTGTGCATTGTGTGAGCTCCTCGCCGATCATACTCGGCCTCTCTGTCCTTCAAAATCGAGGGGCACATCATGTACTCTGTGTTCTGTGTTCCCGTTGCGAACAGACAGGAGGAGAACTCCGGGAGAGATTTCACCAACTATCTATGACATAATCTTTCCGCAGTCTTCATGACGCGATACTTCCGGCGGGGTTGTCTCCCTTGACCGAAAAGTAAACACCTAAATATATGAAAAACCGAAAGACAGAAGTTTTCCGATTTCTCTCAAATCTCGGAAAACATGAAAATGGTGAAAGGTAAGAAAAGGTAAAATCTAGCGAGGTATTTCATGTGGACTTTTTGCAAAATTATGCCCGGCCGAAAAGCAATGGGGCATACCATCAGAAAATAATATTTCATCATTGATAAAAAGAAGAAAGGTAGCTCATCTATCAGCTTGATCAGCTTGAAAAACGGCCAGGTGTTTTTTAACTTTGATACATTTCGTTTTCGTTTTATTCTTTAAGCATCGCAGCCAGCCCGCAAAAAGGTTAGCACACTTTGGAGTTCCGGTTCCGTTTCTCCAGGAGTGGTGTTGCTCTAAAGTGCCGCAGTCTGGAACAGTTCCGTTTCGTTTTTAAACTTTGACCACCCCGACAAGGCCCATCCTCCGCACACCGTCTGATGACAGCATACTGGTCCAACTTAAGGTGACTCACCTTGCTGCTTTTCTAACCGTGCGCGTGGGAGTGCAAGGCTTCGTGTCGGTATGTCCCGCGTCCGACTCGTATTTCGCGTCCGTCATTGAAGTCGGGCTTGAGGCAGGGGGCCAGCCAGGATGAGCAAGCGGATCAGAAAAGGCTGCCTGGTTTGCGGGAAATTGATATAAGAAGGGCGACGTGAGGATGAGAACGGTGGGGCTTTGACGTGACAGACGACTCACATGTGCAGATAGACCAGATACAAGGTTCGCTCCTTTGGCTTCACAGCAGATTCATACGTGCGCCCACCGGTCAAGCCAGAACGAAGATGCCGGGATGGAATGCTGCCCGAATCGCGAATCGACCGGTGAGGAGGTTCTTGGGGGAACCATCACAAGGGGAGTCGGTGGGGCGAGGGAGAGAGATCCCAGTGGTAAATTGGACACGTGGAGGCGTGAGAGGACCGATGAATAGACGCTGGGTGGGGATGTCGGTCCGTCCGATGTGTGGGTTATCGCGAAGAGCAGATTGACGACAGAGTGGTGATTAGGAGAGATGAGATGGGATGGAGGACAAAAACAAGTAGACTTACATTATAGAGAGACGATAGGTGAACTGAATCATACCTCGGATGTTCTTTTCCGAGAAATCGATGGGACGAATGGGTGGAGTTTGGTTCATTCACACAGGCGACGCGGGCAGTCCGAGTGAGAGGGATCGCCGGAGTAAATTGAGTGGCATGAGTTGGCAGAGTGACGAGCGCGCTCAGTTTGCGTTGACCCATCGTGCAGTTTGGGACAAGGTTGAATACACCGCGCTCAGGTAAAGTTCATCCGACAGGAACGATTTGAGTTGGCCCACACTCACGAAATCGGACACGAGTCGAAACCTGATGGTTGAGTATTGTACCAAGGAAGTGATGAGTACCCGGGTGCGTATGCCAGAGACGTCATCACGAGGCCTCTTGTCGAAGGCTGGACAAGAGCTCACCAAAGGTATCCAGACACCAAAGGGGAACACTGCCTTCCCGTGTCCAAATCGCGGTCAAGTGTTTTTCGGGCCATAGAAATTGAGACTACATCTGGAGTGCCGGAGGCGTGGGGATGTCGATGTCGAATGAAACCTGGAAAACTACACCACATTGGAAGGAAGGGGACGACGCAAGATGCGCTTCAGACTCGTTGATTTTCCAGAACCGACACGGCATCGGCGTTGGTTCTGAGATGTCCATGGGGTTGAAGCAGGGCGAGACTGGCGTTCCTCTCCAATGAGTCTGTATGGGCACCTGTGGGACGTGGGACCACATGGAATTTCACGTCACACCTGGCCGTGACCATCTACATTGTTCTGTTGTGTCCAAAATTACGCCACTTCATGCGCGGAGTGCTCTGGAGGGAGGTGCATCCGGTCTCGGTGCTCACACACACTTCTGGTGCCTTCTCGCCTCGACTGCTCTCTCTTACAGCCACCAGACGTACATTTTTCTCTCTATCATAGTAACGTACACTCTCAAGTGTCAGTTTACTCACGATTCTTCTCACTTTTTCTTTGCATCTTCTGCAGCTTCTCTCCAGGGAGTCAAGCCTCAAGCCCAGTGGAGAGTGGTGAGTGAGGGACCTGAGCTTGGTTGGGCCCTTGGTGTCTTCTGGGGTGTGTTGGGCTTGGGGTTGCGGTGACCGTGAGTTTGGGCTTTGAGCCACCGCGACAGTCTCCGTGGCTAGGGTACAGGCAGATGGATCGATTTTAGAAGGATTGCATGTATATAAGGGTGATGGGAGGTAAAACAAGACGGTTTCGAAGAGTGACATGCGGTTGGAAGTGTGCAACATCGCGCAGAAGGGGCTCCAGCCTGGTTCAGCGTGCCGAACTGGGACGATTTTGTCGGCAGCGTAGGCTGGAAGTGTAGGACGATTGTTCCCACGTCGTTTGGGGTTCCAAGGGGGAGGGAAGAGGGTTTGAGTTCCCGGCATCATCGCGCCGAAACGCTGCTCATGGCTCAGGGTGCCCAGGTGACTGGGCCAGATTTTCAGCAGAGTGAAAAGAGTCGCGCTGGAACGCGTGTTGGGCGTCGGTCGTGGGAGTGCAAAGGTGGTAAGTGGTCCAGGCGGTTGAGGTGGTTGGGAGGCAGGAAGAGAGCGAAGGACGCGACGGATGATGACGGGCGAGGGAAGTGGGTGTACTCTCGAAGGTGGGAGAGTTTGATGGCAAGAGGTGTAAGCGTTGAGGTGGTGTAGGTAAAAATGATGGGGGTGGGTGGGTTGTGTGTTTTGCCGGTCCGCGCGGGAGCGAACGTCATCACGTCGAAACAAAGGTCGGATTTCATCATAGAACATCATTTTCGATCGTACTACGAGTAAATGGGGGACGGTGAATTGAATATATTAAATGGGGGACAACACTTGGGGACGAAATCAGTGAGAGTGTGGGATGGTGGCCTGTGACAACCAGACGCCAGCAGCGCAGAGGAGAGACGATAGGAGGCGGAATGGTGGTGCAACTGATCCCAGAGTATGGCCAGAAGAGAGCGGGAACAAGTATTGCTGATATATATGTGTCCTTTGATGGTGAGACCGTGCCATGACGCTATGATTAACCCCATGCTTTTTGCACTGACCGCAGACAACCCAGACACTCCCCCGCCTCAAGCTCCACAGGCCACAAAACACCATACAAATCCTGTTAGATGATGGCTGGGCTGGCTGGGATGAGATGCGGGCACCATCGTGACGGAACGACCCCCACCCTCGCCATCCCCGGGCCATCTCCTCGCCTGCCAACCCGACTTCGGCCAACGGCAAGCCCACTGGACTCCACGCACAGCTTCGCTACGATTCCCGTGCGAGCTTATCTCCTCTCTCCTCGTCGCCGTCTTGTGTGGCGTGATGTCGCCACCTGTTGTCGGCGATCGAGCGAGGTACTCTGTGGGCCGCAGGACCGAGCAGCGCGCGCTGATGCTGGTCGCCGGTGGACGGTCGGACGTGGGCGCGCGCGAGACTCGGTGCCAGAAGGAGTGTTTGTGCGGGACCTTCGTTGCCCTATGGCAAGTGCAGCACCACAAATAGTGGCTTCTAGAAAATGATATCGCGATACTTTCGGTGAGAAAGCGAATGCAATTCTCTATCAACGCTACGCTGACTGCACAAACAAATGCCAGTGCATGTGCCATCTTGCTCGCTGGGCCCTCTTTCTTCCACCAGTAAAGATCATCAAGCCCGCCAAACGTGAGTATCGCATCGCAAAAGCGTGGGCAGCACGCAGATGGCACAGAATCGGCCCCTGCTGCCTCAGATTCAGCGACAGTCGACTCTCTCGCGCCACGTCTCCGTGTGTCATTTTATACTCACTCCTGTTCCTCTTTACCCCTTCAACCGCCCCGCCCTCTCCCTCCACAACCATTTCCCATCGATACGCCCCGTTTCCGCCTATCAATCGCGCTTGTCGCGATGTCAACGAACCCCATGATATTTGGAACATCCATTTCACCATAACCACTCGATGGCTTGGCACGCCCATAAACTCATCGTATCTAATACCCTTGGCGCTCTCAATGTTGCCTTCGCTGCCTCTCTCCCCTCGGCGTGTCTCCCAAAACAATTCACCACCTTGTCTCCCAACACCATCCCCAAACGACCCCTCCACACCTCGCCTCGCATTCTTATTGACAATGGATAACTCAAAATTCTGTTTATCGACGCCCTTGTCCGAATATTTCGGTGCACTTTTGGAATCGTGCTTCGGCGACATGCACAATGTTTTGGAATGTCATTCGTCTGTTTCGACTCGGACGTCTCGCCTGTCCACACCATCATCGAAAATCATCAATTGGGCATTGTTGTTGTCGAATCTACACCTGTTTCCTCACTCCCTGTGGAAAACCTCACTCTCCCACCTCACTCCGAAATACCTCCCTCGTCTCCAAAATACACCCCCAACTTGCACCATCGGGCGTTTCGCTCGCAAATTTGATTCTATTCGCCTCACTCTTTGCATGCTACACTTCCATGATCGCTTGGATCGGTGTACTTGAACGTACCTCGACATTGCACAATTGGTCCACAAAGACATCAAGAATCACCGCACACGGTTCCGCAACATGCAGATTTTTGTCAAGACTCGTGAGTAGCATGTCTCGATGCAATGGAGATGCTCGGACGGCGTATTGTCGTCCCGCTTGTAGCGAGGATATCTGCGGGAATTTTTCACGNAGTACCCCGTGCTGACGCTTCTAAGACACATCTAAGCTTCGATTCTTTCCTCTCTTCTTATTTGCACTCACATTGACCCTCGCCGCGTCCAGTCACCGGCAAGACCATCACCCTGGAGGTGGAGTCGACCGACACCATCGAGTACGTCCAGACCAAAATCCAGAGCAAGGGGGGCATTCCTCCCGGCCAACAGCGCCTCATTTTTGCCGGAAAGCAGCTTGAGGACGGCTGCACCCTCGCCGACTACAACATCCGGAAGGAGTCCACCCTTGGCCTTGACCTCCGCCTTCGCGGAGGAGGGCCGGTAGATGGTCGAGAGAAGTGGGGGAAGGCGGTGGATCTCGAGGGCACCATGCCGCGCTCCCGTTCCAGGTCACCACCTCGACGCCTTCCCCCGGGCTTGCGCCGGCCTGGCGATCGCTCGATGTCTTCCCGGAGGGAGCAAGATCGGGACAGAGCGGTTCCGCGGGATGAGCGGCGAGACCGGGATGAAGACAGATGCGAACGCGACCGAGGGGAGGGTAGACGCGACAGGGACCGATGCGACCGGAGTCGGCGGGCTGAGGAGATGTCAAGGTCGCCTCGCCGCCCCCCAACCGCCTCCCATCGCACACCGCCACAGCACACGCTCCCCCCTCCACCAACGCGCACGGACGCCCCGCCGCCACCGCAAATTGCCATCGCCGCTCCTCCGCCCCACACTCCGGTCCTGCCCCCACCACAGCGCCAAACCCCCCCTCCTTCGCCGCGCTCGGCCGCACCGACGCCGCAGCAGAGCGAACCCCCCGGTCCTCCGCCGCGCTCCGCCGCGCCGCCTCCGAAGCATCACACTCTCCCCCCTCCTCCTCCGCGCTCCGCCGCGCCGCCTCCGAAGCATCACACTCTCCCCCCTCCTCCTCCGCGCACTGCCGCACCGCCGCCGCAGCAGCGCGCTCCCCACCCTCCTCCACCGCGCTCCGCCGCACCGCCTCCAAAGAATCACAATACCCCCCCTCCTCCACTCCCCGTCCCTCCGCCGCCACCGCAGTCTCTCGCCCCGCCACCTCGTCTGCGACCATCGCTCGCCGCCGCGGCCGGGCGCTACCATCCCTACAGGACGCCGGCACGGCCCCTCCCATCAGCCACCCTTTCCAGACTCCGCCCGCCGGCGCCGAATAGAAGCCAACCGTCTTCGCTGGGTGGTGGCGGTGCCCGCCCTCTGTCGAATGGACTCCCTGATACCAGTCGAAGGGAGTATGTGAGGGGGTTGTTGGTGAGTTTATCAGAACCAAATGAGCATTCTTCAAACCGAGAGTGACTGTTTCTGTCTCTTCGTTTGGCACACCGCCCCGTCCTCTCACCTTATTCCAACCCCCACGGAATCTCCTTTCGCCGCTTTGTAAAGGACCCCGGCTACGACCGATACTATCCCCAACACGTCGACCGGCCCCTAGGGGAGGCCTTGGAGCTTGGCCTTGTCAAGGGCCTGTGCGACGTACGAGGCGAGGTGGTTCGGGTGCAACCCAAGGGCGAGATGCACATGATGACACTGGGTAACGTCACGGTCACCAACCCCAAAAATGGGGCAACCGCGTGGCCTGACCACCTCAACATTCTTGATTTCGATGTGATTAAGCCGATCTTCGAGAAGAAGGAGGGCGATCAAGTCTTCGTGCAAGGAACGGTTGTCTCCTACCACGTGTTGATCAAGTGCTTGCTGATGTGGAGATGGGGAATCTCAGGCCCTTTCGGAACGCACAACGGATAGTGATATTTGTGTGTTTGTACGGAACACAATAAACGAGGAAAGGGAGAGAATCTGGATGCAAAGCCCTCCAAGTGTGCACAAGACCGGCCGCAGCGTCCCACCTCAACGTGATTGCTTCGATCGACTTCTGCCCTAAAGCATCGAGCCGTCGTCACCCATTATCTGCCGAGGTGCTTGCCGCGTTTCCTCTGCTTCGACGCGGTCACCCGTTCCTTGGGCCCGTTGAAAGGCCCTACCAGAATCATGTTGAACATCTACATAGCGCACGTGGAAGATACGATCGTACCTTGAGGAACCCTCCACTCCCATGCAGTATCGCAAAGTGAACAAAGCACTTTCCAAAGTCTTCCAGTGCCACAGATGGTTGTTGCACGCTACATATNTCCTTTGGTTATCTGTTGTGGACCTTTGAAGACCGCGCAAACGCTGGAGCTCATCGCATTTTACCGATCGTTTGACAGGGATTTGTGCGTCACCTCCATGTCGTCTGTGAAGCAGAAACCCAGTCGGCATATCCGGCCCCAGTCTCAATACCAATCCGGATTACCC